>OX465110.1:13764398-14209503 GCA_949987565.1 Luidia sarsii
GAGGGAGAGGGAGAGGGAGAGGGAGAGGGAGAGGGAGAGAGGAGAGGGAGAGGGAGAGGGAGAGGGAGAGGGAGAGGGAGAGGGAGAGGGAGAGGGAGAGGGAGAGGAGAGGGAGAGGGAGAGAGGAGAGGGAGAGGAGAGGGAGAGGGAGAGGGAGAGGGAGAGGAGAGGGAGAGGGAGAGGGAGAGGGAGAGGAGAGGGAGAGGGAGAGGGAGAGGGGGAGGGGAGGGGGAGGAGAGGGAGAGGGAGAGGGAGAGGGAGAGAGAGAGAGTCTAGGGAGTCAGAATCTCTCTTAACCTTGGGAATCATCTCCTACTATGATCAATCGGCCATGTATCTAAAGTCACTTCTGACCGCATGATCTCTTGAACTTTGCCTATTTGTGAAGGCTGCACCTAAGGACCTGACAGCTCAGCTGGTGAGAGCACTGGCAGTCATGCCGGAGGTCTCCGGTTCATGTCCTGCAGTCGATTTCACCGAACCCATTGTAACTTACTATCATTCGCAAGACAATGATTGACGCACGGAAACCATACGGCCTATCACAAGTCACAACTTACTGTACGACGGCAATGCACCATAAGGCTTTGTGAAATCCACCCCTGTTCCAGTCAAATTTGCTTTGCAGTATACTTTAAAAGAATGTTTACGTACTTGCAACTATAAGACAGGCCTCAGCGCTATTTTGAGGTGACACTGAGAACATCAGGGAAGTGAGAAAGAGAAAAAAAAAACCCAATAGATAAATAGGTAAGAAGCAATGAGTGCACATGGAAATTCACGCTGCATCTTCAACTCCCAAGGTGAACAGCCACACAGAGAATGAACAATGGTAGAGGTGTTGCAGAACAGATCGCATTGATATCGGGAGTCAGGGAGGGGGCGGACTGGATTCAGTCTGAGACTGTTAACTGACATCCTTATGGAACTTGTCTAAATCTGTAGCTCGAGTGCATTCTCGATTGAAGCGTAGGACAGGAATTACATTTGCATGTCTTATTCTGTACATGGTGTAAGGCAGGAATGTTTGACTAAGCATTATCTTCTTTCTTTTGTTGTCATGCTCGTGGAAGTTTGTCCAAAAACAAGGCTGATTGTCCTTCTGGGATTTGGCTTTAGTTTCCACGCAATTTCTGACTTCCATTTCAGAGGCACGGGTATCAAAATACTGGCTCCTGGCTGTGGCTTTAAGTAGACATCCTGTTTTGAGCCAGTAAACAACGCTTCAAGCTTTAGTGGATGCATGGCGCTATAATAAGGAAGGAGTTTGAACCGACCGCCAAATCCCATTCAGATGTGCGACCGCAAGAAAGGCATTTTGAACAAAGACTGCCACGCCGCGCTTCGCCTTACTGGAGTAATGAAATCACGTCATCTGTTCCCGTCAAGGGAAGTGCTGGGCAAACAAACAAAGGAAGTATACATTCATTTGAAAGCTTTCAGAGAGTTCCTAAGAGCAAAATGTCTGTCAGGTGTTTGAAGGACAAATTGTCTAAATGTTCGTGCAAGAAAATAATACCGTCCGGTGACGTCCAATTTGTTTTTAAAGCGGAGAAAAGATAGCGTTTTGACATATTTTTTTTCCATTTGAACTGCGCATAAATACCCAGCATTCCATGCTGGGCTCAGTTTGTTCGGCGACCTTGCGTAACCAAATTATGCTATCGAGGTCCATCTGCGGTTTGTTCTCATCAGCTACCAGTCTATTGTTTGACTGCAGCGGCGTGGGAGTTTGTCCCTTTGATCCACTGGTCATTCGAACTCCTTCCTTATTATAGCTCCATGGTGAATGTAAGCTAGACTTCATGGGCTACCTCTTTTTTTGGCTGAGGGATGACAGAGCCGCAGACAGAGCCAGAACTACAGCCATGCCTTAGCCTTAGGCGAGTGTACATTTGAAGTGCAGCCCATTCTCAGCAGAAACCTTTCCTATGAAAACAACTTCAGAAAGTTAAAGACTGGAGATGGGAGTCCTCTGGTTGTTGGTCAAGCACCAAGGAGTTACAATTGGTTGGTAGTGTAGGCATGTTGAAACGTCCTTTTAAATTTTTTAGAATCGTTTTCAAAAGAAGACAAAAATGCCAACTCTTGTGTAGAGTTTCTCGTCCGCCATTTGAACTCGAGAGAAGGTGAAGTGTGGTCATGACATAATGTATATCATTGACTGAATGAATCATGATATGCAGACCTAGGTTAATCTGAACTAGCTACACGTACAATGTAGTTCGAAAAAAAGGCGTTATCTGTTTGACTGTAGTTTACTAGTCACTACAATTGACTCTAGTCACTGTACCATACACACTTCATAATGCACTTGACTTGCCTGACCAAACAGGAGGAACCAGACTAGACAAGATTGGCCAGCCTAAAGAATTTGCCACGGAGATTGGGACTAGATGAAAAAAACTCACCAGAGAACCAGCTCTGGTTTGGGGTAACAGGCAAGCGACTTTATACAGGTCTGCTAGACAAGGGGGGTGTTCGGTAAGAAGAAAAGAAAATATGAAAGCAATTAATTAGCTATGCAGTCCTGGTTCTATAGGGTCTGAGAGAGGGTGGAGGATGGGAATAAGGGGAAAGAAAGAGAGATAGAGAGGGACGGGGAGAGAGAGAGAGAGGGGGGGGGAGGGGGAGAGAGAGGGGGAGGAGAGAGAGAGGGAGTGAGAGAGAGATAGAGAGAGAGAGGGGAGACAGACAGACAGACATACAGAGAGAAAGAGAAAGAGAGAGAGAGGGGAGGAGGGGGAGGAGGAGGAGAAGAAGGAGGAGGAGGAGATAGAGAGATAGAGAGATAGAGAGAGGGGAGAGAGAGATAGAGAGAGAGAGAAAGAAAGAGGGAGACAGATAGAGAGAGATAGAGAGGGAGGGAGAGGGAGAGAGAGAGAGAGAGAGAGAGAGAGAGAGAGAGAGAGAGAGAGAGAGGAGAGAGAGAGAGAGAGAGAGAGAGAGAGAGAGAGAGAGAGAGAGAGGGAGACAGGCAGACAGACAGAGAGCAAGAGGAAGAGGAAGAGAGAGGAGGAAGAGGAGGGTGAGGTGGAGGAGGAGGAGGAAGAGGAGGAGGAGAAGGGGGAAGAGGGGGAAGAGGAGGAAGAGGAGGAGAGAGAGAGAGAGTCAGAGGTCCGAATGAGACAACATGCATTCTGTGCAGGGTATGGTATACATGTAAGAGGCTTGTCTTGCGTGATTATTCAGTGCACGCCACATGCACTCCTGGGAATAGCACTGGCTTTCTGCTTTCCCCTCCTTCCTTCTTCCATAGACACACACCTATTCCCACACCTAGACCCATCAGGAATGCGCAGGGCACCCTTTGAAATAAACTCCTCCTGATGAGCTGACCCCAATGCTCCCTCCTCCTCCCCCTCCTCCGACCCCCCAACGACAGTCTTCCCGGAGAGACCCGCCGGTGAAAATCCAGACTAAGGAGAGGGTCAATTAGCAGACAGAGACAAAAACAGTCGCATCCCTCCTGAGATTTGTCCTCAATCTACCATATTACTGAATCTGATTCCATCTATAGATGTACCATGCCCATAAAACCTCGCCATGGATGTGTCACAAATAAATGTAGGCCTACACATGTAACTGAGTAAAAACAGGACCACAAGGACTGAGGAGAGGTGTCAAGCGAGTGCTTGTCTACTGCCGCAAACACCGCCCAGTCAATAATGGTTAGACATTCCGGTACCAGCCTACACATACATGCACTACATGCAGCATTGATGCTGCCTCCAGTCTGGTTCCCCGACTTAAGCCAGAAGGGATCGTGCACTCCAAATACATACATGTGTACACTTGCAGTCAGAAACTGCATGTATAGGCTCACCGGTTCATTCATGTTATTTTAAATACGCTCTTCTCGAAAAAGTACTTGGCACGCATTGCCTGTAATGGAATCATGTAGTACAACATGCCAACACTCTCACTGGCTCCCCTCAGCGGCAATTAAATCAGCTCTGCTAGCATTCAATGCGGAGACGCCCACATCTGTAAACTGCATTGGCAAACTGTAATTTCGAGTGCGTGCTTGTGTAAAGCAGCGTTTACGGCAAAGAAAGTGATCGATAATCATTTTAGTCATCTCAAATTCAAAATCCAAAACGAAAAAATGACTCAGATCTGACGTGCTAGGTGTATGATCGTCATTCATTCATTTATCAAACCGTTATTTTTAAGACCAAGGACAAAGTCAGGAAAAGTGCTGTCAGGGTTGAGAGGGGATCAAAATGCTCAATTCTTATTAGAAGGATTAACAGTGCTGCGTCTGAATGCAAGTCTGACACAAAATCTGATCTTCCCCCTTTTCAGGGAGCCTGATTTGAGTTGGCAATATCATGGCATGCTTGCTGATGATTAGGCCCGTTCGGACAAAGCTAAAAAAACCAAACATCCCTCCTGCCTTTGAGAAAGGTCCTGCTGGGATCGAGATGATGGGCCTCTCTCAGCTTTGAGATGTGGTAGAGTGCAAGGTTTGCGGTGACACCATGGTAACACATTTCTATTGAGACGGAGTGTGGCTCTGAAAAGAGCCGGTGAGAAACTCAACGTTTCAGGCAGTGTGCAATCTGCCCGTCGGTGCTTAAAATGATCTGGTGATTCTGGTCCAATTCTAAGGCAGTGAGTAAGCAGTTTGCAACATTTTTGTGACAGATTAAAACCACATCCTGCTCAAAGACAGACTGATGCAGTGTGATAACAACAACAAGTACGGGTACCAGACCGATGCCTTGTGCACACACTCTTTCTGAAATCTATCTCTTTGTTTGGAGCCACTCCTGGTAGACTGGCAACTGGCCCAAGCAATGATAGTTGGCTATTTGGGAACTTGGTGTTAGGGTCCCAACCGCATCTGTAAGGCCTAACGATTGTTTAGTTCAAGTGTCATCAGAGTATTGGTAAATTGAACACAGGGTCTGTGTTCATGTCCCGGTCCCGTCAAATTCTCGTTTCTATTATAATTCTTATTTCACATCATGCAGGTTTCAGCAAAATACAATTTTTGTTGTGTCGGGTTTATGCTCTGCTGAACTTTCTCCAGCACGGTACCATTCTTTTCTGCTATTTAAAATGTACATGTCACTGCGTTGTTGAGAGTCAAACAACTGCATGGTAAACACCAGCCAGTAAGCAAACAAGACGGCAACAAAAAAATAGCCAGCAGTGCACCGGCCCAGTGACCTTTGACCATGACCTGTGACACGATCCTAAGGGGGGGGCGAGAGGGTCCTTGCTGAATCTTGGTCAAGTGTGAAGGAGGCAGCCGTAAACCAGCGGCTCAATTATCCCAAGGCGAATTTGATCTCCCCCTTTTGCCGGATTTGATTGTACATCCTTCGACGTGCTTCAGTGTGGACTGCATGGGATGAATATCACTACACTATCACAGCCAGGCAATTGTTTATACTAAACTACATCACCTTCCCAGTGAGTCCAGTGCATTTGGTGACTGCCCTGCCACAATGAGAGGAGGGCAGTTAAGAGAGAGAGAGAGAGAAAAAAAAAATGGAAGATTTACGACCTTCCATGTGGAAGGCAAAGATGTGTGCATAATCTACCCTGGTCAGACCAGCCATGTATCTATATATCACACCATGCCACAGCTCACCAATTTTTTTTTTTCATGTGTGTGTGTCTCTCCCTCTCTCCCTCCCTCCCTCTCTCTCTCTCTCTCTCTCTCTCTCTCCCTTTCTCTCTCTCTCTCTCTCTCACTCTCTCACTCTCTCTCTCTCTCTCTCTCTCACTCTCTCTCTCTCTCTCTCTCTCTCTCTCTCACTCTCTCCCTCTCTCCTTCTCTCTCTCTCTCTTTCTCTCTCACTCTTTCTCTCTCTTCATTCCTAATGTGACACTCCCTTCATACTAGACGATCAGATCAAACGATCTGTCATCGGGGCAGGGCACTGCAGCAGACGTGTGGTTGAGTATGTAGCTGTAATGGCCGAGACCACAAAGGCTTGCCGCCACTTTGCAAAGAACACTGCCGACAAAGGCTAGCCTAAAGAGAATTGCAGCTGATGTGGACCTGAAAGCAAGTTGTGAGGGGGAGGGGGAAGTAAAGGGAGGGAAGGGAGAGAAGAGGGAGGAATAAGCTTAATGTCGTGGGGGCTGAGGACAGCGGTTTGGGGCTCCTCAGCCAAGGAGTCGGCCAGTGGCTTGTGTTTTAAGGCTATGATGTGCCAGTTGTGTCAGAATATTTCCAGTGAGGGTGGAGGCGGAAAAATCATTCAAGGGATGCAAAAAAAGGGGCTTTGGAAGAGAGGGGAGTCTATTGGAAAGGTCATTGACAATGTGTAGGAGGGTATGCTGTGTGAATAAGATAGTAATTCTGTGTTATGTTTTGAAAAAAAAAAAAAAAACAGCGCAACAGAGGCATATTGGCAGATATATTGCACAGCGCGCTCATAAACACATATCCACTTGCTCAATCCGTGTCATCTGCGCCAATTGATAAGCCGGCGTACACTTGAGTCTTGCTTTACGCATATACGTGCAAATTATCAACTCACGGCTGAGATGGATTGCATTACTGCGCCGGTCAGTGTCAGTCCATCGAGGCATTTAGGGTGGGCAAAGTGATCCACGGTTAAGGGGCCAATCTTGATGCGCAGCCATCGCTTGTGCCGGGCATATCGGCCGTCGACAATTCGCGGCCGATTCCTGTTGACGGTCGCAATCACCCGGCCGTTCTTCTGGCAGCGGGTTTCAGACGATCCCCGGATATGATTTTTGTCTCCCCCATAAGAGAGCCTCCAACTCAATCCGAGTCTTTTGTGTAATCTCTGGTTTGAGCCAGAACTATCTTTTTCTTTTTTTCCCGTTAAAATCAAAAGAACTAAGTGTCGTCATTTCCACGGGTCTCCTTGGTAGTCAAACCCCGTGTCCGTCCATGCCTCCGTCATGAATTCATCAATTCATGCAATTTCACATAATAATGCAATTTTGAAATGTACAGGAATGTCCTCACTCATTTCATGCTTTTCCCCATTGCAGATGCCAGCACTGCCTTTGACTCTCATACATCCACATGGACACCCATTGTCTTTCACTCCACCGCTCACAAGGTCGATTTTTTTTTTTTAATCCAAAATTTGTCAGACTCTGTAAATGAGCCCGGCTGACTTATAGTTATACAGAAGCAAGTTCACCTTTTTTCCTAATCCTCGCCTTCATTCTTGTGACAGCAATGATGGAGCATCAGCCGACTTAAAGAATTGCCTCTTCTTCTTTCCTTTCCCTGTTTTTTTTTTTTTTTTTTTGCCAGTTGATTGCAGCCATCTTGAGAGTGCATTGACTTTTTTTTCCGGCCGTCTCAGCCAAGCTACTTAACTGATCATTGCTACTTGCGTAAATACGACGCAGGACTGAAAAGCTTATAACAGGGATGTTCCCCCTCTTCCCCTCCTCTCCCTAAAGAAAAAAAAACAAAACATCAAGCCGCGCCGACAGCACAGACCCGGACTAAATGGTAAACGCATCGCTGACCATAGAATAACACGACTTCCGAGCAATTCCCTGAATTTGACTGGACTTGTTTCTCTCCGTCTCCCTCCTTTTTTTTTCTCTCCTCTCTCATCTTTAATCTCATTTGGTCCTGTTCTTTTAACGGTCCGGTTATTGTGGAGGTGGAAAGAGAGCGAGAGGGGAAGAAGGGAGGGGAAGAAGGGAGGGGAAGAAGGGGGAGGGAGGGAGGTTGAATTTTGTTTGGGGGGGGCTGCTGTTTGCGTGATGGATGTGGTGGGGGACCGATAACGTTGTGAACCCCCCCCCCCCCTCCCCTCCCCACCCCAAAGCACTCACTAGTATTTCAAGTAAACCTCTTCTCCATCTGCTGGATGCCCCGGTAAGGGATATGGTAGGGCCATCAGGGGCCTACAGATAAGGCCTGGCCAGTATCTGAGCACAGGAGTGAGGTCCCCTCCCCCTCTCCCCCCCCCTCGCCCCTAAGCTCAAATTGCCTGGCTGTCAGTCCATCACCTTGCACTGCACACACGGAGGCAGACACAAGCACACGCTGACAACCCTCACGCACAGTACAGACAGGGCTGAGGCGGACAGCACACACACACAGACTCACAGCACAGGCTAGCACTAGCAGGGCCTGCAATGTGCCAATGCACCATCAATCAAACATTGTTATTCGATGGATTAATAATCAGCCGTCCAAGAGCTAAAAATACCGGGGCTATTGATGGCCAGGGCCGGGCATATGCAGAGGCCCACCCCTCAAGTCTCCAAAGCCTCCAGTAACAGCACCATCAGGCCCTGGCCCATCCCGGCTTATTGAAAGGATATGATATTCTGGAGTGTCATCCTTATCATGGCCGTGCGTGTAATGTTCATTTCTAAATTAATTTTCCCATCAGAGGCGAATCCATGCAAGGGACTGAGATTTTGTAATGGCTGGGCGGGTGGAAGGGGCGGAGGGGAGGGGAGGGGAGGGGAGGGGAGGGGAGGGGATGGGAGCGGAGGGGAGGGGAGGGTGGGGAGAGGGACTATTATGTTACAGCAGCACAGACACGCATTGTCCACGCAGATTATTGCTGGGGCACTGGAAGAGGCGTGAAGTGGAAAGGATGAAAAATACATTCGCTCGAATTTTAATGTGCATTGTAGATTCATCTCAGCCGGAGTGGGTTTTTGTCGCAATTCCATTCGCCATGACAACTCTATCGCTACTGCCAAATCAGATCGGGACTCTTTTGTTGCCGTCTCTGTCTGCGAAATCTGGTTTCGTCCAGCGTGAATACAAAAAAAAAAATCATCAAAATCCCTCGACTTGGGAAAGCCAACTGCATGTCAATCGCAGCCGTTGCAAATCAAACCCCCCCCCCCAAAAAAAGGGAGAGAAATAAATGTCAGTAACAGGACTGACCAGTATATTCAAATATCTTTTCACACATAGCCAGCCAAAGTCCGTATAGTTCAAGCTGGGCCATAATAGTATGCGCTCAAGTGCGGGCGGTAATCACGGGCACTGAAGCGGCTCTGGTCACGGCGAGGGGAACTCCATGGATTTTGTCCCTCTGTCCCTCTCCCCCTCTCCCCCCCCCTTCTCTCCCTCGTCCCTCCTTCGTCTTTTTCAGAGTGCCTGGCTGTTCCAACTCCAAGTCAGTCAATCACATGACGGATGAAGATGGGCCGATGGTGGAAAGCTCTCTAGGCTTCTCCGAGCGAGCGTTTCTTTCTTCTCTTTCAAATCTTAGACAGTCTGTAGCATTATTTTTTTTTTTTTTACATATGGTACTCTGTGTGCAGCCGTCCAGTCCAGCCGGCTGCACGACTTCAATAAGGCATCGTGTCTCCACAAACACTTTGAGCTGTCTGGCTTCCATACGAGAACACCGCACACCGCTGGGGCAATTATTCATAACATCATATTAATGAAGACTCTCAAATGAAGGAGGAGGAGGAGTAGGAGGAGGAGGAGGAGGAAGGGGGGGAATGGTGGCAAGGTTCAGCGCGGGAGAACGAAGAGACTGGGCATTATTGTCACTGAGTGGACCAATTCCTCGACCGATTCATAAATTTTAAAAAACACAAAAAAAACACGTCCATTTTATACAGTTATTTCCGATTTAACCAGAATTACAGTACATGTATTATAACTAGCAGCAGTAATTCCCTTTGAAAATAAAGAGTGGCTGTTCAAAATGAATGCAGCCACTACATTTGCACACTATAGAGGTTTTTCAGTCACATGTATGCTTTTTGCCGGTCAGCGTTCAATTCACTTGGATGTACGCGGAACGCGCGCGCCTTCGGGTCGTCAAAAGCCCAATGGACATACTTAGATTTGATAATTTGCATGCTGTTCTGCGGATTTGGACGCTCCTGCGGATATGCTAAGGCCGTGTCCGAAACGGGGCATCTAGAGCTAGGTCTAGGTCTTCCCCCCCCCATTGGAAATACTTGGAGATGCGAAGACAATAAGCCCTATCCATAGCTCTGGAAGCCCGTTTCGGACACTGTCTAAATAGCCTGTGGCGGTCAAGTGACGTCATGTGGAAAAACCTCTCTACTATCTGCTTGATAGTTGCTATTTCACAACTGCCCTTCCTTCTCAACTGCCCTTCCTATTCAACTCAACCTCACCTATGATATAGAAACAACGACGGTAAATGATTCAATGCTAGCAAAGCTGCTGAATGGTTTGTACCAGCCATTGCCATGTGTGTGCCTGTGCGTATGCGCACAGTCTCTCGGGTTACCAAACACAGGCAGGCGTGCACGTGCACTGACCTTCTCTCATTGCCATTTAGTGACGATAACAATTTTTAAAAAAACTTTGTTTTCCCCCACACACCCCCGAAAAATTCCACCTGAGCAGCAGCAAGTGACCCATCCATGCAGCCAGCGCAGGTGAAAATTCAGCCTCAATAATGCCGCACGAAGCAGCCACTAAGGCAGGACCCATCCTACCCATTAAAAATAGCGCTGTAGCATGTAATACCTCTGCACCTGTTGTCATTGTGCAGATCTCAATTAATTACTGCAATGGGGCAGTTATGTAGGCAAGAAAAGAAATTATGATTGGTTACTGGTGACTGTGAAGTCAAGTCGAAGCAGCAACTATGTGCATTATTACCGGTCGAATAATCGGTTTGCAAATGGCAACTGGCAAGAAATAACAACAATGTCCCAACGCTAAAAAAAAAAAGGTGGTAGTTGAGTGCAAACAAGTATCATAGTTAGCATAAACAACGATTGATAACTGCCACAGGGAAAAAAAAGCAATTTAAAATGGAAAAAAAAACTGTTACATCCCCCAAATGACTTTGTGTGTGATAAAGAAAACTGCATTGTTTTATTGAGACTCAATTTGACTACATGCAATCTTGCCATCCCAGCAGAGTTTGCCGGATGCTGAACACAATCCCCCCCCCCCTCCTCTCTGAATATTTGTTTATGTTTCGGTTAAACAAGAGTAATAAGCAATTATTTGGCGGCCACTTTGACTCAGAATGAGAAGAACCCACCGCCTCCTCCTCTGGGAGTGGGGTGGCGGGAGTGGTGGGTTGGGGGGGGGAGCTAAAATGAGGATGCACATGTGATTATTGGTCATCAGACGAAGGGGATGACGCTTGGTGCATTATACAGGGGAACATGTGATTTGCATCCAACAAACTTAAAGTCACATACAGGTAGAGACAGACAGAGACAGATGCAGAGAGATAGAGTCAGAGACACAGAGACAGAAGCAGAAACAGAGGTGGGAAGACAGAGGTAGATATAGACAGAGGCAGATAGAGACAGAGGCAGATAGAGACAGAGGCAGATAGAGACAGAGGCAGATAGAGGCAGAGGCAGAGAGACAGAGGCAGAGAGATAGAGGCAGATAGAGACAGAGGCAGAGAGAGAGAGATGCAGATAGAGACAGAGGCAGAGAGACGGAGGCAGAGAAACAGAGGCAGATAGAGACAAAGGCAGATAGAAACAGATGCAGAGAGACAGAGGCAGATGGAGACAGAGGCAGAGAGAGATGCGGATAGAGATGGAGGCAGATAGATGAAGGCAGAGAGACAGATGCAGAGAGACAATTGCAGAAGGACAGAGGCACATAGACAGAGGCAGATAGAGACAGAGGCAGATGGAGACAGAGGAAGGGAGACAGAGGCAGATAGAGACAGAGGAAGAGAGACAGAGGCAGATAGAGACAGAGGCAGATAGAGACAGAGGAAGAGAGACAGAGGCAGATAGAGACGGGTAGATAGAGACAGAAGCAGAGAGATAGAAGCTGAGAGACAGAGGCAGAACGAAAGAGGCAGAGAGAGATGGTGGCAGAGATGAAGGCAGTGAGAGAAAGAGTTCAGAGGGAGGAATAGGGAGGGAGAGAGAAAAATAGAGACATGGGAAAGAGACTGAGAGAAACAGTGAAGGAGAATTTATAGAGAAACAGATAGAGAGAGACAGAGGGAGAAAAAGAGATGGAGAGACGGGCAAAAGAGAGGAGCTGGAGGATATGTGACCCATAAACATTCTTGGATTCGAGGAAGAATGGGTTTATGCCGCGCAATTACAGAACTCTGACGAAAGTGATTGTACACCATCTTTCCCCTTCAAGTTAACCAGCAAACTTTGAGAAAAAGAAAGAAAAAAACATCCCTCCCAACTTCAGACTGTTAAACATATAGTGCAGAAATGGAAGTGTGCAACAACATGCATGCTTAATAACTTATCATCATTAGTATGTTCATGATGAGAATTCGGACCCCAAGTGAACGGTAAACTCAAAATGTAAGATTGGGTCCTGTCTGCAAATTGTCCAGGGCCTTGTTGTATAATCAAGTGCTTACAAATTCCAAAGAGCAGACAATTTTTACTGAGAGGTCAAAAATGAAGAAGTGAAAACTGGCATCTCTCCCGAAGATGACCCCGGGCGGCTGAGGGGGGGGGGGGGGGTGGGGGGGAGGAGGCGCCAGGGATGGGATAATGGTGACGAGGTCACTAGCCAGTGGAACGGGTGGATGGTGGTGGGGGGGGGAGAGAGAGAGAGAGAGAGGAAAAAAAACCAAACCGCCGCCGCCAACACTTGGTGTGACAACGTGTTGGCGCGATCAGAGCATCCATCGGCCTAGACAATATGCTCAGAGCGTCGTACGCACGGAAGCTCCCCCTGCCTCCCTCCACACACACGCGCATACACACACACACACAACACACCATGCGCCAATCTACTCGGGAAAAAAAAAATTCCAACTGACTGCCAGTGGGCACCCTGCAGGTATGGAGCGATGGAGAGGCAGTAACCAACACAAAAAAAAAAAAAAAAAAAAAACAAGGGAAAAAAAAGAAAGACTGAAAAATCAATTTCCAATTTAAAACTAGTTTCCTGTGTATCTCATTAAGGGGTTTTTACCATAGTGGTGGCTTCATCCTTCATACGGCAGTTGATCACGGCACATTTACAATAATTGCAACCCCCCCCCTCACACACACACACACACACCCACACAGACACCATCTCCCTAGTTCAGTCAACTCTAGCATAAATAAGAAATGGAAGGAGAGGAGGGAGGGGGGTAAAGAAAAGCACTGACGAAAAAAAAAAAAATGATCAGCAAGTCAGCCCCTGAGCCTCGGCTGCACATTTGGTGCACATCCCGTATAGAGTACCTGGATCTGATCTTCTGGGCTGCACTGCACAAGTAGCAAAAAGAGCAGATGAATGAACTGCTATCATTTAAAGTCATCAATCAGCTTTCTTCCCCAGGTACTGCAACATTTTCAACATTCCAGCCCACAGCTTCTGGTACTCAAACTGTGGATTGCACGAGCGTCAAGTCAACAAATAATGAGCCTTTTTACAACCGGACGGATGTTTTTTTGATTTTTTTACGACGCTCGACTTTCTATCATTTGATCTCTCCCTCCCTTGTCAATCAACCACTTTTAACTACTTTGATTTCAGCCATGACCAAGGCATTGGTCCCCGATTTAGAAATCAAAATCCGGCCTAGTAGTATGGTGCTTTGCGCAACATCGCTGCGAAATGCAGCCACATTGATCCGTTCATAGCTTATGCACGCTGTGCACCATACCCCGTACGTAACTGGCGTGCGTATTATGTCGTATGCGCGTCTTGTCTTGGTCCGTAAACCTTACTCGAGGGCTGCCAGGACAGCTGCATACAGGCTCGTACACATGTACGAACACACAGGCTGTTGTGTGTGGTATGGGCAGGCAGAGGTGCAGTCTGCGAGCCATGTACAGCTTGCACCCGGTGTGGTACAGTGCCGTTGTGCCGTGGTTTGAGTGCATTTGGCCCGGATCTCTGCCCGGTGCCATACTGTACCAGAAAGACCGCCTTGGACAAGGCTACTTTGATTTGAACATCTTTGATAGCATCCCTACTACCTGACTTTCCCTTTGATCCCCCCCCCCCTTCTAACTTCAGTCTTCCCTATACTTTGTCCATCTTCTGTCAATTGTACCCTCCGTTACTTCTCTTCCTTTCTATCCTGTCTCTGTCCTTGACATTCCGTCTTTCAGGAAGGTCCTACTAGGATCAAATCACCAGGCCTTTTAACTCCTCAAGATTTCTATACCCCTGGTATTCATCTCAAAGGGCACCCATTGCGGCCTTGTGATACCAAGTGCCTTCCATAAATTGCATTTGAAAAATCCTTTAAAAAAAGAAAGAAGTAATAATATACAAAAATGTTGCAAACTGCTTACTGACTAAATTTACCAAAATGAAAATCTCAACATTTAGCGGGTCAGACGTTGCGATTGAAGCAGGACCTTTCTCTCTCTGCCATTGAGTAAAGGTCCTGCTAGGAATAGGGTCAAAACATCAGGCCCACTAAATTTTCAGATTGAAAAAAAGAAAAGAAAAAAGGAAAAGACACCCAACACTTACAGCCATCAACATTGCCAACCAAAAGACCAGTTTGTCTTCATTATTTACATGTAAAACAAGCGCTGCGGTTACAACAGCCCGGTATTCAGCCAGCTGTTAGGATCCGTGCCATACACAATCAACTCCAATCATCTGCCAAGGAAACGACCACGCGACAATAGCCCGGTTGGCTGATAGCATTATATTTAATGATTTGTTTTGTTTGCCCTTTGACTCAGATAGACTAACATTTGAATGACAACAAAAGCCATCTGAGGTTTGACACGCTGTGCCAACAACTATCCAATGATTATTGTTACCTGAAATGATAAAATTCAAATGAATTCAGATCATAGGCTTTGCAAGCATGGATATACATGTACACGTATAAATGTATACTTTTAAGTCACAATGTGGATCTCCTAGTCTGTGCATTCATTACTATGATGCCAAATACTGTAGTATCAGAGTAAATGTTCAGACACAGTTGAGAGAAAAAAATGGACAAATACACTGAACACCAAAGAGTTCAACTTACTTATAGAATATCTTCCTTCTCTGTGTTGCGCCAATGCTAAGCAAGAATCCAACCATGAAGGTAAGCTTTTGCAACTGGCAAAAAACAACAGCAGCAACAACAAAAACAACAACCACCCACGCCCCCATGAGCAACATCATGGTGCTCCCGAGAACTCACCAAACGGAGAATTTATTGGCTTACAGAATGAGCAATACGCCCTCATCTGGCCCAACAGCTTAACTCAGAACCTGCCAATTCCAGAAAATCAAGGTTAACATTTGAGCATCTGCTCCTCTGCCGAAGAAAGTGTTGGAAACGCTGCATGTATAGATCTTCAAAATAATAAGCGACTGCCAAAAGAATCATTTAGAAGTCTACGGCGGTAAAAAAGTTTATCTTGTTTGCCGCGGCAGGAGCAAATTAGCAGACGATTTTGCTGTTACTGACAAAAAAAGTCCCAAGGCAGATTCCAAGAAATTTGATCCCTGGATGGCAGGCCCCACCCCCCCCCCCATGCAAGTTTACCCGTGCAGTCTCTGCAGCACGTCTTGTCTCGGCCAAATTGTGGATCAGTCGTTATCTCGTCAGCACAAATTGGCCCGTGAAATTTTTGTCTGCTCGGACATTCACATTACTAGCGCACGTCTGGGGGTTCTTTGTCGAGTCACCAGAGATTTTCGCACGACTTAAATCGCAACAAACTTTTACAAACCCGCGAAACCTACGGGTCGCGCGGGGGGGATGAAATCTCCCTTCTTCGATTTTTTAAGGGGAGGGAGGGGGAGAGAATCAAGCGTCTCTCTCAACGGAGCCAATTATAGCAACCCCCCCCCCCCATCGAACAAGCCCCCCCCCCTCTCTTCTCTCCCCCCACACACTGTATCTGCCTGAAGTCCATCTGAATTGTGTACAGTCTGCCCGTGTGACTAAGAGTGTAGCAGATGTGCTGGGCCTTGATAGCAAGGTGGGTGCTGAAAGACGTTGGCATTAGCCATAAGCTGTCAATCTGATGAACAAATTGACAAATGCTGGGCCCTTCCATTCCTCCTCGCGGAGAGGGGAGGTGGGGAGGTGGGGAGGAGGTAGGCTGGGTTGGGAACTTCGGGGAGGCAGTTTCCAAAGTAAACTCCCCCCCAAAAAAAATCACCAGTCGGACTTTCTTTCTTTCTTATTTTGGTCCTGATCGATACGAGCAAACCAAGGCGACACTTGAATCAGATCTGCACCTTGTGAGAGGTCAGAGCCGATCGCTGGTAATCCAATGCTTTCCGAGGTGCCGGCACACTCTGAGAAAAAAAAATCATTGAGAATCTCTTGAACGAAGAGACATGAACCGCAGACTCCCTCACGGACGAGTGCGGTGCGGTGCAGTGCAGAGGTCCCCTCGGCATTGAGCAGGGGCCCATCGATCCTGCCGGCAGAGTCAGAAGCTGTTCCCCCCACCCCCACCCAATCCCTCACTCCACCGAGATGGCGGCTGCTCATTCTGGAAAACTCTTTCGCGGGACGGCATAATCATTGGCCGAAGACACCTCGTGCATGAAACACGACCGACGACGCAAGAGGCACCGTGATTTCTGATAGGAGGGGGGGGGGGAACGGATCATGACCCGGGTACCAGACTAAACTCAAAGTAACCTGGATAACATCAGATGGAGGCCGGGACTGCGCCATATTAAGACGAGATCTCGGTGCGTGATAACATGCTAGACCAATCATTCAAACAGATGTACTGTTAAAACAAACTCATACAAGATTTGCTACATGTGGTAATTTTAGTCAGTAAGCAGTTTGCAACATTTTTTTCATGCTACCCTTGTCAGAAAATAAGGCAAGTCATCTCTTTTTGCGGCCGGCAATGGATCTCCACAGACAAACCAGACAGAATGACCAATTTGCCCTAATTCTTTAACCCACTTTTCAGATGGGATTCCCAGCAAAAAAACAAATGAGGGAGACCACATTCCAGATTCCAAGCCCCCCACGATTCCAAAAGTGGTTCTCCAGACGAAAGTGAAGTCTCCCAACACCAAATTGCAGTGGGCCCCTGAATTTCCCCATCTCCTTAGAGTTTGAGCATAACGAGGGGCGTCACTAGGTGACAACTTCTAATCGCATTGGCTCCACATCTTAGCCCTGGACGTAGACAAAGGAAATCCCGCAAACCTTGTCAGCCAAACCAAATTTGCCCCTCCAATCGGGGACGTGAGCACCCTTGTGCACCTATTACTTCACACGCCTACAGTACATGACAGGCCGGCCGAACCACAGACCTTTTCCTAAAGGGGGAAAAAAACACTGCTTCCCGCTAAACCCCTTCTCCCTCCCTCAAAAAAAAAAAATCGACTGGACAAGTCGGTCTACTACACACAGTCTATCAATTTGAGACCTTTGACCTGTGAATGACTCTGTGCTTGAGCAAACTCCAAGCACTGGGGACAAAAAATTGGCATTGGGAAATCCCGGCGTGCAGATATGATTTCTGATTACATTCAGGCAAGCCTTTACTCTCGGAACTGAGTGAACTGACCGAACTGTAGCCGCGGTGAGAGTACTCCCTGGGGGGAGGGGAGGGGGAGGGGGAGGGGGAGGGGGGAAGGGAGATGGGGGAGGGAATGGAGGAAGGAGGGGGCCGAGGGATGTGACATATTAATCGGCATGAATTGAAAAGGCAAATTCAGGAGAGGACGCTCCCCCCCTCCCCACGAGCTCGGCATAAATTATGAAAAGGTAAACAGCCCTAGACTGCGAACAACAATTCACAGAGGTAACGACCGAGGACAATGTGATTTGCTGCAAAAGAACAAAATCTTCCATATCTCCCGACCTCCTCCCCCCCCCCCCAACCAAAAAAAAAGAGGAAGGATGTCAACTTCTCCTCCAAAGAATCAACCCCTCCTTCGGAACTTGTTTACTCTTGTCCACAAAGGTGACGCATCACAGAGAGTGATGGCCTGTCACATGAAAGGTCATTACCCATGCTTTCTACTCGCACATGTTATTAGTAGGGTCCCTTTCTTGTGGCAGCTTCGAGAGTGTTTAAACAATCGGCCGAAGCCAATACTTGCCCGCACGTGTCACTCCCCCATCCTCCTCCTCCTCCTCTTCCTCCTCTAGCATTTTAACAAGACCATTTACACAAATTATATATAGTTGTTACAATGCCGGCCGTTGCATGGCGTGTATCAATCCTCATCAAGTTATTTTGACTCTTGATCTAATGCTGAAAATTAGCATCAGGATTAAAAGCGTGTAGTCCCACAGAAAGATTCACATGCACAGTACAATACATGTACATGGACAATATAGTGTATGTTTACCACACACGTACATTTACGGTGTAAGGTCCAAATCAAAATTCACAACTCTACAGCTTCGGCTAGAAAATGCCCTGGGCAAAGTTGTCCTTCCATCTGGTACATGCCTGATTAATGTTCACAAGAAGGACCCCGTTCAATTTCAAAACAAATACAAATACAAATTTATACAAATTCAGGTTCCACTTTATACTAAGGAGATCAAACCAAGAAATGAGAGATGGGCAGGGCACCTCGCTAGGAGACTGAACAATAGATGGACCAACGGAATAACAGACTGGACAACAAGGTCACATGTAAGGGGAAGAGGACGGCAATATAGAAGGTGGCGAGATGAAATCAGGGAGCATGCTGGCATAAAGTGGAAACAACTGGCTGAAGATAGACTAGCTTGGAGAATAGATCGTTTGCACCGGCGGCCATCTTTGGGGCCTTCTAGTGTCATTAAAATTCAGTGACAATACAGGTACAAAGAGTGCACTCTTGCCTATCCAAGAGGAACAAAGACTAGGCCCCAAAGATGGCAGCCGGTGCAACTGCAAGCGATCTATTGGTGAAGAGGCCTTCGTCCAGCAGTGGACTGAAATAGGCTGAACAGAACAGAACAGAACAGAACAGAACAGAACAGAACAGAACAGAACAGAACAGAACAGAACAGAACAGAACAGTACAGAACAGAACAGAACAGAACAGAACAGAACAGAACAGAACAGAACAGAACAGAACAGAACAGAACAGAACAGAACAGAAAAGAACAGAAAAGAACAGAACAGAACAGAACAGAACAGAACAGTACAACTGTATATGAGATTGAGCACAACTGAGTCAAACAGGGCTGGAGTCTGCCTCTACCCAGAGGGTTGGTGTGGTGTTTTTTTGTACTCGAGTACTATGTACATTCATGAGATCAGTTACAATCCAAGGCCAGGCCCCTCTCTTCCTAAGTGCCCCAAATACCACTTCACAGACAAGCAGCTGAGCCCCACCACTCCAGCCCAGGTGTAGAGCCACAGGGTCAGATAAGCACCTCCAATGGAGTGAGTGAGCTGAGCTAACCAGGCCAACACCACAGCCATACCCTGCCTGCCAGCCATCTCCTGGCTACTTGTCCTTGTCCCCACGTGTAGGTCACCTGGCACTACTCAGCCTAAAAAATCCCAACACCAGACACCCCAGATCCTGGCCTACATGTAATCTCACAAAAGCAGGCAAACTGACCCGGTTTCGGCAAAATTCTGTCAGACAGGGGTTTTCCTCTAGTGTTAACCATGGGAGTTTTGGGCACCATAAGAGGACTGTAACTGTTATTTTTAGCTCTTACCACCTGGGGGAGGGGTGTTCATGGGTTTGGGAATGACGTGACTAAAAAAAAAAAGTCAAGCTCAAGTGATTCCATTTCCAAGTACAGTGCATGTGTTCATGTTAGACAAAAATGGTGCAAACCAACGTTTACTGAGCAGGAAAACACATTAACCTCAACGTTGCAGGGCCTTACGTTTCAATCCTAAAGTAGCAGAACCTTTCTCCAAGGAACACAGCCTACTAGGAGTGAAATGTCAGGACCTGTATCTGAGGTAAGACCAGGAACAGAATCTGGAACGGTACCGAGACTACAGAATGGGGGATTTGAAAATTTACCACTAAAGTAAAGGCTGCCGCACACGAGAGCTACATGTATCTGCTGAGCAAAAATTCTCTCGAGGTCGTTAGCTCAGCACGTAGCTCATCATGTGTGCTGAACTTTTGGTGAGATTTCTGCCTCTAGAGGCCATGAGACCAATATCTGTCCTGTTTGATTTTTTTGATTTTTTTGCTCAGCACGTAGCTCAAGTCACCGCACACGATGAGTTTTCATCCACGAGAGGCATGTACAATGTACATTGTAAATGTACAGTGTACAGTGTAGGCCTACACATGAGGAAAGGTTTGCAAACTTCGTACACATTGCTGAATTAGCCTACAGATGCACTGTCTGCGTGAGCATATGCAAGCCTTCTGGCACCCCAAATTACCAACCCACGATGGCTGACGATTTTGCTGACAGACCTGGCTGGCTTGAGGACATGTGTGGCGTACCGTACCCTGTACCTACATTGTGGCTTTTGTTACAGACACGTCAGCAGTTCACACTGTGGATCCTTACGTCTTATAAGAGGATGTCCGGGTAATGGCAGCAAAGGAGTTCAAACATCATCGGAAAAGAAGTGAGACAATGTCTCAAGATCTCAAGCGACATTAAAATCAGAGGGCCTGACACTTCTGCCCTAGCAGGAAGCTCTAGCAAGGATCGAAACGCCAGGTGCCTCAACTTTTTTTCAGATTTGTACACATTTTTTTCTGTCTGGGCAATAAGAGTATTGCAGTATGCCTTATTTTTGATACTACTTTAAGATTGACTGGAAAGCAGAGCACACATGCACATGTATCTTTGGATGACCTTTTAGGTGACCTTCGGGGTTAGGTTGGGGTTAGTGCACTTGGACAATGTCAAACTGACAAGGTACCGTTATAGGGATGCATGTACATTACATGCACACGTGCATTGGGAGGGCGTGCTGACTGTATGTACACAGGATATGTCTGACATGATGGCTGGATGCAAATTGTCCAGACACCAAGCTGATGCTGTAAACACTCGCTGCCAGAGTCAGATTTGACCATGTTGCCACGCACCGGTTTTAAGTACGAACGAGGCTTCCCAACGTGCTTCCAATCAGCCGCAAATATCCTCCCTGACAGACCCCGCCGGATTTGTTGTACAGGCCGTCTACATGCAATTCAGCGCACACTATCCAAGTACGTATGCATGCCCTTTAAGCCTCCGAATGGCCCCATGAATAGTCCATGACTATGAAGCCCAACTCATTCCCCAACTGATAATGAAAGACAATGTGCACTCCTCGCTTCTCGCAGCTTTGACATTGATTTCCTGACTGGTACCATTTCTGAAGGCTCGTTTTTTTTTTTTTCACCCTGCAATCGACTCCCTGAGTGAAAATGCATGTGGGTGATGAGACATTACGCTCGCACTGGCCCAGAACTCAAAAGCTCAAATGGTGATGAGAATGCCAGCTATTTGCTCTGGACTGTTCCAGGACTGGCCTGGGGTACATGTACTTGAGCCAAAGCAAAGAATGTCAGAAGCCTATATGTACATGTACATGTATGTATTAACACAACTGAAAAGAACTTGCGCACGTTTAAGCTCTTACTGGTACATGTGCATGTACAAAATGTACCTTGCATTTCAATCCTAATTCATGTACTGTGCACCTTTTGGGAACAAGTGAAATTTTGAGAAACCTTAACTAAACATCTACAGTACATGTATTCGTATAAAATGTTTGTACACGTACCTTCTACACTTTGTAAATATCAACAGCAAGTCATTCAGTGCTTTACATGTAGTACACATACATTATTGCAATTGTTAGGCAAAAAAAAATGGTCTGCTTCCGATTACATGGCATTTAAAAATAGGGTAGGTAGGTAGGCAATTTTTTTGGGGGGCCAATTTTTTTGTGTGCAATCATATGGAGGCATCTGCATGTGGTCAAGCCTTATGGGTAATAATAAAAGGATCAAATTACACATTGAATTTTTATCATCATTGTTTCCCGATCAAAAAATTAGGGACGCAGGCTAGAAATAGAGTCGGTCGGGTAACCGGAAGCAGAACATTTTTGGGGGGTTGGGACTTATCACTTGTGGGATGATTAGATTATATGTATTTCAGAACAATGCAAGGAACAAAAACAGGAACGCATTTGTCTTGTTTCTTGTTTCTTTGGGGAGAGATGGGTCAGTGATCAAATTCTATTGAAGGGGATGTCAAAAGTAAAAACCAAAATTGGTTGGGGTTCCCTCTGGAACGTCGCTAGTAACAAACATTCCGGGATGAAAATTGGTTGGTAAAGTGGTTGCTCGTTATAGCAGTTGCGGCTGCATGTCAAAGGACGTAAAATCGGGAGCCAAAGGGCATGTTCGTTATAGCTGAATGTTCGGTATATCGGCGTTCCTTATAGCAACGTTACACTGTAGTGACTGTACCCAAGTTTAACTGAGGGCTGGTGGACTGGACTCCCGTGTAGCTCAGCATTTATCTAATGAGAAGTCCATGAGGTCCTCTGACTATTACTTGGCCATAATTAACCACAGCCTACAGGCAGTGTGTGTGCGGGTCTGGATGCGAATCTAGTGCCTTATTGAGACCTACTTTAGTCCAATAGGTTGAACAGGTCTCCACTGGGAAATTGTAAAGGTGTATCTAGGTCTCCACAATGTTTTCACCAAACCGAGTATTTTAAAATAACTCAAAAACGGGGAATTTGTGATGGGCAAGAATCCATCAAAAATTGAAGGGTTACTTAGTTAAGGGACATACATGTACAGTCCAAATGTCTACCTAGGAAAGTGAACGTGGCTGAATTGGGAGCATTTTAAAAACACCGTTTCTCGTTTGGTTGTATAGTGCACAAGAAGAAAGCAATGTCTCCACAAGGATACAAAAATGAGTATGTGTGTGTGCATACATGTACCAACACATACATAACATGTACAATATACTGTAGTGTTAATTCTGAATATCTGAATGGACTACCGGTAGACACTAGACAACCAGTCCTACCCCCCCCCCCTCCCTCCTTCCCTCCCTCTCTCACCACCTCCACCAAACCCACCAAATCAAGACAGGCTCCACATACATGTACAGCCACACACTTGTTATCAGGAAGCCAAATTTGCTTATCGCACCGCAATATGACATCAAAACGATAACACGCCATGTGCCCGCCCTAATGGGAGGAATAGGAAATGAGGGAAATTGACAGACCTCCCTGCTTAGCGCGGCCCAGTATGCTTTCTTCGGCCAGAGGAAGAAGAAAAAAAAAAAAAAAAAATGACAACTATATTTACTTTTCGCTCTCCGCTGAACCAGAGATAAGGACTACCCAGTCCCACCACCACCCCCATCATCCTCAGCTGCTGGTTACAAAGCATGCAAATATAGGGTTGAACAAGGTCAAGTGTGGGCTCGTTAGATTAGGGCCAAGGAATGACAGGTGTCTGTTATGCCCGTCATTGTCCATTGGGGGCTGAGGGGGTGTGAGGGGGGTGCAGGGGGGAAGACACGAGGGGGGGAGGAAGAGGAACATTGAAATATCTGAAATATATAAATGGAAATGTAAAAAAAAAACTAAAAAAAAAAAAACCTCTTCCTTCAGGAAGTCGGGCCTTGTTCAATAGTCACATCCTCCCTCCCTCCCTCCGACTCCCTCTACTCCCCTCCCGGGAGTAACTCTTAATATTGATGATCGAATCGTTGCCGGCTAAATCATGGGGACCGGGACACAGGGGCTGGGAAACATCCTCTTCAGAAAAGAGAATACGAAAAGGAGTTACCCCCACAAAAAAAGGAACCCAAATAAATGAATTTAACAAAATCATTTACCATCTGATAAAACACCCATCGACATGTTTGAACTTAATATTTCAGATTGAATCCCTGAAACCCTGGGAATTGATAGTTCCCAGTCAGTTGCACCTTCATTCGCTTGACTTAAATTTAGATTTAAAAACCATTAAAGAGCACTTAAAAAGAGACAAATCCTTCTTTAAATTTGGAGACTGTCTGCTTAATAGCTCTTCTCTCTGACAGCACAGTCTAGACCAGAGAATTCCCTCCGCACATGCTGGAAATCTCACATGCCAGGCAGGCCCCCGAAACGATATCAGTCATCCATTACTTCAATTTGAGGCATTATTCAACACAACAGACTACAGAGTAGTCAGGATGCCAGACACATTAAAACATAGCTCTGCTGCAAGAAAAAAAAACGGGGGATGGCAGGGAGGGAGTGAGTAACACCCCCCCCCCCCCCACCCCCTCCGCCAAAAAAGACTTCTGTGCATTACGCAGTATGGAAGATAATTTCCATGGATATATCAGTTTGGTTTTCTCCTACGCCGATCCTAATTCAGCGTTCCCCCTTCAGGAAGGGACGGGATATCCTGGCCAACCCATGCGGAAGTCAGCACTGGAGCAGTGCCACTCTCGCTACAAATCAGCAGGCCCGGGTCTGCTTGACATCTTGGCAGTGGGCTCTCACCATTCTTGACAGATCAATTCATGAGAGACCCCCCCCCCTCCCTCACCCTGCCTCCTTCCTTCCCTCCCTCCCGCCTGCCTTCTCCTCTCCTCTCCTCCCCCCACTGTCCATATCTGGAGGAACTCCCCGTGCTCTCCCCTCTCTTTCCTTCGTGCTTACTCTCACTCTTTGGCCCTTGGGGTGAGAGGGAGTGAGAGGGGAGGTGGGAGGGAGGGAGGGAGGGGGGCTCTGGTCTCGCTTGGGGGAATTGCCCAGGCAGCCAATCACCGGGGCCAAGGTATGACTAGGGTTGCCCAAAACTACTAGTAGCCTACTAGATCCTTCCCGGCAACTAATGCACGTGTGTAAAACGCCGGCAATCAGAGGTTAAAACGAGCATCACGGAAACTGCAGCTTCATTCAGATGCTTTTTCCTTCAATTCTAAACCCGCTTCTTCCGTTCTTCATCTCCTTGAGTAAAAATTCATTCTGCGTGCTTTACCTTCTTTTCTCCTAATCCAAGAATTGGATGCTAGGAGGCCAGATGTCAATCATCTCTCACCCCCACCCCTCTTCCGCCCCCCCCCCCCTGCTTGGTCTCTGACCAAAAGAACTCTGGGAAAATATCATTTCAGATTGGATGGCTGATAAACGATCACGAGGAGGAAATGGGCGGCAAAGCTGCGAGTCAAGATGTGCTGGCACGGGGAAGTGAAACAAGCAAAAGGAGTGACTGACTCTGGTCACAATTACCGCCAGCCTTTGTCTGACAACCTCCCCTCCTTCCCTCCCGTCTCTCTCCCCCCCCCCCCAACCTCCCTCCCTCACTCACTCAATCCCCGGCTCCTCGGCCCGAGAAAAGAAAGACATGAAACGAAACATAACAGATTGGAAACAACTAATCTTTCAAAGGTCACAACTGGGTGGGTAGGACTAGGAGTGCAAGAGATCCCTGCAAAGTTCTCCTGACTCTTGTCTACTGTGAGCAACAAGGCCGACCTAACCGAAGGAACACTTCATCGCGGGGGAAGTTGGGAAAAGGACCCATGAAAAAAAAAAACCCCACACTTGTCATATGCAATATTCTTGAAAGATTCCTTACACTGTCACTCTCATTTTTTAAAGGGACCCCCAAGACTCATCCACGTTTTGGTGCTGGCGTTGTCCATTATTTGTTCTCATCGGTTCTACAAGAGATCTGGATTGCCGTTTCTAAAGAGTGCTGATGTTAATATGAGCCACTGATGCTGGCTCAAGTTTGTTCTGGCAGAAGCTGATACTGCTTCCCATTTGACTTGGATACTTCAAACTTTCTGGCTATTTCAGTGAAAACAAAATTGTGCATGTAGTACAGCAGCCACCTTAGACTGAGGGAAATGTTAGTTTTTTCAATGTACATGTACCATATTAAGATAAAAGATGATTTACCATTTAACCAAAGTGAAATTTGAATTCCTAGTACAGTAGGCCTACATGACAATAATTCTTTTCCAACGAAAGAGTTTCTGAAAAAAATGAAAACTTTAAAGGAAAAATGCCTATTCGCATTACTTTGTTTATGGGGACCATATTATTTTGACAGTAATGGGGAGGATTTCACAAAGCCTTGCAATGCATCGTAACTCAACATCTGTGCATCAGTCATTGTCTTGCGATTGATTGCAAGTTACGATGAGTTTGGACAGACGAAACTGAATGCTGAACTCTCGGTCAAGGCATTCTACACCCAAACTTGCCCAATAAAGCCCACTGCACACAGTGGAAGTTTGACTGAATCAGGACTCAAACCCAAGACCTATGGATGAAAGCACAGGCATACTGAGATGTACATGTATCAGGGTTGTCCGTTCCAGATACAGTACTTGTATAAACAAGAGTCAACAAGCTTGACTTCTTACACGTTAAATGTTTTCTTCTCTGTCGCTATCAACATGGCTACTGCAATTCCTTTCTCAAATAATCCAAGAAGTGAAGAGTCCCCATGCCTACGCTAAGCACGGCGTCCATTCAAACTCATAGCCGACTTTCGATCAAAGACGACTTTCGAATGTCAGACAAGATCCAAACACTGATGCAATCTGTATCACATTTGCCGTACATTTCTCGTCAACTGATTGGCGCCGTCAACAACAATGCCGAGCTCTGAAGTTTCCTCGCTAGTGTTTGTTGTTCATCTCATTTCGGACGGCCAGCCGACAGGCGACAGCCACGGGTCAGGTTTCCCCGAACTGATAATTCGCTCAATTTGTGAATCGCAGGGAATGGCTGTCACGGGCACGCAACAAAACCTGCCTCCTTTTGACTTTGAGGCCAAAATATGCGCGCTCGGGAGTCGACATTCGTGAAACTGGAACTGGGCCAACAATGGAAACTAGAAAGCAGATTCTATCGTGGCTCCAGCCTGCAACGGGCTGTCTGGTGCCTACTTCCGCCATACATTATCCAGCTACACGAACGAGTCTTGGGATGAGTCTGCTGCCCTAGTGCACTTGGTACACACCAAGGTCTACTGGTATATCATTTAACCTTTGCTAAAAGTGCAATGCTGGATGACTGCTTGATATAGCATGCTACACAGAAAACGATGTCGGCAACTCAGAAGGATTTCTCATGTAAATGAAACAGTTTATGGGGGGGGGTGAATAGGTTAATTCACAAAGGAATTAGAGAATTGGGTACAAACAAGAGGTCTGTACAAACACTTGAGGTCTTTGTTCAAATGCAATGGATTATTGTATGGTGGACAATCGTGGTACTGGTACTCATTTGATGACAATGATCATACTGTGTCTACATGGACACATTTTAGTGGTCCATTTGGGCACCAGTCAATTCACAAATGTTCAAGTTTTGCTGACTCAAAAAACAAATCTCAAGCTCAAATTCACTCAAAATATCAATAAATATCACAAAAGATAGTAAATTGAGCATTTCTCATAGACACCAAGTCACCAACTGCATGACCTACTTCCCGGATTGGGTCACTAAATTGTGTCCATTTAGACATGTTTCACTGACCACAGGCCAATTTACATTTGTAGATCTCGGTGAGACGTACACACAATGTGAATGATTTCTTTTAGATACTCTTTTCTCCCAAAATACAACATTTTAGGCAGAAATATTTCAGTGCGAGGTTTCTACTATAACCATCTTTAAACTGTATAAGTTTCATGTAAATCTGTGAACCAAATTGATGTTGTATAATGGTTTTAAATAATTTTAAAAACAATTAAATATATATGAGACATATTCAAAAGGCTTAATTTCATTTTGATTTCAACAATTCAAATACAAAGCCTGAAAATGCATTAGGCCCCATTACATTCGGATTTACACTATTGATAAGAACAAGATTGGGTGAGAAACAGCGTGAGCTATTTCACTAACAAGTATTTGGGAGAATGTCTAATTAATCATGTATCATAAGACCCCCAAAATATTGTTTTTCTTATGCCACTAACCAATTACCGCATTCATAATTTCAAAATTTAGTGGGCCTGACGTTTCTCTGCCTTTGAGAAAGGTCCTGCTAGGATCGAAACGTCAGGCCCACTAAATTTTGAGATTTGCATTTTGGTAATTTTAGTCAGTAAGCAGTTTGCATCATTTTTGTATATCACTTGTATTCATAATTTGATAGGCCCTATTATATTATCATAATGATCATTGATCAATGGCTCCTGAATATTCAGATGCAGATATTTTTTTTGAGAGCCCAGACACAAAAGGACACAGGGATGTTCAAGCATCTAAGAAATTTTGGTAAGCCAAGCATAAATTGACCTAGAACAATATCTTTTTTGTACGCCTACGTCTTCCACTTAACAAGATTAAACCCTACCGAATTGTCAAAAGGGTGCCCAAATCTAATCCTGTTTATCTAACGTTTTAATTCAAACTACCATAATTATTCTGTGGCCTACTTTGGTGATCAGGGTTTTGCCTGATCAGGGTTTTAATTTGTAAATTGACCCCAAAAAATGTTGATTACAGAGATATTTAATTAACTTACAAAAATTATGATTTGTAACTGTTGTGAAAATGTATTATTTATTTTGAGTGATTTGAAAGAAACAGCCTAGCCCTATTTATATCCCAGAAAAGAAAACCTTTTCTGAAAAAACAAAATCACTAGGATCTATTTAAAGAGGAACAAATATATTCCCACACGAGCACTTTAATTTTACAACCCCCCCCCCCCCCCCCGCCCAATATGGCAGTTAATCTCGGCGGCCGATCAGACGTGACACAAAACAGCAGTCGGGCAGCGCGGGCCTTTGATGTCACCGCCATTCAGCTGGTGCACAATGCAGTGTCAATAATAAACAGTGAGCGTACATGCCGGCTCTCTCCGAACCAACATGATACAAACAGTGTTTACATTAAACCCCCAGCCCAGACCGAAGACAGAGAAGGCAGGAAGAGGTAGGACCAAGGAGGTATTAGGCGAGCCTAATACCTCCTTGGTAGGACTAGGAGTAGGGAGGAGGGGGGGGGACATCCCTCCCTCCACAACGGGATCTGTGCTAGCAAGCGTTATATTCAAGGGTACTAATTAAATTACCACATCTAAAGGAGGACTTTCCCGGGCCGACCTTAGGTCTAAGGTCGGGTTTTTTGTTGTATGACTACGACAGTGCGAGCTCGATCTGTAAAGCGATCGGCGTTGGTTCTGCCCTGACTACGCGATCAGCACTGTTGACGATTATTTAAAGCTCAGTTTCAAAACACCTAACCCCTCTGAACCCCCCTTGAAACGAAATAGAAAGAAAAAAAATACACACTACCGCAAAGGATCGGAGAGAGAGAGGGGGATCGGACCTCAGCGGCACCCTACCAAACACAACTTCATTTGGGCTAATTTCCGCGGCGCCTCCACTTCGCTGGCAAACGGTCGGTCCCCCACCCCACACCCCAACCCCCCCCCCCCCTCCCTCCTCGAAAAAAAACCCGGTGATTTATTAGGCCGAGCCTCAACACTTGACCCTGGCGCGGGTGTTGACCGAGATGCGTCAATCAGCCGACTTTGAAGGAGCCCCCCCCCCCCACCTCCGAATGAAACATGTCAGTCTGAGTCTGAGACCGTCAACACATCAAAATGGAGAATCGCCATCATCTCGCCAGGACGACTAGTAGAGTAGAGATCGGAGAGAGGACGATCGAGAGAGAAGGGGGGAGGTGCGTTCGTGCTACGCTTTTCCCAACCCCCTAATTTCAAAAAAAAAAAGACAAGGGAAGGGAGAGCTGACGATCGAGTACTAGTACTAAACTACTACTACTGAGTACTGGTACTAGCAGGCCAGCGTGCCGAACAGGCCGAAGCCAACCTGCCGTGCGCCACCCCCATCAGCGCGGCTGATGAGCCCCTCTCCCTCTCAGCAGCCCGGCCCCCGAGCCTCTCCCTAGCCCTGCCAACTCGGGCCGGGGCAGAGCCAGCCAGCCCTACGATCACGGGCGGTGTGATGGCCCCTCGGGCCGGCGATCGGGCGGGACAGCCCCGGCCGCGGCCGGCCCGAATCCGGCAAAAACCAAACCCCACCCCAACCCCAACGGACAAAAAAAAAACTCACCTTTCAAGCGTTTCGGGGCTTGCTGCTTCCGCCGAGGCATGGTCCGACGACGGGGGGGAAGGAAAAAAATATCCGAGCCGATCGAGCGCCGCGGACTAGTAGTAGTAGTAGAAGAAGGGGGGAAACGAATCGGCAAGCACACTGTGTTGTGGAGACTCTCGGCGGCTCTTCTTGTGTATGTATTCACCGCACGCACAACATGCATTGAAGCAGCTGGCAGATCATCAACATGGCGAGGCAATGAGATGAAGAAAAAATATGAGGGCGCCCTACTCCATCCCTGATAGGGGGCTTTATACGATAATTATACGCGGCCCCATCCCATCCAGCGCAGCCAGCCGAGTTTATAAGCAGACCACGATAATAGTACCGTCGTAATAAGATTATTTCCCTGTTTTTATTAAGTAATGGAGCGAGAAAGCTGTTCCCTGCCAAGTTGATTGCATTACTGTTCCCGTCCCTACCCAAACTTACTTTTTTTTATTTTGATTTAAACAATGGATAATTCGAGGAAACATGCAGAGACCACAAAGGACAGACAGCCTATGAGGAGACTGAAGTTGTCACGCCGACAGAACAAGTTTGCCATGACCAATAGACCAAAGAATCCCGAACTTTACTGAGATAGCTTCTTTTAATTTTGGTCTGTCTTTTGTTTATTTAAAACGGCAGAATATTTCAGAACTTTGCACAAGAACACACACACCCACAAAGGTATTCAAAGGGAAGTCCATCACTGTTTTTTGCGTTATCTGGTAGTAAAATAATTTTACTGGGTCAAAACAAAACACCATGTGATCATACTGACTGGATGGATTACGACGCAGAATCGCCATAATTATTAAAAAAATGTCAATTACACGGCAGGAAATTGCCCAGTCAGTCACACAGGAAGTGGATTTTCAATAACATCAGTGGAACTGATTTTTTATAGTGCAAAGTAATAATCACCGACGTGATTAATATCGACCAGAAATATTGATTCATTAATGGCCAGAATTTGTATTCCCAAAATGTCAACAATTGCAGGTCAATTTTTTTTTTTTTTTAATCTTTTTTTTTTGGGGGGGGGGGGCAAATAGCTCGTTGAAGAAGTATCATTCTAACAGATGATAAAATTGCCAAAAATAATTATTGTCTGTTTTCTCGGTTTAATGAATAGGACTAAGATAAAAAGTCCTATTTGTGATAACGATTGGTTTACTTAATCTAAATCACTATTCCTGCTTCGAACTGGTCTTTTGTTCGTCAGTGTGTTCAGAATTTGAGTTTATATCCATGCCATCTATACATCTGGGCAAAAATTCTAACGATTATTTACTCTCATCTCCCGTTCTCAAATACGGACCTAGTCTTATTATTCCATCCATGCACGCTCCACTTAAAAAAAATGAAATAAAATAAAAATTTCCATTCCCCGATGTCCTCGCAATACATCCACCTCTCCATCAATCAATCATGTATGCAAATGCGAAGACACGCCCTGCCCACGTGACAAGTTACAAGAGGGGTGATGACGTCAATCAGCCGAGCAAATAACATGTCACGGCGCGCCAGTGATTGATGGCTCGTCTTGGAACCCACCTCCCCCCTCTCCCTTTGTGGGCCTACAGAGGATTTTGGTCAGCCGCCGCACTGCGGGGGGCCCCTGCGTATTCCCCCCCACCCCTTTATATTTCTCTTTCTCTGCCCGTTATTTTTTTCCCTTTCTGGCTTCCCGCGTTAAATCCAGTGCCGCCGTAATATGATTATGTTGGGTGGGTCAGTCAGTACAGTCACAATTACCGTAAATCATTGCTTGCCCAATAAAAGTCACACAGGAGGCAAATGCAGTTTTTTTGTTTAGCTTCGGACTCTATTTTTTGATTTCAAATTTCAGGCAACAGCTCTCTCTCAAAAAAAGGAGAAAATAATGGCAAACCACGTGCGTGCAGTATGTTTGTCTTTAAAATTATTATAGTCAATTTTACGATCAGTGCTGATGAAATATTTATCTTCAGAAACTACTGTACAAAATCATTCATTGGTTTATTTTCGTACATTGTTCTCAGATAATACTCCGAGTAATTTGACTCTCTCATTGGTAAAGCTTTTCTTTGCTACAGTTTTTTCCCCAATTCTAAGGATTATTGTCAAAGGTTTTTATAATAAGTCGTCCGTTCTGTCTCCCTTCAATGAAACTTCGTTTCTGGTTAGCCCCAATTTATGTATGATAGATTGGTGGTCGACTTGCACCAAAATAATCAGCGATATTAGCAGCAAAAAATGGAAAACATCTGGTCAGTCACTAGACACTCAGCTCAAAAACTGCGGAGGGGAAGCTGCCCTTTCTAACGAATGATTCACTATTCTGATGAAAGTTGCGTGGGATGGATTGCGTATACCGAAAACAGGGCGCTTTAATTTTGCTTTTTCGAAACCGAAATCTGGTCGGCGGCATCGATGGAGCGAGACTGAGACCCCTTCCCAAAACCTGGCTTAGGCTCAGGCTCCGGCTTTGTCTCAATTTTCTTTTATCCATTTTAAAGCACAAGGCATGAAAACGGGTAGGCCTAGGCCCTTGGCTTCGTTTTTGGAATGTTAAACTGCGCTTGGGAAAATAAAAGAGTCCGAAGCTTCAAGTTCAACAAAGAAACTCCGGCCTTTGTTTTCAGATTTTTGGATAACGGGGAAGAAGCCGGAGCCGAAGCCGGAGCCGAAGCCGGAGCCGAAGCCGGAGCCGAAGCCTAAGCCGGGTTTTGGAAATGGGCTTTAACCATAATCAGCACCGCCAAGCAAAATATACAGCAACTGGCAGCAGAACTATGCACAGCGAGAAAAAAAAATACGGCAGGCAACGCAGAAAGAATGTGGTACGAGCTGGAACTAAACAAATAGATATAAATGATTATATGCATTGGATGGATTGGAAAGATGCATGGATGGGAGGGATGGACGAGTTTTTGGCATGGGTGGACGAACTAAAACCACATGGCCCCCTTCATACCAACAAAGAACTAACACCGAACAGACTATAACCAGTGACGTCCCTTTTGTTAGCGCAAGATTTAAAAAAATAGTAACGACATCGTACAGCAATCAGCAGCTCTGGTTTCTCCACGACAGAATCCTTTTTAATACACGCTCCTCCTGAAACAACGCACAGTCATGACTATTTATAAGCTACAAAATGTGTCGGTTGTGGAAACGGTCTGTATGTTCAGCATGGAAACAAAACAGGGAGGAAAGTCCACTGTATTACACGAACGGTAACTTGTCAGAGAAGATCGGCTTTAATACGTGTATCCTGAGTACGGTAATTGTTATGATACATATATCCCCGTGGCAACTGATTTAATAGATTTGCCGATTTTTTGTTTTACTCCAAACGCACGATTTGATTGAGGCTGGAACAGGGGATGGGAGGGGGGGTCTTCAAATACATAATTCTCTTTCATCATTCTAACGGCAAAAAGGTAAACACGATCACAAAAAAATTGTATTGGTTGCTGATATTTTACAACTTTGATTCCGCCACGGACCGTTTAGTGCCTAGCTGGTGAAACAAAAGACGCACGTGGGCCTGGGCAATGATCGCGCACGCTCAGAACTGGCCGACTGAGTCCGCAGTTAATACCACCGTCTCGGAAAGTCTCCTCTCCAGTCTGTGATTTGAAAAGAAATTGCCACTCCAAGCTAGTCGAACAGCAGGCTGTCGAGGCCGTTCAAAAAAGAAAAAGTGTAACGCCCCCTAGTTACATTCATCAAATCAATCAAATAAATTGATCACCGCGTCATCTAAATACATATAATTCCTAGGGAATCGCCGAGCGTCACTAAACACCGAATGCAGCTCCCACCGTACAATTAATTGTTCAAGATCAAGTTGAGTCGAGGCTCATTTGGGGATGCAAGCAAACTAAAATCCCATACAGAATGACCAAAGTTGACAAGCTCACGAGTACAGTACAATAATCAATGGTTGTAACCAGAAAGTAATCCTGAAAAAAACCATTTAATAATCCCAAATCAAAACCCAAAGACCCTTCTCTGGGTCTCTCAATTCCCACCGGGGCAGAACCCCACTGAAAAAAAGACTTATATTGAATAATATTATATACAGTAGAACAGCCAAAGGTTTAAAAAATAACAGACTACCGGTAGGTGTTTTTTTGAAGCTGGGACTTCCTTTTTCCACTGAACTCGGTCTCCCGGAGGACACCCCTCATTGCAAAGCAGGCAGCCGCTCCAATGGCTCCAGCCGTCTCAACCATCATACTTGGGACATTGTTTTGGTTCAGCAAAGATCGCAAACCGCTCATTGAACGGGTGTCCATGTGAAGTCCACGCTAATGCTGACATCAATAATAGTTACATCCAGCTGGGACGGGTTTCCTCAGCAACACGTTGAAAACAAAGGGATTTAATTCCTCAAAATTCCTCAAGATGTCTGCCTCTGCGCCACAGACGTTCACTTCAAAGTCTTCAGAGCCAAGTTTTGCATAGAAGCTTCTTATTTGGGGGATGGGTATAGGGAGGGAGAGCGCAAGCTTTCACTTTTTAACTAAAGTGTACTTCTGATTAGAAGAAGTTTCAAGAGATAAAATAGTTACAGGGAGCCGGGGTGCATTTAATCCCTTCAAAATAAGAAAACAAATATGTAAACTACAGTGTACACTACTATACTACAATATATCAAATCCCCTTAATCATAGTAATCACAATAAAAAAAAATTTAAAAAAATATCAAAGAAAATGTTACATTGAATGTAAACACAAATTAACAGAACGTTATCACATACCCGCAATTGATTGATGGGGGGATCAACATTACATTTATAAAAAAGAGATTTGTGGTCAGAGAAAATTCGTAGAGAATTTCCCCGGCTCCTCAATCGCAACTAGTGGAGTGTCACAGATTGCGAGACGTTTGCATTTGAAAGAAAATTTAGCTGAGGGAGGAGCATGTAATGTGCGTTAGACCGAATACAAAGAACAACGATTTGCATCGAAACCTTTCAAAAGATTTCCCAGAATGAGGACAGAACTGTTTTCAGGATCCAAAATACAAGTGTTTTTTTCAGAGGTGCCGTGGTACATGCTCTTACACAGACTGTCGTTGAAAATCACTCTGCCTTTGAGACAGGTCCTCCTGGGATCGAAATGTCAGGCCCACTAAATTTTGAGAAAATCACTGATAACGATGGTTTCCTTTAAAGACCCTGATACATTTAAGACAAAGAAAGTGAACCTATCTGCTCAAGAACGCTACAATTATTCATGAAACATTGCTGCTTTGATTGCCTATCATTCGTCGTGTAGAAAAAACAAAGAAGAGATATGTCAGTCTTACTTGATATCAAAGTTCACGTTTTTTTCTCCTCCTTAAAAAAAGAAATTGGATATATACAATGTCTTCTGTGACTTTGTGTCAGGGTTTACATCTGGACACACACACACACACACATACACAAGGAGTGAAGGATGGTTGGGGGTTGGAGTCGGTGATGGATCGTGGTACACGGTGAGACCCAATCTCTGCAGGCTACTCTCCTCGCAGCGGAGATCGCGAGGGAAGGGAAGAGATGGAAAGAAAAAAAAAAAGAAAGGAGGAAGAGAGAAAGAGAGAGAGTTGGGCAAAGCCTGCAATCCAGGACCTTGGGGGGAGGAAGGTGGACAGTCCGACATGCCAGAGCGCACCCCCCCAAAAAAAGCTTCTCTACTTGAGCTTGGCCTTCTTTCTGGCGATGGCATCCTCCACCGCACGGAGCTGCTTCAACAGTTCCTCCCGACGTGAGACCGTGGTGCTCTTCTTGGGCCCGGCCGCGGCCGCTCCCGACGTCGGCCCACCGGCGCCGCCACCGCCGGCGCCGCCACCGCCGGCCGCCTTGCTGGAGGCTCCGGCCGGCTTGGCGGCGGCCGCAATGGCCGGCCCCGATGGCTTGGAGCCCCCGCCGCCGGAGGCCGGGCCGCCCGGGGGCTGCGTCCTCGAGGCCACCTTGGCCGGGGGCTGCCCCTTGGGCGGGGTGGGCGAGGATGGCCGCTTGCGATCGGCGCCCGCAGTCTTGCGGCCGGCTTCCGAGGACCCTGCGGGCTTGCGGGCGAGCGTGGGACTGACGGGCGGAGGCCGGGATGCCTTGCTGTGATCTGGGCAGAATATCGAATAAGAAAAAAACAATTAGCAAAAATGATGTCAAGTTGATACAATGTATCAGGTACGGTTCTTTTCAGAAGCGTACCTCTTCTTTAAGCGACCTTACACGCGGTGTCACAGCAAACCCTCCTATACTGTTTCACCCACCATGCAAAGCCTTTAAGTCTTATCCAAGCTGATACACTTTACAGGGAGTGGAGAGACTTTGTAAAGACCGCTGATTTGAAATCCCAAACCAACCCCAATCCCACAATTGTCAATTTGTTCAGCAAATAATGCAGCATTAAATCAATTTTTTGGGGGGATCACCTTTAGATAAAATCCAAAGGACTGCACTGCTCTCAAGCACAACCTGTAGGTTCTCCCTGCTGAGAAAGTTCTCATTGGAATGAGGGGTTATGGGTTGCTGGGTCAAAGGTCGTCCAGGTGATGAATTCTGGTGTACAGCATTCTTACCCTTGTCTATTGAAGACTTTGACTGGGAGTGGGAAGTCGAAGATTTCTTGGCAGGCTGGCTGGATGGCTGGTCGGTAGCTCGCTTCTTGGGGTCTGATGAAGGCTGCTTACCAGGGGGGGGGTGGTTAGGGGGTGTAATGAATAAAAAAGAACAGAAAAAAGGACTTATCAAATTGAGTCTTACACTGAATTGGGTTTCATGACACCCAATGCAACAGCTTTGTGTTCTTGACATTGAATCTTGCCACCTTCACTTCATCACACACTCAGGGCTCGACCTTAGCACTAGCCCGGCGGTCATTGTCTAGTAAAAACAGCCGCGGGCTAGTAAAATGATCCACTTTGCAAGCCTGGCGGACTAGCAAAAAGGAGACAGCGGTGTGGTGGGAAAAAACATTGCGGGCTGGGATGAGAAAGTAGAAGCTAATCATTTGTTTTACTTGACCTAGTAACCTTGTGTTAAATTAAATATCAATTGTACAGGGCTAGTAAAACTTGCTGCGGGCTAGCAAAAAACTCAATTTACTAGCCCGGTGGGATAGTTAAACAAAACCTTAAGCGCGAGGCTTGACACTGAATCTAGTGGCCTTGGTTTCTAGAAACTAAATCTAGCAACCAAAGATTCTTGAAACAGACTCTAGTAGCCTTGACTGGACTCTAGTAGCCTTGACCAGACTCTAGTAGCCTTGACTTCACTGCACTGAATCCAGCGGCTATCTGCTGCCCCTATGGTTATCTCCACCCTCACTTCCCATGTGGATCTGGATGGATCCGCTGGAGGGCTGGTCATCACCAGCATTAAGAATCAAATGCAAATGCATATGCTTGACATGTTAAAAATGTTTGACTGAAGTCGTCTGAGCCATTTACAGTTTCTGTTCCTCAATAGATTTCTTAAAATTTAGTGGGCCTGACGTTTCGATCCTAGCAGGACCTTTCTCAAAGGCAGAATTGGAATTTGCATTTTGGTAATTTTAGTCAGTAAGCAGTTTGCAACATTTTTGTATATCACTCAATAGATTTGGATACAATTCTCAGGAATGGACATAGGGTCTAGACGTTCTGGTGAGGTGATGACTGGGCCATCAGGAGCCCGCAGGACGGACGCAGTGGCCTCGACTTCACGGCACCGAATCTGGCGGCTATCGAGGGGTTCTGCTGGGCCCCGCGTGGTCAACTCCTCCCTCGCTCACCTTGTGCAGCAGCGTCAGCTTGATGTCCTTGTGGGCGGTCACCTTGAGGGTGTTGGACCTGGGCGCCGCTGCAACTGGTGCCGAAGTGCTGTGCTGCCTGCATGGACGGCGGAACAGAGACCGAGGTGAACGACCCCCGTGAGATGCCATGGCAAAGGTGAATGTCCTTCCACGGACGCACAAAGTCAAGTCATACTTTATATTCATATTGCAGTGAGTGCTACGCAATACTAAATGTCTGCTTACCATCAGTAGTGCAATCGTTAATGACAAACTCGTGATTTTAGAGGGCCTGACATTTTGATCAAAGCAGGAGCTTCCTCAAAGGCATTTTAGTCTGTAAAAATTTAGCAATATCTTTGCATAATACTCTATAGCAAACTGTACCATCACCTATTTCTCACCTCTTGCTCCAAGGCGCCATCATATGTAAAGTGGAACGTCGCTATAACGAACGCTGATATACCGAACATTCGGCTTTAACGAACATGCCCTTTGGCTCCCAAATTTTGTGTACAAAATATGTGGCCACAACTGCTATAACGAACGACCACTTTATACCAAACAATTTTCATGGATCTGGGAATGTTTCTTAAAGCAAAGTTCCACTGTAATCTGAGGCTTGACATGATTCTGAGGGGGACAAGTTAATGATGGCATTAATGATCTCAAAACTGACATCTTAGTTCACCATGGGAGGGCTGATTTTCAGTTCTTCCTTAACCCTAACCATCCCAAATCCTACAGAATCCTATTGTCCTAGTGTAGGAATTTGCAGGATTGAGGGCATGTGGTAGTTGATGCATTGTAGGAATTTGCAGGATTGAGGGCATGTGGAGTTTTTGTCACTGTAGGAAAATGCAGGATTCAGGTTATAAGGCCCAATGTGATGGAGGATGATTCTGTAGGATTGAGGGCATGTGGAGTTTTTGTCACTTGAGGAAAATGTAGGATCCAGGTTACATGGCCTATCAAAAATAGGAGTAGGTACCAATGGTCCAGGGAAATGCTGTTGGTCTGTCAGGTTTGGGATTGCACTGGCCTGCATTCGTGGGTGAGTTTACCCACGAGCTCTTAGTCATTTTCTGGTGATGTGTTGGAGTGTCTCGGGCAGTGCAATGAGACTGCTTTCGTGGGCGAGTTTACCACGAGCTCTTGGGTATGTTCTGGTCAAGTTTACCCACGAGCGGTTGGTCATTTTCTGGTCAGTTGTTGAAGTGTTGCAGTGCACTGACAGTGTTATCGTGGGTGCATTCACCCATGAGCTTTTGGTCATGTTCTGGTGACTTGTTGGAGTGTCTCGGGCAGTGCACTCAGACAGCTTTCGTGGGTGAGCTTACCCACGAGCTCTTGGGTATGTTCTGGTCAAGTTTACCCACGGGCGGTTGGTCATTTTCTGGTCAGTTGTTGGAGTGTTGCAGTGCACTGACATTGTTTTCGTGGGTGCATTCACCCATGAGCTTTTGGTCATGTTCTGGTCAATTGTTGGGGTGAATGGCAGTGTGCTGAGGTTCATGGTTGAGTTCACCCAATGTCAAGTGGAGGCATGAATGGGGGGGGGGGGGTTACTGGGTAATCAGTACTGGTGTGACCACACTGGGACTTGTTTATTTAGATCACTCAGGGTGTGTCTATTGGCAGGTTTTGTTTATTTCGATCACTCATTAGCATTTCACTTTCAGAGTGTACATTGCATGCTGTGGACAACATGTACATGAAAGGCAGGTGGTCATATTGAAGGTCATGTGGTGATTGGGTAATGGGTTGTATGTAAGGGGGGGGGGGGTATGGTAAAGGTGGTCACTATGGGGACAGTCAGTGGTCTGGTGTCTGATTACATAGCACTCTGCATACAAGTGGGGGGGGGGTATGGTAAAGGGGGTATGGTAAAGGGGGTATGGTAAAGGTGGTCACTGGGGGACAGTCAGTGGTCTGGTGTCTGATTACCGGTACATAGCACTCTGCATACAAAGTATGGTAAAGTGGTCAATGGGCAGGGTCACTCAGCATACAATGTATAGACCCCAAGATCAGGGGATTAGTGGTCTGGTGTCTGAATTCATAGCACTCTTCATGCAATGTATTGTAGAATGGTCAGGGGGTCAAGTCTTGGGCAAATCCATTATTAGAAGGTATTTTTTCAGTTGGTCATTGTTTTGTTGTATAATTACACATGTCAGTGAACTTCAAAAGGAGCATGACAATGAAGAGTAAGCTCTCATTATGCAATATTATATAATCTATGCAAAAATGCTACAATTTTTAGCTATAAATAAGGCTGAAAACTCCAGATCTCCACCAGACAACCATGACGTCTCATGAGTTAAGACGCTTGCAGCATTCACTGACTCAAGACGAGTCAAGCTACTTCTATCGTTCCCTCATGGGTGATAGTGAGAGCAGGAAGGGGAAGATGAGGAAGAAACGAGAGGGACCGAGCCAGGGAGGGCAGCCGGAGAAGAAGAAGAGAGGAAAAGAGCCACCGGTCAAGAGCGGGGGAAAGAAGTTCCCAAAGACAAGTGATGGGAAGAAAGCTCAGAGAAGAAAAGCAGCCAGAAAGGCTGATCTCCGTCAGGCCATACGCCTAAGTGCCATGGAAGCAGGTGTCCACATGGGAAAGAAGTACCGGGCCGTGGTGGAAACATCCGATAGTTCAGAAGAGGAGTTTCTGAATATTGCCTGCCAGAGCAGCCTCTCTGACATGTCTGAGGAGAGTTGGGAAGAAGATGAGTCAGGATGTGGAGAGGAGGTTGAGGAGAGTGAAGAGGGAGAAGAAGAGGAGGAAGAGGAGGGGGAGGAAGAAGAGGAGGAAAAGGAGGGGGAGGAAGAAGAGGAGGATGGGTCAGGATTTGGAGAGGAGGTTGAGGAGAGTGAAGAGGGGGAAGAAGAGGAGGAGGAGGAGGAAGAGGAAACTGGGAGTGATGTCCCCAGCCCACCCAGAACCCAGAGACCAGCCAGACGTCGCCGCCCGACTGGAAAGAAGACACGAGGCAAGCTGGTAGAACCCGATTCTGACGACGATCCGGATCCACCTTCGGCATTCCAGCCAGATTATCCGTCAGACGAGGAGGGGTGGACGAGAAGTCTGGACGACGTCTTGGTGAGACCCTTCAAGGGGAAGAGACCACCTGGCCCCAAGTTCCGCCGCAGTGAGTCCCCTCTGCACTACTTCCTGCAGTTCTTCCCGATATCTTTGTTTGTTTCCATTGTCAAATGGACAAACATGAAACTGCGGGAAGTTAGGAAGACGGCCACCACAGTCCCCGAGCTAAGAGCCTGGTTCGGCATCCATCTCCTCATGGGCTTGATCAAGCTGCCCAACTACAGGAGTTACTGGAGCTCGCATCCCGCCCTCAGAAATGCCGTTATCTCCCAGACCATGCCGCGGAACAGGTTTGATGTTATAAACACCTTCATCGCCTGTTCTGACCCCGACAAGGACCCGGCACTGCTGAAGAGTGCCCAGCATCGGTACAATTTCAAAAGAAAGAACCCCCTCTATCCTCTTCAGCCACTTTGGGATAAAGTGCGTCATCGGTGCCTCACACGATACCATGCTGCCCGTGAGTTAGCCATCGATGAGGCCATGGTGCGGTATAGAGGGTACAAGGCCGCCGTCAAGAAATTCTTTATGCCCTTCAAGCCCATCCGGGTGGGCTTTAAGATGTACGTCTTGGCCGAGTCTTCATCAGGAGCAATCCTCAACTTCCTGGCACACCCGTGGAAGAAGGCGACCATGACCGGCATTTCGAGGAAGTTGGCCAAGCACCACCGTGGCCGCTACCACCACATCTTTACCGACCGTCTCTACACCTCCATCCCTTTGGCAAAGGCTCTTCTCGACTGGAAGATATACCTGACAGGAGCAATCAAGTCGAACAGCCGAGGTCTGCCTAAGGAGCTGACAGGAAGGATGCGAGCCATGAAGCGTGTCAGGCGGGGGTCCTTCTACGCCCGGCAGAATGGCCAGATGGTTGCCACCCTGTGGAAGGACAGCAAGGCCATGATGGTCCTCTCCACTGCCCATCAAGGATGGCGTGATCCTGTCCACAGTGTGAGCAGGAAGGTCCCTGGTGAAGACGGCCGCCGGAAGCCAACCATCGTCCCAGCCCCCCCACAGGTCATTGATTATATTGCTCACATGGGTGGGGTTGACCGTGGTGATCAGCTCCGTGCCTATTACACCTGCTCCCGGAAGGCTCAGTACTGGTGGAAAAAGATCCTGTACTTCCTGATGGATGTATGCCGAGTCAACGGCTACATCTCCTACATCAAACACCGACATCAGGAAGTAACGGATGAGCCATCTAGCTTGGATGATGACGCCACTCCATCCACCACCAAGCTCCTCAGCCACAGCCAATTCCTTCTCCACTTAGGCATGGAGCTGATCGACGGCTACGCTAAGGGCTCTACCAATCCCCAAGCCAAGTCCCCCAAAGCTGTGCCCACCCACAACATCATGGGGCACTACAGTTGTAGGATGCCGGGCCTCTACCCGAAAAGATGTCATTGGTGTCTTCACCACAACGGTGTGACCAAGTCCGGTTACACCAAAACGACAAGAGACGGGTGTGCTGTGTGCAAAGTAAACCTATGCCCAGGAATATGTTTTATAATGTTCCATAAAGCAGCAGCCCGTCAAGAGACCCTCTTTACAACAACTGACGAGTCATCTGCCCCATACCAGTCGCCTGACCCATCAAACAAGAAGAAGACAAAGAAGACAAAGAAGACAAAGAAGACAAAGAAGACAAAGAAGACAAAGAAATAAACACCAAAGAAGAAAACCTTAGAACCACCTCCCGATAAAAGGAGAAGAAAAAGAAGGAAAGGAAGTAGGAAAAGAAACCCTCCCACAAAGACCAAAGAAACCCTCCCACAAAGACCAAAGAAACCCTCCCACAAAGACCAAAGAAACCCTCCCACAAAGACCAAAGAAACCCTCCCACAAAGACCAAAGAAACCCTCCCACAAAGACCAAAGAAACACTCCCACAAAGACCAAAGAAACACTCCCACAAAGACCAAAGAAACACTCCCACAAAGACCAAAGAAACACTCCCACAAAGACCAAAGAAACACTCCCACAAAGACCAAAGAAACACTCCCACAAAGACCAAAGAAACACTCCCACAAAGACCAAAGAAACCCTCCCACAAAGACCAAAGAAACACTCCCACAAAGACCAAAGAAACCCTCCCACAAAGTCCAAAGAAACACTCCCACAAAGACCAAAGAAACCCTCCCACAAAGACCAAAGAAACACTCCCACAAAGACCAAAGAAACCCTCCCACAAAGTCCAAAGAAACACTCCCACAAAGACCAAAGAAACACTCCCACAAAGACCAAAGAAACCCCTGCAAAAAAAAATTACAAAAAAAAATTAAAAGGTTCAAAAGTAAACCCCAAAACAAAAACAAAAAACATAAAAGGCAATGATGAAGAATACAGCAACGAGAAGTTGCAATTGTAAAGTTTCTGAGCCACAAAAAACAAACAATTTTAGTCCTTTCTAAAATTCCATATAACACTGCCCATAATTCAGTGCAGGATCTAAAATGTACAAAAATAAACAAAAAATAAAACAAAAAACATAACAGGCAAAGATAAAGACTACAGTAAGCATAAAGTCGCAATTGTAAACTTTATTAGCCACAACAAAAATCGCAGTTTTGTCCTTTCCAAAATTTCACATAACACTGCCCAAAATTTCAGTGCAGGATTTTGCAGGATTCAGGCAGTGGCGCTCATTCAACAGTATTGCAGGATTGTGTAGGATTCAGGTCATATGGGGCTTTTAACACTGAAGGATTGTAGGATTGTGCAGGATTCAGGTCATGTGCTAGAAACAAGTTGTGGGTAGTTAGGGTTAAAGAGTAGTGCATTTTTGAAGCCCGGAACCCCCAAAAGATTCCAGCTATTCTTTGGAATGGTAAAAGCTTTTACCTCGGCGGAGCGGACGACATGCTTGAGGAAGTCGACGATCCAGCGGGCGGCGGCCCCGACGACGTCCGCGACTTCTCCTTGTCTCGGTCTCTGGAGGGCGCCATCGGCTTGGGCGAACTCTTGGGCTTGGACTGAGACGAGGGCCCCTTGCCGCTGGGCGCATGGGAGGCCTTGCCCGTGGGCGGGCCTCGGCTGCCCCTGCTGGGGGACTGCCTGCCGTTGGGCGCCTTGCTGCTTGGAGGCTTACTGGCGGTGGCCGACGATTTGCTAGCACCGGTCGCTTGTTTGCCGCTGCTGCTGCTGCTGCTGTTGGGTGGCCTGCTACCGCTGCTTGCCGAAGGCTTGCCCCCAGCAGCTGACGACCTGCTGCTGGCCGCGGCCTTAGCACCGCCGCCGCCGCTGCTGCTGCCGTTGCCGCCGGTGTTGGCCGGCTTCCCGGACTGGGGAGGCTTGCCGGACTGGGAGCGGCTGCTCACGGGGCCCTTGGAGCTGGCCGGGGGCTTGGAGAGCTTCTGCTGGGCGTTGGCCGGGGGCTTGTGCTGGCTCCTGCTGGTCGGTGCCGAGGCTTGGCCTTTACTAGGCCGCGGCTGCATCGCTGGAATCCCTAGGTCAAGTAATAAAGCAACAGATATTACATATGGATCTGCTGGAGGGCTGGTAATCACCAGCATTTAGAATCCAATACAACTGCATGGTTGACATATTAAAATATGAAGTCTTCTGAGCAATTTATGCACAAAGATTCTGTTACTCAATAGATTTGGGTAGAATTCTCAGGAATGGACATTCTCAGGAACGGACATTCTCAGGAATTGACATTCTCAGGAACGGACATTCTCAGGAACGGACATTCTCAGGAACGGACATTCTCAGGAACGGACATTCTCAGGAATGGACATTCTGGTGAGCTGATGACTGGGCCATCAAGAGCCCACAGGTAAACTGGTAAATTGGAGAGAAAAAAAGAGGCCGCCCTTCTACCTTTGGGCAACTTGGTGTTGGGCGGGAGCCGCTTGCCGTCGATGCCCTTCATGGCCGGCGGCCGGTGGGGCGACATGTCGCTCTCGCTGGACGAGATGCTGGAGTAGGACGACACCGAGCTGCGGGAGCGGCTGCGGGAGCGGCTGATGCTGCTGTAGCTGGAGTGGCTGCTGCGGCTGCTGAAACTGCTGGCGCTGCTGCTGCGATTCCGGGGCCGGATCTGCCTGCCTGGGGGCTGGGTGGACGGACGATTGGATGGAGGGACAGAGAACGATATCGCTTTACTATCGCTTTACTATCGCTCACAAACAACAAATCTCCTGAAAGTCTCTCGTCATCTACTATATGGTGGTACAGAAATGTTGCAAACTTTTTTGACTGACCATCAAAATGATACAAATCTCGGAAAATGTAGAGTGTGGTGACATTTTGATCCTAGCAGGACCAATCACATGAACAGAGGTGTGTGGCCTGTTGAATAGGATTCAAGGGTACATTAATAAATGAAGTTAATACAAAAAAACTGCTGCAAATTGCTCACTGACTAAAAATGATCTGCAAAACATGAATCTTACAAGTTAGAGGGCCTGACATTTTGATCCTAGAAGGACATTTCCCAAAGGCAAATAAATTGTTGTGGCATTTTAATTGCTAGCTGATATGTGGGGCGCCCGTACCATTTTCTGGGGCTCCGGTGATCTGCGCGGTCCAGAAGGTCTCCTGTCCACGGGTGGACCTGGTCCAGGTCTCTTCTGCTGCATGGGTGGTCTGAAGGACAAAGAAGAAACGATGCTGAACCAAACGCCAAACAAATCCAAAACCGACATGAAATGAAAACAAGAAACTGCTCACTGACTAAAACGACCTGCAATACAAGAATAGAGAACCTGACGTTTCGATCCTAGTAGGACCTTAAAATTTAGTGGGCCTGACGTTTCGATCCTAGCAGTCTGCTAGGATCGAAACGTCAGGCCCACTAAATTTTAAGATTTACATTTTGGTAATTTTAGTCAGTAAGCAGTTTGCAACATTTTTGTATATCACCTAGTAGGACCTTGCTCAAAAAGGGATCGCTGGGATTGAAACATCAGGCCCTCTTAATTTTTGAGATCCAAAATCAACATTACGGCGAGGTGGGGGAGGGATTCTACCGACACGAACCCAGAGAGGTCAAAGATGAAGGTCACGGGCCGACACTCATGCACTCAGTGCTCTTGGTCGGTGGACATCTGGCCAGGTTAAATGCAAAGCCATGGCACTGCGGATGAACTCCTATGGCCAGGGATCAGGGATGTAAGTGACCGACGAAGTCATTTCCTGAAAATTACAGAAGGCCAATAAATTGTGCGACTGCGAGTGAGGGCTTACGCGACCGAGAGATGCGGTTGCGAGATTCACGGCAGGGGTGCAGGCGCCCTTCAGTTTTTAAGGTTTTAAGTTAACAGATCAAATTGAGCAGTTTGAGATACCAGTGTGAAAAAAAAAGGAAAAAAATTAACAAAAATCAAGCCATTTCTGGAAATCCGGAAATCTCCGGAAATCTTACATCCCTGAGGGATTCAAGAAACGAAGACGGACAACTTTGAGGCACTACTGCAAGAACTGAATGGTGCTGAGATGCCCTAGCGCCACAATACCGTCCTCATTACCCATCGGCCCATGCAACTCTTTTGCTAAACCCAGCATACAATGACCCCCGTCCAAAAAAAACAAAAAACCAAAAACAAACCCAAAACACCACCATATTGAATTCCTCTATTTTAAGTGTATTGCCCCAACAGAGAGCTGTGCAGCCATCAAGTTATCAATCTTGAGCAGGTACCTCATTGGGAAGAAGTATGCATAGAAAGGCTGATTTAACTCATATCTGCCGCGTTATGGGATTTCCCGTAGGTCTATTTGTATTAGGTTTGTGAATATGATGGTGTTATCCCATTCACTGTTCTGTTGATATGGTTGATGATATTTTAGATTTTCTCATCATAATAAATTCCATACTCTTTCCACTGGTATATAGTTTGCTTGGGTTTTTATTGGTTGGAAAAGCTGTCATTGACAATTTTCTCTTGGAATGCACGTTTTTTTCTTTGTTTGAGTGTGATAGGGGCCTAGGCAGGAACACTGTTTATGTGCTGTGACCAGTCAGGCAGATATGGGTTAATCCGATAAGATATCACCATTTTCAACTTTGAAGAGCAGGAAAAGAAAAGGGAAGATTTGGAAGGACACACGGTCCTTTAGGTATGCATTGTACCAGTGTAGTTTGAGTACCTTACGGCAGAAGACACCATTGCACTACGTACAAGGGATACAACCTGCTCAAATAGGATAGAACCTGCCCATCCAATCAATATAAGGCTGTTGGACCACGCGAAACTCATCAGACAGAGTGGACCACAGAAATAGCAACAAAGAAATCTTTCAGCGACAGTGCCACACGGGGATAGGTTGACAGTAAGACAGGAAAGACAAGGAAAAATGAAGTAAAAGAACACACTGAACAATCAAATGACACCTCAGATACTACAAAAAAGAAAATCTAGCACAAAAAGGCGGCACAGTTACATGCAATTCTAGGAAAAGAGCACGGCAATCTATATTCAAAATTCTGAGAAATTAGTGACTTTCACTTGTGATACAAGTAAGCGCCGAGGGAGGGGGGGGGGGAGGAGGGAAGTGCTGAAAGAGAGTGAGAGCTGATAGGGTCAAGGATCCTGCTGCATAGTGGTCCATCGCTTTCCCCCACCCCCTCCCCCAGCACAGGTACACACACAAAGCTAGGCCAAGCACAAGGGAGCACATGCCGCGATCGATCAAACTCACGCCTGATGAGGCCGTGCCTGCTCTGCCGGGTGGCCGCGCCTGGGCACCTCCGCCCCTTTCGGATGAGGCGGCGGCGGCTGCGGCGGCTGCGGCGGCTGCTTGGGCGCCGAGGAGGAGGAGGAGGAGGTGGCGGAGGCGGAGGAGGAGGAGGGCCTCGGCTGCGAGGCCACTTTGGGAGGAGCGGCTGGGGGCTGTCTCCTGGACAGAGACTGGCCAGCATCGCTGCGGAGGAGTAACGATGAGTGGAGGGCGTTTGTACGGCGGGCGGGAGAGCGTCAGGAAACCTACAAATGGAGGACTGACCTGACAAGCTACCTGCCTATCAATGAATGGCCCACAAAACATACTGCGCTGTCCCCGAAGAAGTGAAGAACTGTCTTAACACAAGAGGCCTCTCCAACAAAAAAAATACACAATTCTCCCTCTGCTTCATGAACTTCACACCAAGGTATTCTTCTCTACTTGTCTACACAAAATGATCCGCGGATTAACGAATTGGCCGCGGCTTCAGATCACATAAGAATTGATGAAAGCTGCTAGTTACCAACGGGCAGCCGATTCCAATGAACTTTTGTGCTATTTTTTCCGTCAAATTCAGACGTGGCCCGTCACGGATGAGCGTGGCCAGAGACTGGTGCACCCACTCACCTGGCGGGTCCCTTGTGGGGCCCCATCTTGTTGTTGGCACCTCCTCTCGGGCCCGGGTTCGTCGGGGGTCCCCGGTTCATCCCACCGCCGCCCGGCCCCGCCTTGCCCGGCGGCGGCTGGTGCTGGTGCTGGTGGTGGTGGCCCCTCCCTCCCGGCTGGTGGCCCGGGGGCGGGGGCCCGCCCCTCTCCAGCGGGTGCCTGGCACCGCCCCGGCCGCTCCGGCCGACGGGCGGCGGCCGGTCGCGGCCGTCCGGCCGGCGCCCTCCCCGGGGGAAGGGGCTGCGGCCGCGGGAGGCCGACCTGGAGCGGGAGTAGGATGAGCGACTGAAGGAGCTTCCCGAGGAGGAGCGACTGCTGGAAGAGTAGGAGGAGTGGGACCGGGAACGAGAGCGCGACTGAGATGAGCTGTCGACACAAGAGCGAGAGAGAGAGAGAGAGATAGAGAGAAAACTAGGGTTTACATTCCATGTCAATGCCAGCCTTTTTTTGTTGGTAGATCACACAATGCTATCTTTTTCTTTTTTGTGTGTATATAAAATGCTTATGTGAACAAAAAATCCCGAAGGCCAATCAATGGTCCACAGCAACTCACCAGAGAAGTTATAAAAAAGCGATGTTAAAATAAAGGATTAAAAAGAATTGGCTTATTATGTAAGGAGAAACGTATGCACGTATGCTATTTGAAGGCTTGAAGACCAGACCGGATTGTACCAACGACATTGTCAGGGAGACTATTCCAAATTCTAACAGCCATGTGGATAAAACTTCTATCAAGCGAGGGAGTCCTTGCAGCAGGGATTGTCAGAGCATGGTCAGGCATTGCAGAACTAAATCGTGCCGTGCGCCGCCTGAGTGCAGGAGGGGGGAAGTAAGTTGTTAAGATGTAGTGGATCTACAGGCAGTCCCTTCGAGGCAATCTCTGCGAAGCCCAGTGTGCTGTAGAGGTGCTCTTTTTTACATACACTGTGGTCGGTTGGCCCAAAGTTGCCTGCAAATCTTGCCTAGGGAGAACCTCAAAGGCGGAATCAAGTCAGAGATCGAGTCAGAAGATAGGATGAGCTATGTGCAAATCTACCTTTGCAAATGAGATGAGAAGGTAAATAAGATGAGAAGGTGGTGGTTTACGCTTAAGAATGCGGCGGTGACATCAAGCAGAATGTCTGCAGCGACATCGTGTGCACACAATCTCTTCTGAGAGTGAGTATCACTGTCAAAACCCAGTCGGCAGTGGGGACTCTGCCCGCCTGTTAGGAAAGTCTAACCGAGGCTGAAGCGGAGCGCACGCTCGAGTGTCTAGTTACTGGCTCCTCCCAGAGCCGCGCTCCACTCTACAGTATGCATTATGGTGTTACTACTTTACTATTGACAGAAGAGATGGGGAGGTTAAAACAAGGGGGCTGCCTTACAAGGAGGAATCACTGAGGGAGTCTGAGGAGTAGGAGTACGAGCGCCGCCTCCTTCCCGTTGCCTTGGCATTCATCTTGGGCGAGCGGGACCGCGCCCAGGGGTCCTGCCAGGCGTCGGCCGGCCGGCTGGGGCGGGAGGGTGGGGCCTGGGGCGGGGCCACGGGCGGGCCGCGCCCCTCTTTGGGCCGGCGTTCCTCCCGCGACGGCAGAAGGGGCTGCGGCGGCTGCTGCTGCTGCTGCTGCTGCTGCTGCGAGGGCGGCGGCGGCCGCTCCTGCTCCTCCCGGTGGGGTCGGCTGTTGCCGGGCGGGGCCATCCGCTCCCGGGAGAGCGGGCGGGGCGGGGGCGGGCTGCGGCGGTCTCGGGCGGGGTCGCGGGGCCGCTCTCGTCCGCGGGCCGGCTCGCGGGGCCGGCGCCTGGCCAGGTCTCTCCGCTCCATCTCCTCCCTCTCCTCCTGCCACAGCCGCTCTTTGCCCGCCGACTGAAAGAGAACAACGGACAGCAATCACATCTTTCATCCATTTGTTTATTTTTTTTTTTTTTTTTTTTAATAAAAGATTGCCAAATACAAGGCCTCATAAGACCACTCTAGGTGATGGCTACAGGCAAAAATAGACGAGGAAAGGACAGATAAAGACAGAAAACAGAGTCAAAGGTATCTATTCACGTTCCTCTTGAACAGATCCAGTTTGTACGAAGACAGAAAACAGGACGTAGGTAGAGAGTTCCAAAGCGTAGCAGTACGGGGAGGGAAAGAAGCTATTGGAACATTTGACAGTACTGCACTTCGGAACCGAAACAGTGAAGTGGAAACGAGCAATGTTTTCTAGGATGCGGAGAGAGACAAAGAAAAACAAGTTTCTTTTGGTTGTGTGAATAGATGGGAAGAGGTTGGCTCACCCTGCGATAGTCATACTGCGGCGGAGCCTCACGTCGTTCATACTGCGCATTGTACACCTCAAAGCGTTGCTGGTAGGGCAGCTCTCTGGGTTCCCTTGGGGGCGACTCATCGGCCGCTATGGTAAAGCTGCCAGCGACCACGCAGGAGAAAGAAAACCAGCCGTTCATGAGGAGAATGAACTTGTTCCGCTGTCTTTGCAAGTTACCGAACAGACTGTGAGGACGCTAGTTCGCTAGAATACGTATGGGAATGAATATAGACATAAGATGGTTCCGGGAAATCCTCCAGACTCTTTGATAGAGGAGACCATTTGAATCTTTGGGCGGATCCGAGATTAAAGTGGATTAGATGTGTGAGAGGTTTTCAGACCGAAAACCAAACCATACAATGCAGGGCTTTCAGACTGAAAACCAAACTATTTAATGCAGGGAATTGCAAACTCAGGAGGGTGCAGGATTCACTTCACAGGATGTGGGGACTCTTCAATTGGGTTTCTGTGGATTGAGTCAGTGGCTAATGGACAGTTGGCAAGGCCCTTAAGAATCTTGGGCACCCCTTCCCAAAACCCCGGCTTAAGCTTCGGCTTCGGCTTCGTGTCTGTTATCCAAAAGCTAAAAAACACAGGTTGGAGTTCTCTGTTGGAGTTGATGCTCTGTATCCATTTTCATACCCTGTACTTTACAAATGGACGAAAGAAAGACAAAGCTGGAGCCTGAGCCCTAGGTCGGGTTGTGAAAAAGGGCCTTCTAAGGCCCTGAAAATCTGGACAGATGTCTCAGGTAATGAGGAAGCATTGTTGGGAGGTCCGGGGGGGGGGGGGAGGGTTTAAGGAAAGATGGTGAAGAGGGAAAAATGGTGGTGGCAAATTGGCGTTCATTTTTTTTTGGGGGGGAGGGAGGGGGGCGCAGCACTCACCCGTAAAACTCCTCAAAGTTGGCGTTGCCCTGGGGCAGGGTGAAGTCGTTCTCCTTGTCAAAGTCCCGCTCCTCGTCGTACGGGATGCCGCCCAGCATCCGCTTCTCCTCAAAGTTGTGATCCTGCTCTTTGCGCATCAGGGCCTTCTTGCGGATCTGCGGCGGAGGGCGACGAGAGAGAGAGAGAGAGAGAGAGAAAGTTACGGGCGAAAAAAAATTAGACCCCGAAGGTTTTTGCTCGGCGAAAAAACACGAGAAAAGTGCGGCCCGACTTGTTTGCGTGTTCATCTCATTCGAGAAGGATCGCGGCTCCGAGAAGAGCCGGTATAAACTGAAATGTCTTGAAGAATGTGCGTTCCGCCCGTCATCAGGAGTTGGACACCAATCGATGATGGTGCTTATAAGCGTTCTTGGAGCAATAGCAGGATATATGGACAGAAAGGAGAAATGTTTAAATGAAGCTGTGCTTCATCTTAACCACTTCCAAACCACAAATTCTGACAGCGGGTAGAGTTTCAGTAATGCCATAGGAAGACAGACGATGAGGTGGTCCCACATTGCCACTGGAGGTGGAGAACTGTCTGCTAAATAAACAGTCCACAAATCAGCACTAACATTATCCATCGTTGTCTCAAGAGTGCAATTATTTAACCCTAACCCCCTAGCACTGTTTACTTAGAACCCTCCTCAATCCTTCACAATCCTCCACAATCCTCCAGTGAAAATTGTACAGCCTTCCTCAATCCTCCACAGTCCTCCGGTGTAAATATGACAACCTTCCTCAGTCCTCCGTAACTGGAAATGTTCGTACCTGCCTCAATCCTCCAAAACAAACCCGGAGGGAATATGGATGAGGATTGAGGAAGGTCAGGGTTTTTAAGGGACCAGAGAATCATTTCGCCGATTTTGTTGCGGAGGTAGACTACGGCCACCCCCTCTTACCTCTTTAGCATGTCGGAGACCTCTCTCCCACGCTGACTCGCCCAGTGGCTCACAGGGCGGAGGAGGTGGTGGGGAAAAGGCCCGGGTAGGCTATTATTGGAGAGAAAAGAAGAAGAAAAGATAAGAAAACTGGGCCCAAATAAAAATGCTTCCTTGTGGTGAGAAGCCAATAAGGTCAATGCTTAAATTTTACACTTGTGATTTATAGTGATTTTACACTTGTGGTAAAGCGATATACAAAAATGTTGCAAACTGCTTACTGACTAAAATTTAACAAAATGCACATCTCAAAATTGAGTGGGTCTGACGTTTCGATCCTAGCAGGACCTTTCTCAAAGGCAGAGTATTAGTGACTACCAGTCTTGTGAAAGAACACATGGACATTATTTCCTTCGTAGAATAATGAAAGCTCAACAAACAATGATCTTCATCTATTCCTTTCGATCCAGCTGAAGGGACATTGTCTTTCCAATTAATTGATTAATTAAGGGTGAGGTTATAGAAAAGAAGGAAGGGAAATGGGGTTGTACCTGAGCTATGTGCACCTACGTATGATATTCTATGCCTGATTTTGAAGTCTGATAAGGTGGACGATTTATCTTAACTAGTTTGGGATAATTGCTTGTCTTACCGCTTGGGCTGGGGGGCCTTGTGGGATGCCAAGAAGCTTGGCTGTCGCCTCATGCAATTCCCTCCGGTCAATCAGGGAGTAATTACCTGCCGGACAACAAGAGGGAAAGGGGGATGATCAGAGGAAGAAATACAGACAGAGGTTTTAACTAAAACCTCTCCATTGACTGGATAGCGTGTTGGATGCTTAACCCATATCCGCCTGACTGGTCACAGCACATAAACAGTGTTCCTGCCTAGGCCCCTATCGCACTCGGACAAACAAAAACCTGCATTACAAGAGAAGATTGTCATTTGTAAATGACAGCTTTTCCCCAAAAAATGCAACCCAAACAAACTATATACCAGTGGAAAGAGTATGAAATTCCCTTTATTATTATGATACAAGTAAATCTAAAATATCATTAACCATATCAACAGAACAGTGAATGGGATAACGGCATAATTTTCACAAGCCTCAAAACAGACCACGGAATTTCACGGCGTTTGTAGCTTTTTGGCATCCTACGGGAGATCCTGTCACTGGGTGGACGTGGGTCAAGTTGAAAAAAAATGCCTAGCACCACAATGCCATTTGTCAGCCTCATTCCAATGCTCTACCATCTCAATGTGTTTAGAAGCAACATCTAATTATTGACTGGCTGCTAACATCAGTTGCTTCGGGTGTCGAAACACAGTGGACCCTAATGACCCATCTAGTTCCATTTGGAGATCAGTGTTGCTACTCTTTGTGCCACAAGAAGAAAATCATGTTCCGGGGGCAGTGGTGAACACTTGTGATCTGGCAGATTAAACTCATCAGGACTTGTTTGGGGGTTAGACAAGAATAACGGAATGGTCCTGTACACGGTCCTCGCTCGCTGAAAAAGTAGGTTGTAGTGTTGGCTGTGCAAGGTTTTCTTGTGTGTCCAGTTTTGTTCACAAAGTCTGAAGTTCTGAACACAGTAAAAATTGATTGAATTTGACAAATTTATTGTTCAGGGGTTCAACGTTTTCTTGTATGTCCAGTTTTATTCACAAAGTCTGAACACAGTAAAAATTGATTGAATTTGACAAATTTATTGTTCAGGGGTTCAACGTTTTCTTGTGTGTCCAGTTTTGTTCACAAAGTCTGAACACAGTAAAAATTGATTGAATTTGACAAATTTATTGTTCAGGGGTGCCTTGGTGTCCAAAAAGACGCATAGACCATTTTTTGGCTAAACTTTTTTGTTTTTTTTGTTTTTGGGTGGGGGTCGTGATCAAACCTTCACCTTTATCATTGACACCTGGATGGACGAATCGGCAATTGGATCCCCAGGTGCACTTGCCCTCGTTGTAGAAGCGGCACACCTTCTTGACGAAGGGCTTCCGGCTACCCGGTTCCTTGACCTCTCCTTCCTCCATGTCCTCATCCTGCAGCGGGGGTGGGTGGGGGGTGGGGGAGGTCAAATTGGTGACAGCAAAACGGTAAGACTAGTCACTTGTGCGTTGTTGAGTGGGCTAGTGTTTGGGCCTTTGGATGAGAATCTGTCATGCACACTGACAGCACAGAATCCCTGCAACTCTTTCCTTAGAAAGAAATACTTAATGTAAATCCACATCACTCAAAGATCAAGACAATAGGGTGGACAATAGGGTGGCGAGTTAAGGTCAGAAACTTTGAAATGAATTTCCCAAACATCTTTGCATGAAAAGCTATCAATCTATGCACCCGATTGCTCCCCTGATTCAGTTCACATTTTTTACGGTTTATCCGTAAAAATGGTGTAAGATAAGTATCCTGCGAAAACACTGCCGTTGCATTGTTCAAAGGTCAGATCTTCTCAACCAAGGATGATGGAATTTGCTGACAGCTCTGTCTGAAGCTTGAAATCTTATGCTCAGAAAATGTAGATCTTTTAGTGCTTATCTTTCCACGTTCCTACACCCAAACTAAGGACCGATTAATTTGGAGGTCTTGGCGCACGTCATCAAGTGGTTCCTGCGGGAAACAAACTTACGTCTTCCAGTTCGCCGTCGTCATCTTCTTCGCCCTCCTCGGCGTCCAGTAGGCCGTCCTCGGCCCCGTCCTCTTTCCCGTCTTTCCCCGCCTTCTCGTGGTCCTCCACGTCCTCCTCGTAGTCCAACTCCACCGCGTGGTCGTCCAGGTGGTGGACCTCCAGTATCTCCGACTGGCTGGCTCTCTCCGGCCGGTCGCCGGGCGAGAGAGGGCCGGCCGACTCCGTGGACCGGCGGGTCGGCTCCGACGGGGCGGCGGGCTCGTCCGCCTCCGAATCGGGCTGTCCGGATTCCGATCGCCCGTTTGCTTGGTCCCCATCGGGGGCCTCGTCTCCCCCCGTGGAAGAAAGTCTGCTGTCCGGCCCCGCACGGGCGTCGCCCGACGAGGCGTCGGCGCAGCGTTTCCCTGAGGTGGTGTCGGTTTCGTCCGCAGCGCTCTTCCGGCTCCTCCCGAGGGGCTCGTCAAAGTCCTCCCCGAGAGACTCCCGGCTTCCTCCGTCACTTCTGGCGGCATTCTCTTCCTCGGCCTCGTCCTCGCCCTCGCCCTCGTCGGTGACGGGCGCCCGGTCGGCCCCGCCCGGCGCCTCGTCCACAGATCCCGGAGACGAGGGGGCTTCTCTGGTTTCCGACTGGGTCTCCGAAGTCCGATCCTGCGCACCGGCCAGGCTCACGGCCTCAGTTTGCTCGGTTAGTTGGGCGACATCGGGTCTTTCATGGAGTGCCACGCTGGGCTCATCAACAGGACTCTGGGGCTGGTGTACGGTCTCCTGTCTACTGTACTCCTCCTCCTCCTCTTCGCCCTCGGTATCTGGAGGCTCCTGCATTTCACCTTCATCCGCTTCAGCATCATCAGTTGCCCGACAGGGAGAGTCGACGCTTTCCGGACTTGCCATAGTTCTCTCGGCCGGGCCATCCAGGTCTCCCGACTCGCCTCCCGTCCATCCACTGTCCTTGGGGCTCTCTCCTCTTGCCGATTCGCCGATGCCATCTGTTCCCTGGTCAACGTTGGCATCCCCCGTCCCTTCGTAAGCTTCAAAGTCCTCCCTGCCGCCTTGCCCCTCGGCGTAGTTCTCTGCATCCTCGTGAGGTTCCTCCTCGCCCTCGCCCTCCTCCTCCTCCTCCTCGGGGATGTACTCATGCTCCCCCTCCTCGCTCACAGCCATGGGGCTCTGAGGGCTTTCCTCGTGGACGTCAGCCTCCTCCAGATCCTCCACCTCCATCCTCCCTTCTTCTTCCTCCTCCTCCTCCTCGGAGCTCTGGCTCGACTGTTCCTCGGCGCCGCTGCTCGCCACCGAGTTCTCGCTCGGGCTCTCCGGGGTGTCGAATGTCTCTCCCCCGTGGTCGCTGGGGGTGCGGGGGCCCTGCTGATGCCCTCTCCCCTCCGACTCGGCGTCTTCGTCGCGGCCCAGAGCACTCCCCGGACTCGCGGGATTGTCGGCCCACGCTCCGTCGGCGTCATTTACGGCGTCGGGGGAGGCGCGACTCCTGGACCAGACCTCGCGAGTCCCGTCCCGACTTCCGCCGTTCGACGAAGGGCTGCCAACATCCGAATCATACTCATCGGGGGAGGCAATTTGATCGTCTTCTTCAGATTCCATCCTTCACCGATGCGATCCTTCCTTCTCAGAATGCGGGTTCACCTGTCGTTGTTAGAATTAAAATGAAACGTAAATTACGTGGCGTCGTAGAAGAAACAGGTTTCCTTAAAATGCGGAAGCTATTGCTGACCATTTATTTAGTCCTTATTTATTTCCTTTGCTTAAATAATTTTGCTAGCAACAAAATAGTTAAAATTCAAGAAAGTGTTTACTTAAAATTTAAATGTAACTTGCTTTTCACTCTTTACAATCACTGGTCATCCCTTACTGTAGTTTTCAATGTAACGGTAATTTGGATAAATGATTGAAATTCTGGGAGAGTATAATAAATACAGTGGGTGTTGGCTACTGAGTCTGTCAGACAGAGAAGTCAGGCTAGTGATACAAAAAATGCACAAACAATGGAACATAACAAATCCAGGCCGCAAAACTATAATTAAAAAAAGGTATAAAATGTATAAATTTGTCATTTTGTTGTATCAAATTTAGACTTGGTAAAAAAATCCAGCAATTTGAGCTCAGTAATCAGTTCAAACTACCACATTGCAGCAATTTAGCTGCAGCATTTGAGGTGGATGAGTGTGACTATGCACGGGTAGGCATGTCTGTACAGTGTACGGTTCAGAGTAAATGACGCACAATGCAATGGCGATCCCAATGACATGCAACGCACACGCCACAACCAGAGATTGCAAATGATGCGCGCGCCATAATTTGCCCCCCAATATTGGTGCCTTGGACCAGTCTGAATATTCCACACGAACCTTGATTAAATGCACGGCTTAGCAATGACCATTTCGAGAGCAGCGGCAGATCGTTTCAGCGCGCAGGAACGAGTTAAAAATTGAGGAAGAGTTGGCATTGTAATCTGTGTTTGAGCGCCATGATGGATTTCGCGCATGTATTGGCCCACAATGCTTTGCGAAGAAGGCCCCTCAGCCAATTGATATTTTTTAACAAAAAATGGTGTTTGAAAGGGGAGGAGAAAAGGGCAGAATACAAAAAATAATCTTTAGATAAAAAAAAAAATTGAGAAGGAAACTGAACAAAACATTTTCTATGGACCACATTCCAAGCTTTTCAGTAATGTTTAATCTTTGCCTCATTAATTTAGAGAGCTAGTCTAAAGAAACGTATGTTACTTTCTGTCTAGTTTTAGCTTAAACCATCTTGAAAAGTTACTAATATGTGGGTTTGCTCGATACCAGCCCTAAATCTTACCATCCATGATCTTACCACTTATACCATAGTCTTATACTGGCAAGGAACACCCTATAATATGATATTACAGTTACATAGCTCATTAATTATCAATATTTACATTCAAGGTTCAATTCAATATTTATATTCATTCATTCATCTATGACCGGTCAAATAATTTCGGTTTGATTTATCCGGGTGACATGAAACTTAATAATATCTTCAACTAAACCTATTCCCATACCAAAGGTGGATAAGACAAAACTACCCCCCCCCCCTCCTTTACATCACAGGCGGTGGAGTATTTTTATTCACTGGGTTAGAGGCTCTAAAAAAAATTGCGTAAAGTCGCCATGAATGCCGGCTGCAGTATTCGGTTACTGCAGAGCCATGAGTATCGCTCTGTGCCAAGGGTGGGCTTAGCCCTTATTCAAGGCGCAATTTTATATTTATATTCATATTGAATTCATTTTCCGGGATATCACAAACGACGAATCACAAATAGTACAAACACTGACCTGACAAATAAACATAACACAATTAACATAACAGATTACAATTATAAATATAACAGATAAGAGATAAGCAGTTTGCAACATTTTTGTATATCACTTTATAACAGATAACAGGATTACCAAAAGACTGACAAATTTCTTCCAATTAGTAAGGAAAAATGGAATATCGCTCACTGTGGCGACTAAGAGCATAATATTTGAACTGAAATTTATTTTAAGTCATATAAGATTGATCAAATACAAAGAAATTAAATGTAGTATATATCTATATTATCTAAAAGAAGTCTTTTTAAAGTCCAAAATGGTTTGTTGGTGAATGTTCCATACTAGAAAGCTCGAGGGGTACATAATGCGGCTTGAATAAAGACTAAAATGCCTATGCTGCAAACCGGTTAGCGTCGACAGAATATCTATCGATTACACGTAATCGAATCGAATAATAGCCTCGCACTGATCCTCTGTACGCCGTACATTTGTAATGCGACCGGCGTTTTTCGTGTGAGAAGTGAAGCGATTTCTGGCAAAAAAATGTTGGCTGCCGGCACCAAGATCGGGGCATTTTCCCCCTTTATAAGTGCCACCTCACAGACCGTCGCGTCGCAGCTCAGGCCGGCCGTGGTTGCGGCGCCGTCGTTGCTCCCGAATTTCACGGTCCCTCCCGACACGGTCAAGCAGAGCAACGACGCACTGTCTGCCCTCCTGCCCCGCTCCAGCTTGAAGGTGACATCGGGCGTCCAAGGTATGCTTTTTATCTGTCTCGAAGTCGAATTTAATCTTACCTTGTTCCTTTTGAACCCCCTGTTGACGATGTCCATCAAGATCCCCGTCTTATTCCACTGTAAATTGGACAAACCTGCATGATGATGATGTATCTCCAACCAAGTTAGTCCGAGTAACTTGGACCCGACAAGTCACCTTTTTTTTAATTTTTTTTTTAAAATCAAATTCGATTTTAAAAAGGGGTGACTTGTCGGGTCCAAGTTACTCGGACTACAACCAAGTTACATTTCAATTTCAATTTTCATATATTGTTTTATTTTTGTAGACAACTTGAACTAAATTTCAATTCTGTACATTCATTCCAAAATTTGTTTGCCTAAACTAGGCCTAACCTTTGAAACTAATAATAATATTTAGTAATAATATTTAGTCTTGTTGACGTTGGCTTAGTTATGTGGAACTCTTGCCTGACTTGAATTATTGAATAGATTAAACTTTTCAGTTTTAAAGGCAATTTGACTAAATGAAAACTTGAATCCAAGATCTTCCAAATTTTTGGATCATGTTATAACTTATAAGTTATATAGGCCTACCACTACCACTTGTACCAGTACCAGTGGAAGTGGAAGTACGCTGACCATGATTACTTCAGCTTAGGACAGGTTGAAATTGAATCCCGTCTATTGAAGTTATACCACTCAGTTTTTCATTAAATACAAACAATCAACATTGTCATGATATGGTTGTAATATGACAAAATAACTGCTTGAATACTTCACAAAGTGGGGCAACTTTGCAGGTATCTGGACAACACTTCACGCCTGTACTGCTGTAGATAAACCATCATTTCTCAGTTTCCACACACTAACGATTAACTAGGTAAATGTGCATATTCATTAATTTTTATAAATATTTTTCGGATTGTTGGTGTCATCCACTCATCTGTGTAGAATTCTAACACTGTTTCTTTGTGTTTATTCCTTCTGAAACTCCAGGACCCAGCTATGCGAGATATGCACACACGGACATCAAGTACCCAGACTTCTCGGAGTACCGCCACTCGTCTACACTGGACCCTAACCAGCCGTCCAGCCAGTCGGCGGCCGACCGCCGGGCCTACTCGTACATGCTGGTGGGGGCCGGCGGCGTTGCGACGGCCTACGTGGCCAAGACCCTGGTGACGGAGTTTGTCAGCACCATGAGCGCCTCGGCCGATGTGCTGGCCATGGCCAAGATTGAGATCAAGCTCAGCGAGATCCCCGAGGTGGGTCCGAGTTCAGACTTCCTCTGGAGGCTCGCTGAGCCTCTTAGTCTACAAAAGAAGAGACCTTACAGACCTTTGAAAAAGGTCCTGCTTAGGATTGAAACGTCGGGCCCACTACATTTTGAGATTCATTTCAAAAGATTCGCTTTAGCAGCCGATTTCACGAAACTGTGCGTAACTAATGTTTCGTGAAATTGGCTGCAGGCCTTGTTTTTAAAGGAACAGTTCTTTTCCCCGACTCCCAACTCTTTTTAAAATTTTGTCGTTCACTTCCTAATCGGTGGATTTTTTTTTTTTTTTTTTTTTTTCAGGGCAAGAACATGACGTTCAAGTGGCGGGGCAAGCCGCTCTTTGTGAGGCACCGGACCCAGACGGAGATCGACGAAGTGACCTCGGTGGACGTGGGCTCGCTGCGGCACCCGCAGCACGACACGGAGCGCGTGCAGAACCCCGAGTGGCTGGTCATCATCGGCGTCTGCACCCACCTGGGCTGCGTGCCCATCGCCAACGCCGGCGAGTACGGCGGCTACTACTGCCCCTGCCACGGCTCCCACTACGACGCCTCGGGCCGCATCCGCAAGGGACCGGCTCCGGAGAACCTGGAGGTGCCCGAGTACATCTTCAACGGCGACGATCTCATCGTCGGTTAGAAGTGTCCCCCGAGCCAATTTTTTTTTTTTTTTGAGGGAGAGACGTCTAGCACTGCTGTCTACTGCCACTGACTTTTCTTCCATCAACTTTGTCAAATCAAAAACAAAATGATATACAAAAATGTTACTGACTAAAATTACCAAAATGCAATTCTTAAAATTTAGTGGGCCTGACGTTTCGATCCTAGCAGGACCTTTCTCAAAGGACCTTTGAGAAAGGTCCTGCTAGGATCGAAACGTCAAAAACAAAATGGCGTGATATAAACAATACCAAGCTAATTCCCCCCCCCCAAAAAAATAAAATCCATGAATCTCTTCATGCTCCCTCTTTCAGAAGAATCTGATCCTCGACTAATATCTGCAGTATTCAAGTATCCAAGGTATCCAAGGCGTCATGCCTCACTGAATGTACAAGAGCTATGTAGGAGTCGTAGGTCAATCGTTAAGCAACGTTTCTCAACCTGGATCAAAGTGTATGATTTTGGACAGTCAGTGGCAGTGAACAATAGTCTGATGTCTGTGTACACATGCAATTTTAATATAAACCCAAATGTTTGTGCTGACGTCAGGCTTTGCTTTCAGGGCAAGCAAGTACATAACAATTACAGTAGTTCTGCATTCAGGATGGCGTTATTCGGCGAATGCCGTACCTGGAGGCAATCTTTCCTGATAATTTTTTGGGGAACGCCAATCCGGATGATTTTGAGATTGATTCTGGTCATGTCTGGTTGAAGATGAGCAGGACCCACTCTCGCCACTTTGAATCGATTGGTAGAAGGTATTTATTGTTTAAGTCACTCCACTTACTCATCTTTTGCATTCAAGTGCTGTTTGGTTCATTCAAGTCTTTATCGCTCAAAAATCGGCAGGAAATGATAATGCTCCAAAACACCTGTATGTGTAGAGACCGAGTCAGAGTTTCCAAATTCAGCCTTGCCAAGGAGAAGTACCAGTTCGTCTGAATTTGGCAGTGTTGAAAAAAAAATGGGAGAAAAAAAAGGGAAAAGCTTTCATGCTTTGCAAATGTAATGATATGATAGCATGTGTCCACCTGTAGAATTTTCCATGCCGTTTTTGGTTCGTTGATCTTCCGTTCTTGTTTAGCATGTGTCACAAGAACACTGTACAAAAATATCCTGGAAGAGTTCTCTGAGTAATTTTCATCGATTGGTTTGAAGTAAAGATGATTTTGATGCCAGTTGTTAAATCCAGAAGAGCACATGGAGGTTTGCAACTTAGCCGAGTGGAATTTCAATAAAACAGATGTTATATGATAAAAAAAGACTTGAAGACAATTGAGTTCCTTTCTGTGGTCGAGTCTGTGCAATAATTTTTTATTGAAGCTCGAGATGAGGGTGGGAACATAGTAACAGTTCACAAACTTTTCAAGTTACTGCACATAAACATAGGGCCCTGTCCCTCTGACACGGACTTCACTCCTCCCTACCCAATCAACTTGCTCAACCTAGGGTTGACTAAAAAAATAATAAAAACAATCCTACAAATAATAAGCTGACGCCATCCTGGCCCTAACTTCAGCTGTCTAAGTGGACCAAATGGAATCGACTTGGGCCTAGCTGCCAACTTCTTTTTTGGGGGTAATGATCTATCACTTTTTACAACTCGACAACAGATTCCGATTTTTGGCTTGGAATTGCACATGTATTCCTATGTAGTTTGCTCTGTGATTCCTCTTTTTCGGCAGAAGTATTCCTAATTTACTTTTAAGATAGGTTGGCAGCTATGTTTAGGCGGATAAACTGAGTAGAACTTTACTTAAATCCAGCCTCCGAGTCTCCAGGCTGCGTCGCCACTATGTACTACATCAAAATTGCCACACCATGATTTATCCCTAGTTATAAGTTATATACAGCACATTACAATTTGACAGCAATCCCTCCGGCAGTTCTGAGGTCGCCTCACGAGGCATGGGTAATAGCAAACCGGGGCAGACTCCTCCCGTGTAGCCGTCGTTCTGAAAAGCCGACCAACCTCCCCCAAATCCGAGTGGATTGGTGGGAGGGGGGATTGGTGGTGGTGAGCGGTGGTTCTGGGCCAGTCTCAGAGCTGGAAGGTGGCCGAAGTGGCCGTGATGCCGTTGTAGATGTAGGTGTTGTTGAAGGGGACAAACTGATGCGTGATGACCTTAATGACCTCCTGGGCAGCTGCCCCACCCAGGAAGGCACTGACCGAGTGCAACTCTGCGGCTCCATAACGACACCTGCAAGAAAGTACAACCTTAGATAAGACTTGAAGGTTTGCATGTTTGCATGACCTTAGATAAGACTTGAAGGTTTGCATGTCAGAAATACTAAGTGGAAGATTTGCGGTGACACCATGTAGCTTTTCTCTTTCAAGAAGTGGGGCTCTGGAAAGAGCCGGTAACTCTGAAAAGAGCCGGTAATTAAAGTAACCAGCTCTTTTCACAGCCACACTGCTTGAAAGAGAAGAGCTACACGGTGTCACCGCAAACCTTCCGCCAAGGTACAACCTAATGAATAGAGTCAGTCACCTTATTTACTTTCTTTTACTCTGTTTCGATGTGCCATATTTTTTGGTGCTTTTGGGTTTCACTCTTGCCAATTGCTTTGAATCCTTCACAAAAAGACACTCAATGAGACGCTCACATTTCATTGATGTAGTCGTCCTTCAAGATGAAGTTCACGCCCCACTCCTGCAGGATGGTGTGTACGCAGCTCTGAAAGAAGTAACAGCCACAGAAAACAACGAGGGAGAAAAAAAAAAAAATCTTTCAATCGGCTCCAAACTTCTGTAGCCAGGTTTTACAGCGAATTGTTGTTTGCAGCTGAATGAAAATGGGGACACGATCCCCGCAGATATATGGCAGTTGATCTTACCTGCTTCTAACAGACTCAAAATCAACAAGGGGACAGGAGAGAACATTTACGATACCTTGAGCTTGAATGTGTCCGCTTCCACTTGATCGTCATAGCTGCCAGGGAAGCGGTTGTACTGGGTGTAGAAACGGTCGACGGCCCGCAGCAAGACGTACAGGACCACCTCGCTGTCCGGGTTCTCTAAGTGACACGCTGGAGGCAGACAGGGGTACGGGATTAGGAAGACAAAGTGACACATAGATAGGCATTTGTCTCTGGTCATACCACGCAGGTAGGTCTGCAAGGACGTAAACGTGCAGACGTCATTATACTTATTTATTTATTTATTTATTTCATTTTTTGGGATACATGTACAGCATTCACATCATAGCACACAAGTAAGAAAACAGTTGAAAATAGAAATAAATAAATCAATCAAAAAACAAAACACAAACAAACAGACAAACAACAACAGCAACAATAACAGAAACAACATCCAATTAACTCTCGCAGAATTGGCCAAAAGAAACTAGTTTCTGTCAGGGGGCTCTCCAAACTAATTGGATGACAGAAAACAAAACATATAAAATATATACATGTATATGGAAAAAGAACTACCCGGGGGGTAAGTAAATTACAAATATGCCAAATACATGTATACCAATTACTGAAATAAATAATAAATCTTTAAAAAGATAGAGATTTCATTATAATAACGACTAATAAATACATATTTAAAATATATATATATATTGAAAAAAAAGTAAAATAATAATAGAAATAAACAAATAAATAAAAATGCTATATAACAATATAAAAAAAATATAGATAATAGATCAATTGCAAAAGGGGCCTACATGTATGTGTCTTCTAAAAGGATTTAGGTCTTGGAAGGGTGATCACGAAGGGCATTGAGGAAAGAGGTGAATCAATGATGGAACTATGACAGAAGAGTAAAAATGTGGAAGGAGGTTTGTTCGCCCTCTAAGGGAGGCTGCCCACAGACACCATGTGCATATTGGTCTGTGAACCAATCCGAAGTGTATATCCAATTTGTGCTTGGAAGAATGCAATCCACTGAGGGATTGCCCTTTCAAGCTTGTAGTGAACAGTCTATGAGAAAGACTTGAGGGAAATTTCAACAACGAAAACAAGTGCAAGGTTTGCAGTGACACCATGTAGCACTTCTCTTTCAAGGAGGCGTGTGGCTCTGAAAAGAGCCGTTAACGATAAAGACTTGAAAGTTTGCATGGTGGAAATAATAAGAAGTGGAAGGTTTGCGGAGACACCATGTAGCACTTCTCTTCCATGAAGGAGTGTGGCTCCAAAAAGGGCTGGTAGGTTACCGGCTCTTTTCTCGGCTCTTTTCAGAGCCACACTCCTTCTTGAAAGCGAAGTGCTACATGGTGTCAACGCAAACCTTGCACTCAGTGAGCTATCCTGTTTAACTGTTAAAAAAAAAAAAAAGGAACTGAAGAGCTGCGCGAAAGTGAGCCCAGGGGCCAATTTCATAGAGCCGCTTAAGCGCCAAAATGTGCTTAAGCGCAAAAACTCATGAGCCACAGGATCTCCTTGCCTACCCATCTTCACTTTTGTTTCACGCTAAGTAAAAGAAGAGTGGAAAACAAGTCAAAAGCAATGGACATCAAATTGCAGGGCAGCTTGTAATCCTGCATACACACTGAAGACTTTTCCTGCTTAGCAGATTTTCACGCTTAAGCGGCTCTATGAAATTGGGCCCTGGTATCTTGCGTTGAAAAAGGCATGGGCAAGTTGTGCTCATGACAAGCTCATGAATGAGTTTCTGGTTCAGCGTCACACGCCCCTCACGCCCTCCCCCCCCCCCCAAAAAAAGGTGCGCTCTCACCAATGTCAGAGGAGCTGCCTGTGTTGCGGTTGTACTCCTGGGCCAGGGACCGGCACCGGACTACTCGCAGAAACTGGATGTTCTTGCAGTACAGCTTGATCTCAGAGTCAGGGATGCTGTCTGGTGTCTGCCACACAACATACACACACGGGCAAGTATTATAAATGCATATATGCCTGATTGAAAAAAAACCAAACCACTGATTAAGGTTAGGCTAAGCTAGTAGCATTCAATCCATCTTACACACATAGACACTCAAATAAATCACGCTGAAGTTGTGCTAGCTGCAGAAACTAGCTTGGCATGTTGGCATTCTACCTGCCTTATTTCATTCGGGAAAATGGTAGAGAGAAAAAATGCCTGACCTACATGTATGAATATCACTACTTTCAGGCAAACTAAGCAATTGCCAGATGCTGCAGCACATTAGCATCTAAGTGATATAAGCCATGAACTTTTACAGTAGCTAATTTCTTTAATCAAATTAATTGCATTGCAGCTAGTTGCTAGCAAAAGTGTGGTGAGCATTTCTCCGATGGCAATGTCACCGATCGTTTTGATTAGACTCATGTTCACACTCCACCGGCTGAATGATCATTTCCGCTCTCAATCCGTCGCCTGACTCACCTTGCCCAGGGAGGCGAGGATCTGGTGGACCCTGGAGGCCACGGCTGCAAAGTCCTGCTTGGCATGCTCTATGTACCTGCAAACCAGCCACACGACAAGTTTCATGAGGTCTCGGGTTCAAGTCCCGGTCCAGTCAAAGTTTTCTTTGCCAATTTTGTTTTCAATTTGTTCAAAAAAGTTCCCAGTCAGTTTTTCCTTTGTTTGTTCGACTTGAATTGAAAAAAGAAGCTGCATCCACTTTGTGCGATCCCCGAGCTGCCGTAGCCAAGGTTTACAACAATTGGTTGTATGCATCTGAAATGAAGGGGGGGGGGTGATCCCTGGAGACATACAGTAGTTAATGGTTGAATTGCTTCTGACTGGCGCCCCCATCCCGGCGAAGACTAGTTGACTATTTCGGAAGACCACCATCTAAGGGCTGGATAGCTCAGATGACAGAGCACTGGTATGTTAATCCAAAGGTCTCGGGGTTCAAGTCCAGGTCCAAGTTTTGCCAAGTTTTCAAGTTTTATGGATGTCACACAGTAGCAAAACCTGACAACGTCTTTCACCCACAAAGGACCCAATGGTGCCTTTCCACAGCTCGACTTTATAAGAGGTGAATCACAAAAACCTTCTGGGCAAGGAATTTTTTTTTTACAGCTGGTGAATATGAGACATTGGAACGCTCAAACCCTTTAGTAAAAGCTCCCCAACGAATCCGCCACACGACCTCGACCAGCTCGGTGGTAAAGTGGTTAAAGACGTCTGCACTAGAAAGCGGGAGTCGCAGGTTTCGAATCCCGCTTGAGCTGCCTGAAATTTCCTGCATACAATCTCCTGCTCTGGTCTTCAAGCATTACAAAATTTATTTTGTAAATGTCCTTACAAAATAAACCAATTCTTTTTAATCCTTTATTTTACCGTCACTTTGATAACTTCTCTGGTGAGATGCTGTGGACCATTGATTGCCCTTCAGGATTTTTTTCATATTTCATATACATTTCATGTCTCCTAACGACGGGCAGATTACACACCACCTGAAACGTTGAGTTACTGGATCTTTTCAGAGCCACACTTCTTGAAAGAGAAGATATGCATGGTGTCACCGCAAACCTTCCACTGATTTCATATCCCCCCCCCCAAAAAAAAAAAAAATGCAAGAAAGAGAGAAACTCACACATTCTGCAGCTGAATGTATCGCTTGGAGTCGGCCGTCATGTCCGGGATGGAGCCCCTGAGGGGAAGTCTGCCGGCGCCCTCATTGTCCACAAACTGCTTGACGGCCTGCGCCATGATCCAGAATGAGGAGCTCTGGGAGGGAGGGAGGGAGGGAAGGAGGGAATGAGAGAGAGGACAGGGTGAGAAATAATCCTTGAATTTATAAAAAAATGACCTTAAGTTTTTAGGGTTTTAACAGATAAAAATGAGCAGTTTGAGATACCTGTTTGACTTAAAAATAAATAGATAAAAAATAAAAAATTAAATACCGGTAATAATCTTAAAATTTAGTGGGCCTGACGTTTCGATCCTAGCAGGACCTTTCTCAAAAGCAAAGAAAGCCTTTGAGAAAGGTCCTGCTAGGATCGAAACGTCAGGCCCACTAAATTTTAAGATTTACATTTTGGTAATTTAAGTCAGTAAGCAGTTTGCAACATTTTTGTATATCACCTTAAAAATAAAATCAAATCAATAAAATCAAGCCATTTCTGAAAATTTCCGGAAGTCTTACATCCCTGATGATGATAGAAATGATGGCAGGAGAAAGTACCGAGTCCCTGGCTCCAGGCTTTTGAAGGGAGGGAGGGAGGGAGGGAAGGAGGGGGAGGGAGGGAGGCAGGCAGGGAGGGGGAGGGAGGGAGGGAGGGAGGGAGGGAGGGAGGGGGAGGGAGGGAGGGATGGGGAGAAGGATGAGGGAGAGGAACTACCTCTGACTTGAGGTTGACGCATGCTGGGTCCTCCAGTATTCCCCGCACGTCGCTGGATATGCGCGTGGGCATTACCGCCACGTTGACACTCTTCAGGGCCTCGTCAAAGTTCTCCTCCAGCTCCGGCACGCCACTCTCGGCCCGGAGAACGCCCTCGCGAATCAGCTGACGAAGACCCTCTTTCTCCTTGTAGTTCTTGGGAATCTGACCCCCGTGCTGAGCAGAATCATTATCGACCAAATTTTTTGTGAAAGTTTGCCCATAATATTGAAGGCCTTTCTTAATATTTACGCAGTGGCTGTTGTTACGGCAGTCGTCTGTGTGGTTCCCTGACTTGATTGTATTTCTTCAGCATTGCAGGCTGGTTGAACCAGTCTATTAGCTGATAGTCTGGTTCCAAGAGCTAAACATCGTGACAAATACTGTGAAGTCAGGGAACCACACGGACGACTGCCGTAACAACAGCCACTGCGTAATATTTATGCAAATTGTTAATGTATGCAAAAATGTATGTCCAAAACGAGGGCGCTAGATTTTTTTCAAAATGGCGGTAAATACAAGGGACCTTACCATTGTTCCTAAGATAACGTTCGGATTTCAATTTTCTTCTCTTTTTCTACTGCTTTATAATATGTTTACAATGATACAACATCTTTTGTAAGAGCACCCTTCCACAGGTTTTTTTTCTTCAGGAGTTTGGTTGCATTTACAAAAAAATAAAATGCTCAAACTTGAGTTGGCTTGGACCCTCACCTCAGACTTCCACTTCTCCAGGAACTTGTAGATGATGATGAGGTAGGGTGTGTGCATGTGCTCCTTAAGAAAAGAAAAAACCAAGTGCTGTCAAGTGCTGTCAAGTGCTGTCAAGTTGCATGTATTTTACATTACATTCTTCTCTTTGCTTAGGTGCCTGATATCATGAATTTTTAATGTCTCACAGAGCATACCATTCCTTTGCTTAGGAAGCAAAAGCTAAATCTGATAGACAAAAATAGAATGTTAGATGTAAGGTAGTTTTCGATAACAGTAATATATTTGATAACATCATTTTGATTTTTAAACAAAGTTTGAAGAGTTTCTTGCATTTTGAGTTTTTGATTGACGCTTAAGACCTTTAAATCAGTGTATCGTAACAAATAATCTGTGGATGAGGGTAACAATCTGGTTTTTGCTTACTAGTCAGTCAGTCAGTCAGTGAGTCAGCCAGCCAGCCAGCCAGCCAGCCAGCCAGCCAGCCAGTCAGTCAGCCTGTCAGCCAGCCAGCCAGCCAGTCAGTCAGTCAGTCAGTCAGTCAGTCAGTCAGTCAGTCAGTCAGTCAGTCAGTCAGTCAGTCAGTCAGTCAGTCAGTCAGTCAGTCAGTCAGTCAGTCAGTCAGTCAGTCAGTCAGTCAGTCAGTCAGTCAGTCAGTCAGTCAGTCAGTCAGTTAGTAACTCAGTCAGTCAGTCAGTCAGTCAGTCAGTCAGTCAGTCAGTCAGTCAGTCAGTCAGTCAGTCAGTCAGTCAGTCAGTCAGTCAGTCAGTCAGTCAGTCAGTCAGTCAGTCAGTCAGTCAGTCAGTCAGTCAGTCAGTCAGTCAGTCAGTCAGTCAGTCAGTCAGTCAGTCAGTCAGTCAGTCAGTCAGTCAGTCAGTCAGTCAGTAAGTCAGTCAGTCAACCCACCTGCTTAGTCATCTTACTCAGGTCCAGTGAGTCGGCAAACTGGACCAAGCCAGGAAAGGGACAGTCCAATCGCAGATCGTCCCTGGCATTGTCCGGATGGGACTCAATCACTGGAAAAAATGAGGTAGAGAAAGATAGATAAAGAAATGAGAGAGTTAAAGAGACAGGGAAGAGTGAGAGATAGGGAAATTAAATAGAGAGAGAGAGAGAGAGAGAGAGTTTGGAGCAAGAAAAATACTGACAGGAAATGACTATTGTATATGCGCTGATGTAAAACCATTTTGTTCACTAGATTCGTAAAAAAAAAATTCACAAAAAACCTGGAACTTATGATAGTTATAATCTTAAAGACCATAAGGTCAAGGTGCTCCTAATTAATGTAGCTGAAAGATACAGTCGGTCATAATAGCCCAAGGGCCTCATAGACAGGTCTGGCCCCCAGCCCTCCTACATACCTGTGTGTTCGCTGACTACCAGACGCATGTAGCCGATGAAACCATAGCTTCTGCAGACCAGCAGGGGAATCCCGGCATCCCACAGTGCAGCGGCCAAATCCAGCAAAGTCCTGCAGCATTGGACACACACATACACACACACACACACACCGAATAGGACACTTTATGATGCAGCACAATGTGAACACACACACACACTCATTTCTGTATCCTGCGGAGACATTGTTTGTTCTCATGCACTATACAACCGTGTGAGAAACTATGTTTTAAAAATGCTCCCATTTCAACCACATTCACTCTCCTGGGTAGAAATTTGGACCGTATGTCCCTTTTAAATAACACTTCTATTTGCGACCATTCTTACCCATAACAAATTTCCCATTATTGAGTTATTTCAAAATATCAGTTTCGTGAAAACCTTGTGGAGACCTATACAACTTTACAATTTCAACCTACCGGGGTATTATCTTAGGTCTCCACAAGGCACTAGATTTGCGCCCACACACCGAATAGGACACTTTATGATGCAGCACAATGTGAACACACACATAGTCATTTCTGTATCCTTGTGGAGACATTGCTTCATTCTCTTGGACTATATACAACCGAGTGAGGAACGATGTTTAAAAAATGCACCCATTTCAACCACTTTCACTTTCCTGGGTAGAAATTTGGACCGTACAGTATGTCCCTTATACATAACACCTCAATGGGCAAACACTTATTGAACAAGCATACTATACTGTCAGTCAGGACACACTGCATACTTATGCACTACTGGCGCTTCAAAACTCGTGTTGTAATTTGCAATGTCTACAATGGCCATAATGGACTGCACAAGACATTTGGAGTGACGGTTTCTAGCGCTTTAAAGCAGGCTGGAAACTCACCTTTCAACTAGATCTGTTGCTATGACGACACTGAAGGATGTGAAATACTGGGGGTTATTCTCTAAGAGCTGTTCTGGACTCTGGCAAACAAAAAATGGGAGGGAAGGAAAAAACAACAACTAATTTTGATAACCCAAAAGCAAAACATTTTCAAGGCTGTTTTTAAAAAAAAAAGGAGAGGAACCGGCCGACTGACTTCCCCCAACACCTCCAACCTTCCCGGCTCATTTCTGACCCTGACTGAAGGAATGACTCCTTGGCTGACTGGCTTACCAACTGACCCCTGACCTCCCCCTACCCGACTCCCCATACTGACCAACCGACCAATTGACAGTGTGGATGACTGACTCACTGGCTGACTTGTTTTCTTTTTATCCGGCTGAGGGAAAAATTTCCAATTTTCCTTTTCCAATTTTTTGGTGAATGAAAAGTGTCAAAAGGGTACACGAGGAAATCTTGTTGTACAGTTCAATTCGTCTGAAATTGTGAATTGGATCAGAAGGGCTCCACTGTTCCCCTTCTGACGGGCTCTTTGCCTCAATTCAATTTACACGCTTCTCCGTTCCTCGCCCAGATGTTGCTGCACCAACTTATCATAGAGGCATTTCGGCCCGTGCAGGCGGCCTACATACACCAAGATCTCCCAACAAAATGATGCAGTCAGTGCTGGATCATCTCCGCGATGACTTTGAGGCAGATTCTTCCCTGCTCTCTCTGCGTAGGGACGGCACAAAGAGGACCTTAGAGCGGCTGCTCCAACCAACCTCTTCCACAAAGTCACCCCTGACGTCGCTGTTCAGCTCCAGCAGGAGTTCTGTCGTCACTTGGGCTCGGGACTTGCCCAGACTGTCCCTGTCCAGAAAGAAGCTGGCGGGGGTTTTCGGGGAGAAAAAAAAAACACAGTGAGTGGCTGGCAGAAGAAGCGTGCTGTGGAGTTGACCAGCCAAGAACAGTTGGGGAGTGGCGTCGTGAACAATCAACAACTTCAGGAGAGCACTTCAAGACTGACCAGTGACCAGGTGGAAGGAGTGAGTGCATGCCCTTTTTGTAGCTATGACCACTTCATCGCAGGCAATGGTGGCACCAAGTTACAAAGAAACCGCCCTTTGAGTTTTACCATCACACAAAGCGAGGAAAAACTGACTGGGAACTTTTGAACAATCTGAACAATTGGCAATGAAAACTTTGAGTGGAGCGGGACCCATGAGATTTAGGGCGGGTTCTGGCGTAGAGCCGAAGAACCCCAGTTTTCTGGCCACGGGCCGGGGGACACTCACTTGTTGCCGATGTCTTCCCCCTTGACCTTACTGCCGTCCACAATGGAGAAGGATCCGATGCCGGGGAGGATGAGGTTCTTCAGGATCTCGGTGCCGGTGGCCGTGGCGTTGACCAGGCAGACCTGGGCAGACTCAAGGGCGGCTTGACCGTGATCCCCCCACAGCCTGCCGGGGCAAGTTTGGTATTATTATGAATACAAAACTACAACAACACGAGCTTGTAGGTTTTTTTTTTTTGGCTAACAGCACTTAAGCCAGGATTCACTGCACCAATATGTTAAGAGTAGAAAAATCAACTACAAGAAGCTGGTAGGGACATGCAAGGAGAGCATAACTCTGGGATGGACTGTCGTGTGGGCCTACTCTAAGCACATAAGATTCTACAAGCCAACATTTCCACGGCACTTGGACAGAGGGACAGACAAGTAGTCCACTCAGCATGAATTGCACGTAGGATTTCATGGACTTTAAAATGGCTTTTAATCTATGTCTTAGTTCTGAAAAGTTAGAGGGCCTGACGTTTCGATCCTAGCAGGATCCTAGCAGGACCTTTCTCAAAGGCTTTGAGAAAGGTCCTGCTAGGATCGAAACATCAGGCCCTCTAACTTTTGAGATTGATGTATTGCAGGTCATTTTTAGTCAGTGAGCAGTTTGCAACAGTTTTGGTGTTAACTTTATATTTGATGTTTAAATCCCAGAAGGACCTTTCTCAAAGGCAGAAGACAGGCCTTTTTTATTCTAGATGAACATAAATCAGGCATGCAACTGTTGAATTGTAAAAAAAAAAAGAGGAAAATGTCCGAATGAAACTGAGAGCGCGAAGCACGAAGTCCTTACAGCGTGGGGTTTGGGGCCTGCTTAAGGGCCCTCGTAAAGTTTGGATTCTAGATGCTCTGTGGTGCATTCTGAGCAGTTTTTGACCACTTATGACTTTAAGCTGAGTCACAGATTTTAACCTTTTTCAAGGCATACACCCAGAAAATTGAATTTTTGTTTACACAAAATGAAAAGTAAATCTAAAATTTAGTGGGCCTGACGTTTCGATCCTAGCAGGACCTTTCTCAAAGGCAGAGTGACATGGACAACACAGATACATGTACAGGAAGGAAGGGGGGAGAGAGTGAATAGGACACGGATGAGAAACAAAGGACAAAGAGTGAAGCTGGTAGGGAGAGATCAAAGGGAAGGGCAAGGGGTAGGGTAGGGATTAGTGAGAGGAGGGGGAAAGATCAAAGAGAAGGGCAAGGAGTGGGGTAGGGATTAGTGACAAGAGGGGGAAAGATCAAAGAGAGAAGTGTGAAGGACTGAACACAAAAGAAGGATTATCAGAAAGCTGCCATGGTGTTAGTCATTACCCTCCTGGATGTTGAGACCATGTGGTTGAATAGTCCGAAGACGCTTCATCCACATTTTCTCACGGCTAAGACGGACAGCATTACTACGGTGACCAAGTGATTCTATGCCCAGTACACTCATATCTGATATCGAATGATCAGGGAGATTGAAGTGATACCCAACAGGGGTGTCCGTTTTACCGGTTTTGATAGTAGACCTATGGCCATAGATCCGTTTTTTGAGGGTGTTTTTGGTCTCGCCAACATACTGAATATTACAAACTCTACAAGAGATGAGGTATATGATGTTTGAGGTAGTGCACGTGATACTGATAGAGCCATAGGTCGTCCTCATTCAACTCAAGAGAAATCAAAAGTTGTGCAAAAAGGTAGCCCTTTCAAGCTGGCATATTTTCCTTTTTTTATATTCACATGACAATATCTATTTCTGAAAGATTTTTGAAAAAAAATTCTTGTCCAATTTCAACAATTTGGACAATGGCTATTGTCTTCATAACAATAGGAATAGATGGTCTATTACGGTGAGGGTATTAAACTAAAATCTTGCCATTAATTCAGTAGCACTTTGTAACCAATGTTTATTTACTAATTCTAGCCTACATTATTATGATTTATTTTTTATTCGCAGTGGCTGTTGTTACGGCAGTCGTCCATGTGGTTCCCTGACTTCACAGTATTTGTCAGGATGTTTAGCTCTTGGAACCAGACTATCAGCTAATAGACTGGTTCAACCAGCCTGCAATGCTGACGAAATACAATCAAGTCAGGGAACCACACGGACGACTGCCGTAACAACAGCCACTGCATATTTTATTATCAATGACATTCACATTGTTCTGTTGTTTTTGACAAAAATTGAAATCTCCCCCTTCCGTTTCCAATGTTAAGCCTAGTCAGTTAATGTCACAGTTATGGCCTTGCTCTCTATGGTTATGGTAATTGTTTTGGTTCCTGTTTTGTTGTTGTTGTTGATAACATCATAAACTGAGAAAGAAAGAATTCCATTAATGAAACACCGGTCCACTTAGACTAGAGTTAGTCCGAGTAACTTGGACCCGACAAGTCACCCTTTTTTTTTTATCGAATTTTGACATTTTGAGATTCGGGTGACGGTCACCCGAATCTCAAAATTTCAAATTTGATAAAAAATGCAGTGGCTATTGTTACGGCAGTCGTCCGTGTGGTTCCCTCACCTGAAAATATTCGTCAGCATTGCAGGCTGGTTGAACCAGACTATTCGTTGATAGTCTGGTTCCAAGAGCTAAACATCCTGAAAAATATTGCTTAGTACGTCAGGGGAACCAAATGGACGACTGCCGTAAACACAGCCACTGCGTAAAAAAAAGGTGACTTGTCGGGTCCAAGTTACTCGGACTAGACTAGACTAGACTAGAGACTAGACTCACTGACTTAGGCCATACTTAACAAAGGTAATGCGTTGGTGCGATGCAAAAAAGCCTTGCAAAAAGATCCCGGAGATCCGATTTCTTTCCAAAACACCCACAGCTTTCCATTATTAATGCATTATATTTACCTCAGCTGGCGGTCGTACTTCTTCTCTTTGTCGATAACCGGGCTTCCCCTGGGCGCCGCCATGTTGAATGAAACTCGCTCGTCAAATCTGGAGGGCGACCTCTATCGAAGTTTCTCGATAATATAAATAATAATAAACAAGTCGCCGTTGCATCACCGACTTCTTGTGCGGAATTCCCCGTCATCCAACTTTCGCGCGGAACAAAGGCAAAAGCTCGATGGCAGCTAGACATCTTAATCGAGCCTTGGTCGAGCTTATCACTGGAATAATTTTTTACTTACTACTCAGCAAGTGAGTGCATAGTGCGTTAAGCGGTTGAAGCACTTCCTCTATGGAATTGCTGGTCTGATGTCCCCAGCCAGGGTTCTGAGCAAAGATCTTATACTATAGCGCCGCTATACTATCTTTACTATCTTTGGTTCTGAGTGACCGCATTACTTTACATTAGTCAGTAGCTTAGTGATGGGTTCGGGCTCAGATGAGATTCTTTGGAGGAGCGAGATGGCTTCCAATCCCTCGACAATCAGCGACCTGGATGACAATCAAGGTAAGTATCCACTATCCAGGCAGTTTGGTTGCGGTAACCGTAAGCTTCGTCCTCCCGAAGGTCGGTTACCGCAACTATGATACTGATATAAGTGATACTGATAGTGATACTGATACTGTGATAGTGATAGTATGAACTAGTCTCTCTTCTGACCTCCCATAACGAGGTCTGGTTTTCAGTTCTGGTCGGAAAGTTTAATTGAGCCAGAAGCCCTGAAGTTGAACTAGCTGTAATAACTCATTCTGTAGGTAGTACTACTTACTACTTACTACAAATAAAACACTAGTCAAGTATAGTTGCCCTTAACCCTCATCTTCCCGGTGTAGAGAAGTAAGAATTGCATGCACAAATTATATATATGGTACTTTTTCTAGCTGCCTTCAAAGTTTAAGGAAGAGCTGCCTTTGAGGAAGATCTTGCTATTAGTACTATTACTAAATCATTGATATTTGTTATTTTTCTGCCTTTCCCAGTCAGCAAGCAGGTCGCAGGATGGATCTATAGTAGTCCGAGTGACTTGGACCCTTACAATCGCCCTTTTTTATTTAAAAAAAAAAGGGCGATTGTAAGGGTCCAAGTTACTCGGACTAGATCTATAGATGCAAAACACTGATTGCGTTACTGCTGATGTTTACCAGACGTATCCAATAAATATCAAAATTCAAAATAATTTGAAACATTGGCAAAGAAAACTTTGACTGGACCGGGACTCGAACCCGAGACCTCTGGATTAACGTAGCGGTGCTCTTCCATCTGGCCTCCCAGATAGTCAACTAGTCTTTGCTGGGGTGGGGGCACCAGTCAGAAGATGAAATAAGAGGAGGTAGTATTTATATTAGGGCTGCAGTTACTGCAGTTACTGATCTGTTGCTGTTGATCTGCCGCTCGCTGTTTAATGTGCAGAGGACGAGCTGCAGGTGTCGGAAGCCAACGTGGGTGCCCTGCTGGGTCCGCGGAGCGTGTTCCCCAGCGGCATGATCCTGTCACTCCTCTACCAAATGTGCTCGGCCTACGAGAAGGAGCCAGGCCAGAGGGATAAAATGTACCGACTCATTTGCCAGGAGATGAGCAAACTAAATGTGAGAGCCAGCCCCCCCCTCCCCCTCCCCACAGCCCCCCAAAACGAAGAAAGAAAACAAATAATGAGGGCATGGCAGGGTTGGGGAGAGCAGGGGTGACAGTGCAGGGCGGGGCAGGGCAGGGCAGGGCAGGGCGGGGTGGGCCAGGGCAGGGCAGGGCGGGGCAGGGCAGGGCAGTGAAGGGCAAGACAGGGCTCGGCGGGGCAGGGCAGGGCAGGGAGGGGCGGGGCGGGGCAGGTTATGACGGGTCAAGTAGGGCGGGGCTAGGAAGGGAAGGGCATGGCAGTAAAGGGCAAGACAGGGCTGGGCAGGGAGGGGCAGGGTGGGGCAGGAAATGAAGGGTCAAGTAGGGCGGGGCTAGGAAGGGAAGGGCATGGCAGTAAAGGGCAAGACAGGGCTGGGCAGGGAGGGGCGGGGTGGGGCAGGAAATGACGGGTCAAGTAGGGCGGGGCTAGGAAGGGAAGGGCATGGCAGTAAAGGGCAAGACAGGGCTGGGCAGGGAGGGGCGGGGTGGGGCAGGAAATGACGGGTCAAGTAGGGCTGGGCTGGGAAGGGAAGGGCATGGCAGTGAAGGGCAAGACAGGGCTGGGCAGGGAGGGGCGGGGTGGGGCAGGAAATGACGGGTCAAGTAGGGCGGGGCTGGGAAGGGAAGGGCATGGTGGGGTCGTGGTAGGGCATGGCAGTGAAGGGCAAGACAGGGCTGGGCGGGGCAGGGCAGGGGAGGAAAGGCCAGGGCTGCGGAGGGCAGGGTGGGGCAGGTCGGGGCAGGTCGGGACAGGGAATAGTTGGGTCAAGTAGGGTGGGGCTGGAAAGGAAAGGACATGATGGGGTCGTGGTAGGGCAGGGAAGGGCAGGACAGGGCAGGGCGTGGCAGGGCTGCAGAGGGCAGAATGGGGCGGGGCAGGGCAGGGCAGGACAGGACAGGATGATTCTGTACAAGCCAGATGGTCTTGTAGATTTCTCTTTTTTTTTCTTCTGTACATGGTCCTTCATGGATCGTTGTGAAAATCAGTTCTTCATGGGCTTCTTGAATTGGAGCATATGGACACTGGCTTTCCCCCCTTCTGACTGGGTCTTTGCCCCAACACCGTCACACGCTTTTCCGTTCCCGGTGGTCGGAGATGTGGGTTAGAGAAGTAAGAATTGCATGCATAAATTATATATGGTACTTTTTTTTTAAGGAAGAGGCTGCCTTTGAGGAAGATCTTGCTATTATAGTGTTAGTATTAAATAAAATCATTGATATTTGTTATTTTTCTGCCCTTCCCAGTCAGCAAGCAGGTCGCACGATGGATCTACAGATGCAAAAACACTGATTGTGTTACTGCTGATGTTTACCAGACGTATCCAAAAAAATATCAAAATTCAAAATAATTTGAACAGTTGGCATATAAAACTTTGACTGGACCGTCACACGCTTTTTTCCGTTCCTCCACAGATGTTGCCGCACCAGAGCATCATCGAGGCCTTTCGGCCCGTGCGAATGGCCTACACCAAGACCTTCCGTAAAATGATGCAGAGTGTGCTTGAGCACCTCCACGACGAATCTGAGGTAGATGTCTGTCTGTCAGTCAGTCCCCTGCCCAGATTTTCTCACCAGGGTTAAAGGGTCTCTGCAAATGAATATTACAGTCAAGCTCATTTTCTGCTGTCATCTAGGGATCCAAAGTGTACAAACATATTGGCAAGCTTCGTTTTCTTAGTAGAGTCGGAAATTTGTCCTCTTTTTTTTTTTACCTCTAAAAAAAAATCCTTATAGAAACGAGGGAGCTATTGTATAAGGTCATATCAGGAGCCCGCAGTTTAAAAAACATAGGAAAAATATTAAATGCAAATAAGTCCCTCTGGATTAGGTTGGAGGAAAAACTCCCTTACAGAAAACATGCAAGGTGTTGTTATTACCCTCCTGGATGTTAAGGCCATGTGGTTGAAAAAGAAGAAGAAATTAGACCAAGCCTTGCGCTTAAGGTTTTTTTTTTACTCGCCCACCTGGCTAGTAAATTGAGTTTTTTGCTAGCCCGCAGCAAGTTTTACTAGCCCTGTCAAATTAATATCGAATTTAAAACAAGGTTACTAGGTCAAGTAAAACCAATAATTTGTTTCTACTTTCTCATCCCCGCCCGCATCGGTTTTTGCCGCCACGCCGCTGTCTACTTTTTAGTAGTCTGCCAGGCTAGCAAAGTGGGTCATTTTACTAGCCCCCAGCTGTTTTTACTAGACAATGACAGTCGGGCTAGTGCTAAGGTCGAGCCCTGTAAGACACGGCGTCAGCGCGAGCCTTCTACATCGTGGTTCCGCCATCAAATGTCTCCCTCAATTTCCCCAGCCCCGGATGCTGTCCTTGCCGTCCACGGAGAAGGAGAGAACGGCCCTGCTCTTGCGGAACCAGAGCCCGCTCTTCCGCCAGCCCAAGATCACGGACGAGGAGATGATCTTCTCCCACACCACGCGCTACGAGACCGAGTTTGACGAGCTCAAGCTACTGGGACAGGGAGGTTTTGGCAGGGTCTTCAAGGTGAGGGGGGAACTGGGGCTGCTGCAAAGCAGGGTCCATGGTCCACTGGAGAAGCACCAAAGTTCTTTTTTTTTTTCCTACAGTGTTTTTTCTTCTACTCCTCTTTCCTGTCTTTTTGTGCTCGTCAGAATACACGAAATCATTCTTCAGAATCAGTATATAATGCAAGAAATCCATGCGGTAGTCAAGCTTAATAGATCGTTTCGTGGCAACGGAATCGGAGGAAAACGTTGACTAATTTAAAAGAAAAAGTTTACGCGGCCGTTTCTCCGAAAATGTCAATGGTGACATTCACTGCAGTGTTAACAGGGAAAGATGGTAGAGCTCATCAGAGAATCATAATTTTTCCTTCCCTTTTTTTTCCTCAAAGGTATAGTCTGAGGTGATAACTTTAAAAGAGAAAATTATGTTCTATATTGGTTTTCAGGTTCGAAGCAAATTGGACGAACGGCATTACGCCATCAAGAAAATCAAACTGGAACAGATGAGCCCGGACAAGTCGCAAAAGGTGAGAACATTGCTGAGTGGATTACTGACTAAAAAACAGGGACAGGGATGCACAAAAGTGGCCCGATGCACAAAAGTGGCCTACAACCCTATAACTGATGAAAATTCATGGCCCGTGGGAGCCAAACTTAACTTGGGGATGTTATTGGCACTAATTCCATTGGGAGGTCTTGCATCTCATAGGACTTTCCTAGGAGATTCCAGGGATCTCCCCCTTTAAATGACAACGAAATGGGGCCGCGGAAGGCATTTAATGGCACTCGCCTTGTTTCGCTTGCGTCTGCAGCTCATCAATGAGGTGAAGGTGCTGTCGCGCTTGAAGCATCCCAACGTTGTAGGCTACAACACCTCCTGGATGGAGATAGAATCGGTGAAGTCGGCCAGTCCCCGGAGCAATTTCGTTCCCAGGGAGCCGGTTGCCAACCAGAAGTGCCTGCCCTCATCGAGTGAGAGGTATCCTGGGTTCAGTTTCATGGAGTCCGTTATGGCATAATTCTGTGCTTACGGGCAGCGTTTAGTGTACATCTATTTCAAAATGTCAGGCCCTCTAACTTTTGAGATTGATGTGTTGCATGTCATTTTAGTCAGTGAGCAGTTTGCAACAGCGTTTGTATTAACTGAATGCCATACGTGATATATCTGTGGCCTTTTTGCAGCCCCCGAAGCTCCAGCGAGCTGGAGAGCTCCACAAGAGACAAGGACGGGGGCAGAGCGGATGACTTTGGCATCGGGGATGGGGAGGAGTCGCCAAGCATGTGGATTCCAGCGGCTTCGTCCTCGGTCTCGCCGCTCGCCCAGTTTCTGCAGCAGTCGCCCGCCGCCGGCCAAGGCACGTCCAGCATTGTGCTCAGCCGCAGTCCGAGCGACTCCTCCAGCACCATTGTCAAATCTCCGAGCGTAGCCGGCTCGCCGGTCACCCCGGTAGGTTGTCACGGGGACGGCCTCTACGCCAGGGCTGCACAGCCCGCCGGCGAGTTCAGCTTCTCGCAAGAGTCGTACAGCATAACGTCGGAATCACGCCGAGTGTCGTCCTCAATGGGCACGTCACGGTCAGCCTGCCACATCGAATTCGGAAAGGCGACGGAGGTGTCCGCTGCCGGCTGTGAGCGGGACAGCAGCTGGGAGGGGTTCGAGGATTTGGAGATCGCGTCCAGGACCAGCGCCTGCGACTACCCGGCCGACGGCGCCTTCGGCTTCTCTCGTCCAGAGGACGACCTGGACGAGTTCGGGGACATCCGGATCGGTCAGGTTGAGCCGGTGGAGGTACCGGAGGCGGGGACAGCCCCGCTTTCTTCTGGCCGGAGTAGCGCGCTAGACGTGAACAGGAACAGCGCCTGGAGGGCCTCCATGGAGTCGGCCCTCTTCCCCGGCATTTTCGGTCAGTCATCTCTGCTCAAGTGCACCAGCATCCAGTCCGGCAGTGTGCAGATAGTCAACCTGGATGAAGCGGCGGACAAGCCGAAGCCGGAGGGCGGACATCGTCGGCGACGCCGGCGGCGTCGCTCCAAGAGGGACGAGGTCGGGACGGCGTCCGCCGCCAGCCGGGCCAACGGTCTCCTGCCGCCATTGCTCTCGGACTTGCCCTCGTTCCGACCGGTGCTGTACATACAGATGCAGCTGTGCTCCACCACCTTGTCCGACTGGCTAAAGATGCGCAACCAGGATTCGCAGCATGGCAAAGGTAACGCGGTGATAAGTGATAACCTTTGATTGGGCGAACGCGCACGACTTATGCTTACTAAAATGGTGTCCGGTTGCGTACTTCATCCAGATGCGTGTGATCTCGGCAAGAGTAGGCCATCTTGCGCTTCGTGCGCAATAGGATCTCTGGTAATGAACCCTTGTCGCCATTTGGTCACTGAAGGGGGGGGGGCAGTGTCGGCCTGATTTAAACTGAGCAACATAATAACCAATATAATAACATCCTGCCTTTGAGAAAGGTCCTGTTAGGATTGAGAGATTCACGGCAGGGGTGCAGGTGCCCTTCGGTTTTTTAGGGTTTTAACAGATAAAAATGAGCGATACCTGTTTGACATAAAAAAATTATCTCAAAATTTATTGGGCCTGACGTTTTGATCCTAGCAGGACCTTTCTCAAAGGCAGAGAGCCTTAAAAATTAAAAAATTATAATGTTTTAATAACAAAATGTTTTAATAATATTTTAATAACAAAAATCACCCCCCCCCAAAAAAAACACCCCAATCAGGCCATTTCTGGAAATCCAGAAATTTCTGGAAGTCTTACATGCCCGTGGTAGGGTCACCTTCTGTAGTGATCACAGGGGTTCTCCCTCATCTCTCTCTCTCTCCCTGCAGACTCCCTGGATGTGGTGGACCGTGAGGGCAACATGGACATCTTCAAGCAGATCCTGGACGGCATGCACTACATCCACTCCAAGGGGCTCATCCACAGGGATCTGAAGGTGACGAACCCCACTGCCCCCCCCCTCCCTTCCCACTTCCCCTCATCCGCTTTACCCCGGCCCTATAACACTAGACCTTCCAAACGCCGGCCGTGACCCATGTCCAATTTCTAAAGTGATTTGGACTTATGCAGCAGAATTTCCGTAATTTCTGTCTTTGAGAGAGGTCCTGCTAAGTTACTAGAAAGGTCAGGCCCTCTAAACTCAAGAAATTTTGCATCATGTGGGTCATTTAGGTCACCGAGCAGTTTGCAAGCTTTGTCGTATTGCTTTAAGAATAACCTTATCCCACTTACACGAGAGATGCGACTGCGAGTGAGCGCTTACGCGCCATTCGGTTTTTAGGGTTTTAACAGATAAAAATGAGCAGTTTGAGATCCCTGTCTGACATTTTAGATGTAAATTTTGAAGAAGAAAAAAATGAAAAAATAATTAGAAAAATGAATTCATAAAGAATAAAATCACACCAAATCACAGTCTTAACTTTGGGTGGCCTGAGCCTGGAACCATTGGCGTTCTGTTAAATTCAAAGACCTCATTCTCTTTTTCAGCCCAAGAACATTTTTCTGGAGAACCTCCAAGTCCTCATCGGTGATTTTGGCCTTGCCAAGGAAGATGTCGATGCCGACGGCCTGCCGGACGAGCAAGGATCACATGACTTCCCACCTGACTACCACCAGGGCCAGTGGGGTACGTGCATCAGCCACTTTTGTTTTGTCACGGCTTATATTCTCCGTATGCAACTGTAACACAGTGGAACGTTGCTACGACCAATGACCGATATACCGAACATTCAGCTATAACAAACATGCAAACTTTGGATCTTGATTTTTGTGCATAATGTGACCGCAACTGCTATAAAAAAAACAAAAAAACGACTGCTATACCAAACAATTTTCATGGATCCCAGGTTCCACTGCAGAAGAAATGAGAGACATCACCTGGCATCTTCCCGTTGAACCATTGCAAGCATTTTGTAAATTGTCAATCGAGGCGTCTTATTGGACTGCCAGTATTATTAATTTTATTTTATTTTTGGGTCTCCCTCTTGGATTGTGTCTCAGGCCTTGGGAGGACGTCTGCGGCCAACACTGCGGATGTCGGCACTACGATCTACGCATCGCCAGAGCAACTACAAGGCAGCAACTACGACTGCAAGGCATGTCTATTTCCCGAGGGAATCACTGAATAAACTATGCCAATATCTATCTTCTTCTTTTTAAAAAGTGATATACAAAAAATGTTGCAAACTGCTTACTGACTAAAATTACCCAAATGCAAATCTTAAAATTTAGTGGGCCTGATGTTTTGATCCTAGCAGGACCTTTTTCAAAGGTCCTGAGAAAGGTTCTGCTAGGATCTAAACGTCAGGCCCACTAAATTTTAAGATTCTTAAAAAAAAAAAAGTACAACCACAAGGAAACTGACTGGGTAATTTTGAGCACCGGAAAAAGAAAAGAAAAAAATAAATTGGACCGAAAAAAGAGAGTTTAATCCAGGTCGTTGGCTTTACGTACCAATTGAGCTGACCAGCCTTGGCACCCAAAAACCAGAGAGTCATCCACTGAGATGTATAGCAGTTAAGGGTTAGTTGCTCACTGCTGGGGCCCTCTCCACCTCAGCAAAGATAGTTGACCATTGTGGAAAGCCCCACACCCGAGGGCTTGATGGCTCAGCTGGTAGACTGTAGGTATGTTGAATAGAGGTCTTTCCTCAAGTCCCGGTCCAGTCCAGACTTCTGTGCTATATATCTTGCTCAATTCTTATCTTAACCACGGTGACCTCTTTTGCACTCTAGGCGGACATGTACAGCTCGGGCATCATCTTGTTTGAGATGTTCCATCCCTTCTCCACGGAAATGGAGCGCTATAAAGTGATCGAAGTCGTCCGGGGCGGCTGCGTACCGGACGGGATCCGGGACAGGTGGCCAGACCAGGTGAGAGGGAGGGTTCCGGCGTGCCACGAACGAGAGCGCGGCATCGCAGAGCATAGCACCTTTTGAAGGGAAACGCCATTCAACCTCCCACTGACTCTGAGACTCAGCAGTCTCGTGGGAATTGCAAGCAACACTTCCAAGAAGGCACCGGTTGGCGCACACAGCTCGGTGCGGTTTGTCGTGTAGTTTTTCTGCGTGCGTTGGTTTGGAGTTAATCTGGTCTCCTCAGACCTCGCGCTTGGCACACAGGTTGCTCAATAGTTTTGAAATTCGTGCAAGAGCTTGACAGAGCGATTGCGACTATCCATTTCATCGCATGCGCCTTGATCAAAGGCAAGCTTGACTCATGCACTCAAAGGAGCAATGGTTGAGTGTCCAGACATCCTTGTATCTGTTAGTATTCTTGCTGTGTCCTCTGTGTGTGGCTCTGCCGGTGGGCAGTCAAGTGATGAGGCTTGCTTATCCTCCTCAATCTCTATTAGGAGACATCAGAATCGCTGATCACTACACAAACAACATGTAGATTGCATGCTACTGCCAGCTGGCTTGAAGGTGTATCGTACTCGATACAATGAGTTTTCACAGCCGTTTTACCACGGTCTACCATCTCCTCGTTCATAGTAACGCTTGGTGCAATAGCCAAAGTGAGCACGAATATGGTGGCCGCAGAGCATTGGCTACCAATCCATTCAGTACATAAATATGTCTATCAGGAATCTGCATTCATTTATGGGAAGAGGTTGGTTCTTCATCGCACTTTATCGTCTGAACATTGTTTTCTGCAGTGCAAGACCATCTGCCAGTTGACACATTCTGATTGCTACCAAAGGCCCAGTGCTGGCGACATTCTCAAGGGTCCTCTCTTCAAGTCCAAAGACGAGGTACAAGACAATGTCAGCTGTAGAAGAAGAAATGGGTTTGCGGCATAGAGCTCTATAAATAAAGTAGAGTGCGCACTCCCCTATCAACACGTGGTACGAACGTGTGCCGACATGGACGCGCATCCGCCATTACAAAAGAGGGCAACTTCAGCTCGAAGTGCCCGAATGGCAGTAGCAATCACGCGTAATATGAATGGGGAAAGGTTGTGAATGCAGAAACTAAAATGTTATAGAAATGGTTTTTAGTAATGAAAGGAAAGGCCATCAAGGGATTGGCGAATTTTAATGTACTACTTTCTTTTGTAAAAATTGGGATTAGTTTGCCCCATAGAGATCCATTCATTTGCCCTCTTTGGTAATGGCATCGCAGTCCCCTTGTCGGCACGCATCACGCGATGAGTGCGCACTCTATGGTTTGCAGTAACACCATGCAAAATTCTCCCTTGACTTTTTTTTTTTTCCTTTGCTGATTAGGTCATCAGCGGTCTGCAGAAGAAAGTCTCGGAACAAGATCTGGAGATCCAGCAGCTGAGGCGGCAAATAGAAAGTCTGAAATCAGGGAAGAAATGATCCAAGTGCTCCCGTAGCCAATGAAGAGCAAAACGGCCAGTTACAAATGAGGAGCCTGTCCCGAAGGAATAGGAGAAGTCTGGCCCTTGGCCCATATTGAGATTGTTTTTTTTCTGTCGATCACTGTTTTATTTTGTATAGGAGACAGTGGGGAGCGGTCTGTTGCTTGGAAGTGAGTGACTTCAAAAGTACTTTTTGTGAAGACCAAAGAAAAACAGTTCTTCTCGTGTCTCAGTATTAATCTTTCCCTGCCCATTTCTCCAAAGAATACCCAAATGTTGCCAACTGGCTACTGACTTAAATGAATCACAATCACAATCATGAATCACAATCCTATTAGGACCTTTCTCAGAGGCTTTACTGCCTCTGAGGAAGGCAGAATCGTAACTTTTTAATATGGAAAGAATTCCTGAGGTCCTAGTATTTCTGTGAATGTATGCTGTGTACTCATACGAGTTATAAATTACTGTTGTAAATATTGCTTGCTTTAATGCTATAATAAACTGAAATGTGTGACTACTGAAGAAATTGAAAGCTTGGCAGAACGGATTGTTATAAAACAAGAAAAAGTGGAGGGGAAAAGGGAAAAGGCAGAGAAGGTGCATAAATCCAAATTGCACAGTACCAGTACGCTACTGTGCCAAGTGTTACCTCTTCAATCAGAGGACAGGCCTAGGGCAGCATGTACTTGGTATCAGCAACTTCAGCAACATTGGAACGTCGCTTTAACAAATGCCGATATACCGAACATTCGGCTATAATGAACATGCCCTTTGGCTCCTGACTTCTGTGTACACAATTATGTGGCTGCACAACCGCTATAAGTATCCCGGGATGCTCGTTATAGCGACGTTCCACTGTATATCTTTTTGCTGTTCATGATAATTCTGTACAAGTTCAAAATCCCTTCAGAATGTATAATTGTTCAGTGTGACCCTAGAATGAAACTTGAGCGTTAGCTGTAGCTTCAATTGGAAGCACTGATCTTCAATAGCCATCTGTCCAGTGAATTTGGTCTCCTTATTTACACAAATTGCCGATAAGGGTGCAGTCTTCAATCACCATCATCCCCAGTTCTTCCCCATTCTCTCTTGTGCTGACATCAGTTCATTTCTTCAAGTCTCAATTCACGTTCCCTGTGGGAAAGTGTAAGATATGTCCATCGCAAACTTCATTATTTTACATGAGTATTTTTGAAGAAATAAATTGCTGCGATCAAACTTTTAAAACCCTTTGTGTGGTTTGGAGGATTTATGTTTTAATGTACTCCTTTCCAAGGTATTGTTTGATGGAGATTGGAGAATACGTTTTTTAGCCCATTATTAAGGTATAATTTGATTTTTCATTTTCATGAGTTATGTATTCTGATGATCTTGACAGCAGATTGTTCACCTGATTTTGTGTTGCCGGGTCCAGATTTGGCGACGAAAACACCAAAGCAAATTAGAGTTGCCCAAAGCTTTAGATAGTCTACCTCTAACCAAAAATAGAAACCACAAAATATACAGCAATCTCTAATTAAATTAATTATCATAATTTCTCAGCATATATTCTTCAAATTCAACAAGTCACAAAATATTGCACATACATTTCTCAAATAAATGATACATTTCTCAAATGTGCATTTTTGAAACATTTCTCTAGAGTCACTTTAACGTATTTTTCAAAGTCGCTTAATTACAGCATGAAATAGCAATTGTGTGAGCCCCCTCCCAAAGTATCGCGATACACCGGCCACGCCCCCAATCTTTTGCAGTCTAGTCTGGTACCATTCGTTCTCGAGTGTCGAGGAAGTACTGTACACAAGTACAATACGCCCGTGCCTTATCATAACAGACAAATTTATGTACACAAAGTCAAGCGAGTGCCGAGTGCGAGAATAAATATAATACACGTGTGACAATACACGAAAGTCTGCCTCGATTTCTCGGTTTCACCGGGGGGGAATGGCACGTTTAAAATCAAACGATGTTTTGGTGTCGCGTTGGAACGTTTTTAGTCTGACATTATTATGCGGGGTGTGCTTTGTTGTGTCTTCAAAATTCACGGAAGATGAGATTTTACGATACAGGTAGGAACTACGCCGTATCCGTACGCCGCGGTACGGCAATACGGATTGGTATTGACTATTGACTATTGAGTATTGTATTGGCATTGGTAATGTCGAGCGGTGGGTGTCACTGGGTGGGTAGGCCTAGGCCTAAGCCGCGTCCGCACTGGACTTAAAATGGGTAAACAAACCGAGCAAATGGTTAAATTGACCATTTTAAGTCCAGTGCGGACAGCCCAGGAACTTTTCCTCCCAGGTAACTTACCCGACTCCAGTGGGTAGTTTAACCGACCAACTTCTGCCCGGTTAAATTGACTAGGTCAGTTTAACCGAGTCGATAAGTCCAATCCGGACACGACGTCTCGGTAAAAAACCACAACCGGCGCCCCGCACGTTACGTTACTGTATGCAAGATTCGTGCGGGCGCAGGGTAACAATGTGTCTGTGTACCTAGACTGGAAAACTACAACTACATGTACATTAGTTGCGGTAACCGTAACCCTCATCCTCCCTCAGGTCTCCGACCTTCGGGAGGATGAGGGTTACGGTTACCGCAACTACATGTACATCAGTCGGTTAGTTTTACCGATCGTCTTGGTTAGTTTAGCCGAGTCGAAAAGTCCAAGTGCGGACGCCGGGAGGATTTACCCATTGGAATGTTACCCACAGGCTCGGTAAAAAATAAGTCCAGTGCGGACACGGCTTTAGACTAGTCCGAGTAACTTGGACCCTTACAATCGCCCTCAAAATTAAAAAAAAGGGCGATTGTAAGGGTCCAAGTTACTCGGACCATTTCCCTTCCTCCATGCTCGGACGAGGCCTAGACTTGTCCGAGTAACTTGGACCCGACAAGTCACCCTTTTTTTTATCGAATTTTGAAATCAAAATTTGATACAAAAATGGTGACTTGTCGGGTCCAAGTTACTCGGACTAGACTAGAGCTAGTCCGAGCATAGTCCAAGTAACTTTGACCCTTACAATCGCCTTTTTTTTTTTGAGGGGGTCGGTCGGTACTTTAGTAGTTAATAAATTTAATTTAGTAGTAGGGTTCAAGATTTTCAGCAGGAAATCACGGTCCGTTAACGTTTTTCGACTACCCCCCGACTGAAATCCCCAGATTGAACCCCCAAAACTGGAAAACACCTGGGAAACTGTTCCACTTACACACTTCTCTTCTGGATTAATTTAAGTGATTTGCTGCTGAAAAACGTGGACCCTACTTTCGCCCGACCCATCAATTTTTTTTTTTAAGTGCGATTGTAAGGGTCCAAGTTACTCGGACTAAGTAAGATCCTACCCTATTTCCTCCTGAAACCCGTTGCCTCGGAGATTGCGGCTTGGTGATTTCAAAACATTGAATTCACCCGAGTATCCGTGCACCGACAAAAGCTTTTCAACTTGACTCTTCTGTTCCTTTCCCACTCACCAGGGAGCGAGTGCGGGCCATGTTCTACCACGGCTACGAGAATTACCTGAATCACGCCTTCCCGTATGACGAACTTCGACCTTTGACATGCGACGGGGTCGACTCGTGGGGCAGGTGAGCAGGTTGCACTCGTCTTTGGACATTTGAGCGGACGGCGAATTATATGAGTGACCACTGGCTGCAGAGATTGACTAAGTGACTCATTTTAGTCATTTATATCATGAGTTTATCTCTATCTGTTACAATGTTAGGCCACGTAAAAACAAAAAGATACTAGTTTCTCATTCCTGTCCGTTAAATTTTTTTTGACCCCGCATCAATTTTTTTTTTTTATAAAAACGATAAAAAGACAAAATTTTGATTGATTTTCGCCGTTTCCAGCTGTTGAACCCCGCACATGCACAGTCTACCTATCGTACCGTACAAATTTTCTTGGCCTTATCTGCCAAAAAATCTTGCCTCAATTTGTTTTGTCAAGTCTCGTGTATTCTGCCTTTGAGAAAGGTCCTGCTTGGATGGAACAATCAGGTCCTCTAAATTTCTGAGATACATGTAGTTCAAATTTGAAAAAAAATAAATCTGCTATTCTTTAATAGGAGATGATTGAGAATTGAACTCAAAGTTAATACCAAAAAACTGTTGCAAACTGCTCACTGACTAAAATGACCTGCAATACATGAATCTCAAAAGTTATAGGGTCTGACGTTTCGATCCTAGCAGGACCTTTCTCAAAGTCAAAACGTCAGGCCCTCTTAACTTTTGGGATTCGAGAATTGAACTCTTGGGAATGAATTCTCGCTGCATTTGTTTTGATTCTCTGGGGGGCAGTTATTCCCTCACTCTCATCGATGCCCTGGACACTCTAGCCATCATGGGCAACTACAGCGAGTTCCGGCGAGTTCACACCCTGCTGCAGGACCACCTGGACTTTACCGAGGACATCAACGTGTCGGTGTTTGAGACCAACATCAGAGGTACAGGGAGGGGGGGGGGGTGTGGTGAGGTTTCAATGGCCGTTTTCAAAACGGAGGCTTAGGCTCGCGCTTAGGGTTCGGTCATAATATTTCTCTTACAGGTCATAAGGTCACGGGCAAGCATTTGACCCCATTATCTTGGTAAATGCCCTGTATATTTATCAAGCCAACAGTTCTTCATAGTCGGCGACAAACCACATCCCGGATTTCCAGTTTTTGTTAGACCAAGACAAAGCCTGAGCCCAAGCCTGGAGCCAATTTCAAGAGAAGAAAAGTTACGCAGCTTACAAGTGTTGCGGAAGTCTTGCGCCCTTTCATCAATTTTTCAGCAAAGGCATCAAAGTGTTGCATAACACGCGTACGCAACATTTGAAGTTTCTTGAAATCGGCAGCTGATCCATCATGGATTCGAAAACAGCCAATTGATGTCACTTAGTGGGCATGGGCATGTATCTTCAAGCTTAGGGGGGGGGGGGTGGGGTTGGGGGGAACTTGAAGATGATGCATGATCTGTAATTGTCCACCTCGGCAGTTGGGATCCGTGTCAGTGGGACGACCCCATTTCTGAAGGAGGGCTTCACAACAAACCGACAGCTGTTTGGAGGCAGGGCCAGAAGGGGCCGGGCATTACCAGTGCCAAGAGGGAAGAAGGATTCGGGATGTTGTTGGCATTCCCCGCTCATTCGGTGCTTGTTCTTTTCTTTCTTTGTGTGGCTCTTGTAGTGGTGGGAGGACTTCTGTCGGCCCATCTGCTGTCGAGGCAGGCCGGGGTGGAGTTGGATCCAGGCTGGCCCTGCAAGGGACCCTTGCTGACAATGGCGGAGAAGGTGGCGCGCCGCATACTCCCAGGTATGCAGTCAGAATGCACTCTCTCTCTCTCTCTCTCTCTCTCTCTCTCTCTCTCTCTCTCCTAAGCGTGGCCAGGAGTGGATTTCAGTAAGCCTTACAATGATAACTCTTTGTAGATTCTCGTCATTGGTCGTACGGTCTCTGTGCATGGTCTGAGGCAGTGACCAACTAAACCAAAGGGATTAGAGTGGGCCGAGGTTTCAGTGTACGAACTGCAGGATCTTTCCTGATATGTTTTTAGTCGAAGGACAATTTTTTCCACACATAATGCTTAAGCACAAGACATTCCTGGAGCACAAAATTATGAATCATAGAAATATTTTTCTGGGAAGAGGGGAGAGTTGCTAATATCGTGAATAGAATGGAACTATCTGATCAGCAGAAAGGCAAGTTACCAGAATCCGTCTGCCGTAGAGTTGAGTTTTTCAAAAGATGAGCACATGCTCCAAAGCATCTCCGACAGGTACCAATCCGTTGTGCTGCCGAAAGCCGTGAATCTACGGAAACTTCTGTACAGTCCCGTGTTGCCTTACCATTGACCTTTCGCCGGTGACCTCTCACCTGTGACCTCTCACCTTTGACAGCGTTCAACACCCCCACCGGTATGCCCTACGGCACAGTCAATCTGGCCCACGGCGTGCCCCAGGGAGAGACGCCGGTGACCTGCACGGCCTGCGTGGGCACGTACATCGTGGAGTTTGGCGCCCTCAGCCGGCTGACGGGCGACCCCGTCTTTGAGGCGACGGCCCTCAGGGCGCTCAAGTCCCTCTGGAAGTGCCGCTCGGAAATTGGCTTGGTGAGGACCTTGCGGGTGGGGGGGGGGGGGAGGGGGGGGTGAGCGGGGGGCTTTTTGTGGACTCCTCTTCTGCTGGGAGGCCAACCGGTCTGCCGGAGCAAAGTCCTAGGAGGGCACGACGTTTCGACCCTAGCAGGACCTTTCCGAAAGGCAGACAGTCTTTGAGGAAGGTCCCGACTCAATGCTTTGGAAGCAGTGTGCTCTGTCCATTGTCAGAAGACTGTATTGATTCCAATAGTGCGGTTGGGCCCGGCTCTGGATCCCTCCTACTTTTTTTTCAAACCCGACAAGTTTTGTTTTCCCTCCTCCCACTCACAGTTTGGCAACCACATTGACGTCCTGACGAAGAAGTGGACAGCCTTGGACTCTGGGATAGGCGCCGGAGTGGACTCGCTGCTGGAGTACTTTGTGAAGGGGGGCCTGCTTCTCGGCAATACGCAACTGCTGGACATGTTTTGGGGTAATAGTCCATCCTCCAGGACTTCCTTAAGGACGGGGATGTGATGCACTGACCTGATGACTCATTTAATCTGTCTGACCAATTGTCTTTCTGAACAAGTCTCAGACTGTGGATTTTCACCAAGGCCCTATACAACATTGGTGAAAGTCAAAAAGATTGCCACAGTTTTGTGTGTTAAACATTCCAAAAAAGAAATCCTGCGAAGGTTTTAGCTCAAATGGTAATCTGAGAAAGTAGAAAAAGGCAGAAATTTGTCACATTTGTCGTGAGTAATTACGAGTAATAAACTATTTCTTTAAGTTTGAGTGAATATTTTTCGTGGTTTACCTTCTGACATTTGGATTTGGTTTTTTCTTTCTATGTCGTAGAATACGAGAAGTTGATTAAGCAGTTCATGAAGCGTGACGACTGGTACATGTGGGTCAACATGAAGAAAGGTCAGATCACCATGCCTGTCTTCCAGTCTCTGGAGGCCTTCTGGCCAGGAATTCAGGTGAGCACGGCATTAGCATGGCCACTGGGGTGTGCCTTGATGGTTGGCAGACAGGCTACCAGCGAAGACCTTCCACTGTGTGGTTGAAGGGCTTTGAGTCTAGTCGTCCATCGTTTGAATGTTCAACACATCTTATCACATGTACAAATTGTACTGTCTCCTGACGACGGGTACGCACTACCCGAAATGTTGAGTTACTGGCTCTTATCAAAACCACACTCCTTCTCAAAAGAGAAGTGCTACATGGTGTCACCGCAAACCTTCCACTCGGTATTTCCACCGTGCAAACCTTTAAGTCTTATTCCTTCTGTGAGAGCAAGTCTAATCTTGTTGATGAGACTTTTGACAGCTTTTGAATATACCAGTATATGATCTTGCATTGATGAAAATTGGCCATACTTGTACTACAGGTAGTAAAGTAAGTAACAGTGCTATTGCAATGACACAAGTTGTTTGAATTTGTACAATTGTCCTTTGAAATGTAAAGGTAAAGAGAAGCCCCACAAAACTGTGTAGATGGCATTTGATAGCATGATGTAGATAGCATGCTATTGGATAGCATTTGCCATTTTTTATTTTGAGTTGTAGATGTGCCGTCTGTAATGACTGTCGGTAGTTTTCTCATTCTGGAGAGAATTTCCTGACTCCATTTTGCCGACAGGCCCTACTGGGGCAGACGGACGAGGCCATGAAGACAATTCACAACTACCATCAGGTCTGGCGGCAGCTGGGCTTCACGCCTGAATTCTACAACATTGTCACGAACAAGGTGGTTGACAAGCGGGAAGGCTACCCACTCAGACCAGGTACTGTACTAGCTGACCAAGTAAACGCCAGCATTTAAGTACGACCTCCTCACCTGAGTGGGAAGGCTACCCACTCAGACCAGGTACTGTACTAGCTGACCAAGTAAACGCCAGCATTTAAGTACGACCTCCTCACCTGAGTGGGAAGGCTACCCACTCAGACCAGGTACTGTACTAGCTGACAAAGTAACAGGAAGCATTTAAGTACGACCTCCTCACCTGAGTGGGAAGGCTACCCACTCGGACCAGGTACTGTACTAGCTGACCAAGTAACAGGCAGCATTTAAGTACGACCTCCTCACCTGAGTGGGAAGGCTACCCACTCAGACCAGGTACTGTACTAGCTGACAAAGTAACAGGAAGCATTTAAGTACGACCTCCTCACCTGAGTGGGAAGGCTACCCACTCAGACCAGGTACTGTACTAGCTGACAAAGTAACAGGAAGCATTTAAGTACGACCTCCTCACCTGAGTGGGAAGGCTACCCACTCAGACCAGGTACTGTACTAGCTGACCAAGTAATATGCAGCATTTAAGTGCGACCTCCTCACCTGAGTGGGAAGGCTACCCACTCAGACCAGGTACTGTACTAGCTGACCAAGTAACTGGCAGCATTTAAGTACGACCTCCTCACCTGAGTGGGAAGGCTACCCACTCGGACCAGGTACTGTACTAGCTGACCAAGTAACAGGAAGCATTTAAGTACAACCTCCTCACCTGAGTGGGAAGGCTACCCACTCAGACCAGGTACTGTACTAGCTGACCAAGTAACAGGCAGCATTTAAGTACGACCTCCTCACCTGAGTGGGAAGGCTACCCACTCAGACCAGGTACTGTACTAGCTGACCAAGTAACTGGCAGCATTTAAGTACGACCTCCTCACCTGAGTGGGAAGGCTACCCACTCGGACCAGGTACTGTACTAGCTGACCAAGTAACAGGAAGCATTTAAGTACAACCTCCTCACCTGAGTGGGAAGGCTACCCACTCAGACCAGGTACTGTACTAGCTGACCAAGTAACAGGCAGCATTTAAGTACGACCTCCTCACCTGAGTGGGAAGGCTACCCACTCAGACCAGGTACTGTACTAGCTGACCAAGTAAACGCCAGCATTTAAGTACGACCTCCTCACCTGAGTGGGAAGGCTACCCACTCAGACCAGGTACTGTACTAGCTGACCAAGTAACTGGCAGCATTTAAGTACGACCTCCTCACTTGAGTGGGAAGGCTACCCACTCAGACCAGGTACTGTACTAGCTGACCAAGTAATATGCAGCATTTAAGTACGACCTCCTCACCTGAGTGGGAAGGCCACCCACTCAGACCAGGTACTGTACTAGCTGACCAAGTAAACGCCAGCATTTAAGTACGACCTCCTCACCTGAGTGGGAAGGCTACCCACTCAGACCAGGTACTGTACTAGCTGACCAAGTAACAGGCAGCATTTAAGTACAACCTCCTCACCTGAGTCGGAAGGCTACCTACTCAGACCAGGTACTGTACTAGCTGACCAAGTAAACGCCAGCATTTAAGCACGACCTCCTCGCCTTTCTCTGAAAAAAAGAATCATCCGTAATGGAGGAAAGCCTGCTTTGCTTGCATTCGAATTGATGGTAATGCGATTTGTAACACCTAATATTTGTGCCACAAATGTTTTAGAACATATTTCTTCTAAATTAGAGAGTAAAGAAAATTTTACTGGACAAGCCACCTCCACCTGCGCTATCCATCCCTAAAGTGGCGGCCTTCACACTTCGCAGGAAGTAAACTGTCTTTGCTGAGGTGGGGGTGCTGGTCAGACAGCCAGTGCCAATCAATCCTTAAAACTGCCTTACAGTTTATCTTCCCCCCCCTTTTCATCAGAGGCAAACAGTGTGTACGGTATATCCTGTATAGTGATGCACAGGTCTTACAATTTCAAGGCTGTGCCACACACATTGGTAATCAGACAACGGGGAACCAGTTCCTGGCAGTCCTAACAAAGGAGAGACACTCAACATCTCAATTTCTATACGGGAGTCAAGATTTTCACTGCAACAAAGCCCTTTTTTATGCAAGTTTTGGCCGGAGTTGAGGCATTCCTATTCCCGATGTACTATTTAGAAGTCGGACACTAATGATTGGAATTGTCTCGGACCGGTTGAACAGAGTTGATTGAGAGCGTGATGGTGTTGTACCGAGCCACCAAGGACCCGTTCCTCCTGGAGGTGGGCCGCGACATCCTGACCTCCATCGAGACCAGCGCGTGGACTCCCTGTGGATATGCCAGCGTGAGTACTCCGTTAAGCTAAGCCGAAGACTATCAGGCAGGGAGACGGGGTCACACCAAGGATCGACTTGGCTTGTGCACAGTGAAGGCCATGCCCTTCTCAGTTCACATTGCCTTGCAAGTGGTTATCACTAAATTTGTATCTGTACGGTCTTCTTGTATCACAGCCGCATGCCTTGCTTGTCAGCCAGAAAATCACTCCTGCCTACACTCCATTGTAACCTCCATGGCCTTTTTAACGAGTGCCCTGTGGTGAGACTGTAGTGATCACTTTACTTCCTTTGCTTCTGCACCTTAATAGTGGAACTCTTTTTGAAAGCTCCCTGGAATTCACTGTACAGGGTAGCCCCTTGTAGATATTTAATATATGCAGGAATTTGCTAGCACTGAGCGTGGCCTCCTATTGGCATTGGCTGCATCCTGAAATAAGTAACAATAGCACCCAATAACAATTACAATACCATGGGTTGAGTCATGCAGTTCATATAGGAGGGCATGCAGGCATACTTACCACTCTCCCTCAGACCATGGTAGATGCCATACCTCTCTAGTTCAGCTGCTTACAGTACATCAGTTCAGGACAGTTTGTGATAAGCCTCTTCAAGACCCCCATGCCCACTCACAGAAGTAGATAAGCCAGAACTGGTCACCTACCTTAGTACTGTCCTGTTCCTGTTCAGCCTATTTCGGTCCACTGCTGGACGAAGGCCTCTTCACCAATTCTCCAAGCTAGTCTATCTACAGCCAGTTGTTTCCACTTTATGCCACCATGCTCCCTGATTTCATCTCACCACCTTCTATATTGTCGTCCTCTTCCCCTTATATGTGACCTTGGTGTCCAGTCTGGTTTTTTGTTGGTCCATCTATTGTCATTAGGGCCCTGCCCATCTCCATTTCTTGGTTTTGATCTCCTTGATAACATCTCGAATGCCCGTTTGTATCCCGTATAGGTCTGTGTTGGTAACTCTGTCCTTCTTGGTGACCCCTATCATTACCATTTCCATTGCCCACTCTACCTTAGTAACTGCAGTCATTTTCTAATTTTGACTGCTGTGAGTGACATATGAGAGAAGAGGCCTTTTTTTTGGTATTGAAGCAACAGGCTCAGCTTGTGAACATCTCTGACCTCCCCTTTGTGTGCCCTGTAGGTGAAGGATGTGCGCTCGCACAAACTGGACAACCGCATGGAGTCCTTCTTCCTCTCCGAGACCACCAAGTACCTGTACCTCCTCTTCGACCCCGACCACTTCATGCACGGCGACGGCGGCAGCGGCGAGGTGGTGAGTACGCCCCGGGGCGAGTGCGTGCTGGGCGCCGGCGGCCACGTCTTCAACACGGAGGCGCACCCCATTGACGTGGCCGCCCTGGACTGCTGCAGCGGCCGGCTGGAGGACCTGCAGGCGCTGGCCGGCAGGCTGGGGGCAGCCCGGGGCACGGAGGAGCCGCCCCTGGACCGACTGGCCGAGGGCTGGGGGAGGGAGGGCCTGCCCCACGCCTACAACTGTTCCGTCCGGCCCTTTGGGGCCAGGTGGTCGATGATGGGGGAGATGATGGACCCCTGACCCCCCCGACGAAAGGCTAATTCTCTCCTTGCTCGTCAGTCCTCCAGATTTTGAGGAATTTGGAGCCATGACGAAAGGCCAATTCTCTCCTCACTCGTCAGTCCTCCAGATTTTGAGGAATCTGTGCAGCCTCTGCGAGTTAGTGATCAGCTTGATTCGTCCAGACGGACTTGCTTGTGAAGGAAGTGACTTTAATCTGGTGTCTCACGTTTCGTTGCCCGAATTAAGAACACTTTCTCCTGCTTATTGTGGATGTTGATTTCAGCTTTTTTGTGTGCTGCGATATGTGCAAATGATGGGCAGGTTGCTGTCTCTACCTAGTGGAGAATCAACTGCGATCTGAATAATGTTCCTCACTGTCCCCCCCGCCAAACGGCAATCCAGTTTGATGATGTTTAAGATCACATTAAAAAAAAAAAATAGAAACGAAAATATGGCAGCATAGAGACTGTTTAAACCTTGCACCAAATTCAACTCTTTTATATATAACATAGAGATATTTATTACACAAAATTTCAAAACAATTGACTATGAACTTGCAATAAAAAAAGATTATTGATATCTGTTAACTCTTGAGTCTATGACATGTCTATGGCTGTAGTTTGCATTACCGTAAGTTCAGGACCGAGACAGAACCTTCATCAATGGATTATTTGTTTACCTGTAATGCTCGGTACAGCATTACATGATCTGTTAGCTGGCAAAATGGAACCCCATAGACAATGAGCCTGACAGGATTGTTGCCGGAGTCTTTCTATGCCGAGAGTATACCACACACTCCCTGTGAGAATGTCGCCCACCCGGATCCGTCAGGTAGCTTGCGAATGCCGGGCATTGGCGTCGGCCATCGGGAACGGGACACCGAACTGGTCGCAGGTTCGCCGCAACGCCTTCTCGTACTCCTGGTTGAGCTTGGCCGACTGCTGGAGGGCGTACTTGAGGTCCTCGATCTCGTCAAAGAAGCCCTGCGGAGCGAAGCAGACACCGGGGTCACTGAGCCCTGCCGTTGGCATTGACAGAGGTAGTCTTGCTTCCCGATCCCAGTTTTTGGTGAGAAACTAATAAGGCCTGTCACTGTCGACATGCTGCATTTGGACTCGAGTTGGGTAATAGTGGTTCTTGCCCTTGCTGCCCACAATGATTCTGCTGCATGGATCGTTGACAATCTACCGCCTGAGAGATATCGCCTAATTTCGCTGGTATCTCTAATAGAACATGTAGCATAATGTCCTCATCACAGTTTTTCTGGAAAGAGCACTTTAAAATGGACTGCCTGGAAACCAGATGAGCAGAATCCAAAAAGTTCTGGATAGACCAGAGAGGATGGCGGCAGGCACAGCACGATCTGATCTGATCACATCATACCCAGACCCTGTTAGTGTTACCTCCACCGGTCACTTATCAGTCACCAAGAGTGTCAGGCGTCAACCTTCTCGCATCTACTTTGCGAAGCCTCTGTCTGGCTGGCCTCTATCCCAGCCTGCCACTCGGCACTACTGAGCCTGAGCTCATCACCTCCTTGGCTACGATCTGAAGCCCGTGATACGCTGAAGGAGTGCTGGTCAAGGAGAGGCTCCGGATGGGGATGGGGGGGGGGGGCTGCCATGCCATTCCGGGTGGCAGTCAGTCCCAGATCTTCAATCTTCCCGCTTCGTTTTACATTTTCAAGAGGTCTTCAAGGGACACCTATTTCCTCCTCCATTATATGAAATGTCTTTGGTATTCAATGCATTGTACTTTACACACCCGTTTCCCACTTCATAATGTACGATAATATGTAACAGGCACTTGTCCCTAATTGCACTGTCCCTAATATAAATTCTGATAAGCAGTATTGTCTTACACAGTCAATATGCAGTCGGACATTTCAAACTGGCATTTCTATTGCACTGTGGGGTCGTAAGTAATTTAGGCCAGTGGAGATTTAGTTTTTTTCAAGTGACCCTGAGGCAGGGGCAATGCAAGCCATCAAAATAAAATAAGATAGGATTTTGACGTCAAGCGGACTAAATGCCATCCTTACCTCGTCCAGTCCTTGAAGTTCCTTCTTCAGTTTCCTCTTGTCCCTGGCCAGCTTGTCTCTCTCTATCCTCAGCCGCTGGACCTCAGACGACTGAGCTGCAACCAAAAGGAACGTCAGTTTTTTTTTTTTTTTAATGACCCCTCCTTAGCACTGGAATGATACCTTCACTGGTCTCTCCACAGAAGCTGCATTGGCCCCGCATACAACAAATCGACCGACACGGTTGCTTGCTTTTCGATTGCTTGCTTGTCAGGCGGAGGCCGAAAACCATTGGAGAGAGCCAGTAGTATGCCCACACCCAAGCAGTAGATCATTTCAACTTGAATCGCAACAATTTCATCTATTGACCAAACGCAAAGACACTACATCGCTCTTTCTCAGACCCCAAAGGAAGATAATGAAGCAACTCTGATGATTTTGGCGCACCTTGGGAGAAGGGTGAGGTGCTCCTGGACCGACTTCTCGTCTGTCTCCGCCGGCCGGCTGGAGTTGCCACCCTCTCCAGGCGATGCACCAGCTCCCGGGATCGGTTCAACTGCCTCTCCAACTCCTGAATCCTCAGCTAGAAAGACAAAACAGATGCTCTCCATTCTCAGTCTGCTGCTGGATAGAAGATCCTGCTTTCTCGCCGCAAGAATGGGAATGCTTTCACTGCCTCGAATTGCCGAGCTTCAATCTCCCGTCATCTTATGGCAAGCATTTTTTTTGCGGGAGTACAAATTACAGTGGATCGTGGAAGTAAAGAAATCCTGCAGAATCGACTGAAAAGCAGGGTTGCCCTTACGTTCAAAGCTGCAATGGTCTCTGTGTGTGCCGTGTTTGCCTTCAGTTCTTTCTCGTAGCGTTTCATCAGCTTGTTGTGCATGGACAGCAGCCTGTGAACGCAAAACACACAACACCGACTTGCCGTCAATGCTGTCTGTCAGGAGTCTGGACTGCTGGAACACTGAACGCACAATGGCATGGCCGTTACTCATATTAGTACAAACATTTCACCATGCGGCGGTAATGCATAATGCTTGTCCCGTTCAGCTGATTGTGTGGTTGTGAGAACTGAATACAAGTCATTTCTTGACTAATGGAAATGCTAATTCTGTGATCAATCGACAGTGCTTATCAACCTAAAATAGATCCATTCTACTTGGGGCGAATTTTACAAAGCCCTGTGGTGCATCGTAACTCAACTTATGATTGATAAATGATAACCCATCGTAAGTACCGGTACTAATAGGCCATATGGTTTTTGTGCACCGATCGTGATTAATCCTAAGTTTCAATGAATTTGATTAAATTAACCACTGAACCTTAAAGTGACTACCACCGTGTTCGATATCCAAAAGGAAAAGGTCAGTTTGTTACAACATTGTGGCATACATTATAACTGTGCTCAGAAACAGTGAATTATCAGCGTGTAGACTGGACGCTGGGGGTGACCTTGAGGTCAGGACCTCTGACCTTTCCTCTTTCCTGCGTTCCTCCGCCTTGTCCTGCTTGCTGACCTTTGCACTCGGCTGAGGCTGCCTGGCAAAGGGTCGGTAGCCTGGGGGGTCTGTCTGAACGCTGACACTGAAGGAGAAGAACAGAAAGTCCCGACGAGTGGCCAATGTTTCGATCCTAGCGGGGCCTTTTTCAAAGGCAGAGGATTTAGAGTGATTAAGAAACTGCCTTTGAGAGAGGTCCTGCTAGGATCGAAATGTCAGGCCCTCCTGAACATTTGGTATATATTAATTACTGTATACTGTATAAGGCCACATACATTTCTATGTTTCGATCCTAGCAGGACCTTCCTCAAAAGCGAAGGCCCTCTAACTTTTGAGATTTATGCATTGCAGGTCATTTTAGTCAGTGAGCCGTTTGTAACAGTTTTTTGCATTAACTTTTTTGAAGGAGGATGCAGGCACTTTTTTCTTTTTTTCTGCCTTTTCCAAAACAATTTTTCCCCTAATTATGGGTAGTCTAATTTCCAGTCATTTTTAAGTACAGTAAAATCAATCAAAATTTTGTCTTTTTTATTATTTTATAAACAAACAAAAAAAATTGATGCAGTGGCAAAAAAACCCCCTGATGCGGGCGGGGATAGGAAACGAATTAATTGTTTTACTTTAACTTTAAGGCCTAATTTTTTTGTTTTCAGACAAATGCCACCAAACACAAAGGACCCCTTCTCTGTTACCTAACTGACTAACTAGTAACTGCACCCCCCCTTTCTCTCTCATCAGTCTCACCTCCGGTACTGGACATGTTCCCTCAGCAGCCTCTCCCTGCTCAGCCTCTCGTTAATGTCCCGTAGCTCCAGTTCCAATGCATTGTTGCGTCTTTTCAGCTTCTTCAGTTTTCGGAGGATCTTCTCGTTTTCAGCGGACAGCTGAGTGATGGAGGACGAGATGGAGACTCAATGTGTGATGGTGCCAACAGCCCAACAACCCCCCCCCCTCCATTTTTGAGGAAAACGAGCATTGATTCACATTTACAGTACACTACAGACTAGTCAGAGTAACTTGGACCCTTACAATCGCCCTTTTAAAAAAAATTAAAAAGGGCGATTGTAAGGGTCCAAGTTACTCGGACTATATTGGTAGTACAGTAGTCAGTACTAGTAGTGATACTAGTTACTACTTAACTAGTACTTACATGTAGTACTAGTACTAGTAGTAGTACTAGTAGTACTATTTCATAATCATACTGATATACCAAAATGTTGCAAACTGCTTACTTACTGACTAAAAAAAAATACCAAAATGAAAATCTAAAATTTAGTGGGCCTGACGTTTCGATCCTAGCAGGACCTTTCTGCCTATGAGAAAGGTCCTGCTAGGATCGAAACGTCAGGCCCACTAAATTTTAGACTATTTCATACTAAGTAAAACTAAAAGCCGTTTAGGACCAAGTTACTTGGCCCTAGATAAGATGCAGATACATCATGGAGGTAGAGGGATACATGTACTACTATGGCAACTCATTTTCCACAACCAAAGTAAGTATTGGTTAACTTTCTCACCGAAAAGCAATGATGTACAGGAGGGATATCCATTATATCTGTGACAATATTTGTCAATTTGACTGGAAGGGTTGAAAGAAAACTGAACAGTTAACTTTGTCCTGTTCGTAACATTCGTAATAACCGCCCGACTCAATGTTTAGTGTTTACTGTTTACTGCGTGGAGGTCAAAGGTTAAACCAAGTGAGGGCGCAATACCGTTTTAACGGCGAATGTAGGGTGCAGAACACTAAATCGAGCTCCCATTGAACACTGTACAAAAACACTCCCTTTCAAAGCCAATTATCCCATGCCCAAAAGTCTCTCAGTTCTTGTAGCTATACTTAAAATTGTAGTTTGGACCTTCATCTCTCAGATTCTTTTCAATGTTAGTGCTCTTAGCCCGATTAGATTTTTTGCTAATTACCCCCAGAAAAAACACCCCCAAAATGTGTAGCCGTCCAAGCCGAATGTCTGCAAGGAATTCCACAGGCAAATAGGGCCACATTTAAATCCAGATATGGTCCAAATTACATACCAAATTGAAGAGTGAACCCCAGGTTTTCTTAAGCTTCACTTGTTCTACAATGTATCAGTTAATTGGCCTCCAAAGACCCCTTATTAAAAAAAAGAGTTGTGGGTACACCCATGAATGAACGCGTACAATGCACGGATACAGCGCGTCCGTGGTACCATCAAGGAGGTACCTCCTTGGTACCATGGAGGAAGGAAAATAGATTTTCCTTCCTCCATGGTGGTACATACAATTACATGTGTAACTTTTTTTTCATGAATTACATTAAATTTTCATGAACTGTTTATTTTCACCCAGAGGTAAATAAAATTAATTCACGAGAAAATAATGAAAAAAGAAGAAGAATTTGGGACATGTGTGTTGCTTGTGGGGTACATGTGAGGTGGATGTTCCATAGAGATTATTATTTATAATATCTATGGGATGTTCACATACATAATTATACATGTACAGTACATGTACATATCACCATGGAGGAAGATATCACGGACGTATACAAAACCCGTCCGTGGTACATGTACATGGACATGTACATTATTTTGCATGCACCGTTAAAATGGTATTGCGCCCTCACTTGGCGGTGTGGTAGGGTATACATGTGCATGTACATGTACATGTATCGATACATGTACTGTACATGCACATGTACATGTACATGTACTGTACATGCACCAGAGAGATGTGCTTTCAATTAATCATATTGTACGATTGTGAAACATGCATAGCTGAATAAGTTGTTCTTGCTCTGCATGAGAACATTTGTTTAAATGCATGAATTGGTCAAGATTTCTCTGTTTTAAAGCTATGGGGTTAATGTTTTCATTGAAAGGGATACTCAATCATGTTGAAATGAATGAATGGATAGATGGAGGGATGGATAAATGGAGGGAGGGATCGGATGGATATGGATGAATTAATATGGATGTATCTATGAATGGATGGATGAATTGTTTGATAACTAAATAAATGATTGAATGAATGAATGAATGAATGAATGAATGAATGAATGAATGAATGAATGGAGGGATGGATGGAAGATGGAGAGAGGGATGGATGGGTGGATGAATATGTATCTATGAATGGATGGATGGATTGTTTAATACCGGTAACTAAATGAATGAATGAATGAATGAATGAATGAATGGAGGGATGGATAAATGGATGGATAGATGGATGGATAGAAGGATGAATATGGATCTATCTATGAATGGATGGATTGTTTGATAACTAAATAAATAAATGAAAGAATGAATGAATGAATGGAGGGATGGATAAATGGATGGATAGATGGATGGATAGAAGGATGAATATGGATGTATCTATGAATGGATGGATTGATTGTTTGATAGCTGAATAAATGAATGAATGAATGAATGAATGAATGGAGGGATGGATAAATGGATGGATAGATGGATGGATAGAAGGATGAATATGGATGTATCTATGAATGGATGGATTGATTGTTTGATAACTAAATAAATGAAAGAATGAATGAATGAATGGAGGGATGGATAAATGGATGGATAGATGGATGGATAGAAGGATGAATATGGATGTATCTATGAATGGATGGATGGATTGTTTGATAGCTGAATAAATGAATGAATGAATGAATGAATGAATGGAGGGATGGATAAATGGATGGATAGATGGATGGATAGAAGGATGAATATGGATGTATCTATGAATGGATGGATTGATTGTTTGATAACTAAATAAATGAAAGAATGAATGAATGAATGGAGGGATGGATAAATGGATGGATAGATGGATGGATAGAAGGATGAATATGGATGTATCTATGAATGGATGGATGGATTGTTTGATAGCTGAATAAATGAATGAATGAATGAATGAATGGAGGGATGGATAAATGGATGGATAGATGGATGGATAGAAGGATGAATATGGATGTATCTATGAATGGATGGATGGATTGTTTGATAGCTGAATAAATGAATGAATGAATGAATGGAGGGATGGATAAATGGATGGATAGATGGATGGATAGAAGGATGAATATGGATGTATCTATGAATGGATGGATGGATTGTTTGATAACTGAATAAATGAATGAATGAATGGAGGGATGGATAAATTGATGGATAGATGGATGGATAGAAGGATGAATATGGATGTATCTATGAATGGATGGATGGATTGTTTGATAACTGAATAAATAAATAAATGAATGTATGAACAAACAAATGAACAGAGTGAAACTCTAACAAGTTGCAAAGTGCTTACTGACTAAATTTAAATGACCAAAATGTAAAATGTTTAATATCCAGAGGAGCCTAATGTTTCAATCCTAGCTGGACCTTCCTCAAAGGCAGAATGAATAGATAAAAAACCTTTGCAACCAAGCAGTTCTATGGGGTAGGCTTTAAGGTCTTAACTCCCCCCCCCTAAAAAAAAACAATCGTAGGGGTGCATTTTATGTTTGACAGATTTTGAGACCCTTCCTCTCCAAAAGAGTATTTCCATGAATTCCTACAAAACAAATGGTCTAGCTAGAACCATGCCTGCTCTAAAACTGCCTCCTAGTGCCTCGCGAACATCTCACAAGCCTGCGGACAGCTGAATTGCAGACGAGATAGTGGCAGACACTATAGTGTAGTAGGCAACCGGACAAGACATTATGCTTTACTGGTCATTATAGCAGGTGGTTCTCTCTATTATCAGATAAGTACCTCAGAGGGTTGGACTTCAATTCCATGCAGGGCGGACAAATTAAAGCCATTCATGTCATAAGATGTTTATCTCAGCGTGACAATACTCGGAGCTCATATCAAGACTAATTCTCTGTGTGCCCTATCAGTGCAGCAGGTATTCAAGGCTCACAATTTTGAGGAGAGTATCATGAGTTGGTCTGCCCACTTCATCATTAGCCTCATAATTAATTAACCTCGATAAAACTAGCCTTTTGAGCAATTCAATCAAGGGAAGATTGTGCTGAACTCGTATGAATTAACAATTCACTTACCTAAGCCCCCCCCCCCAAAAAAAAAAAAATGGGAATAAAAAAAAAAATTAGAAACAGATGTAACACAATGATGACTTTTACTTAAATGCAGATCAAATGAAAACGAGACTGTAGAAAATAGGACAAAGTTCAATAGTGCCTGTTCAAAGAGATGGAGTTCCTTTAAGACATGGGCCGTTTGCATCTGACCATATAGAACTTGGCTCAGATTCACACTTGAACTGCAAACAGTGATAACATCAATCTACCGACTGATAAAGTGGACCGACGTACTAGCCTCCAGTCACAATACCCACCTCATTTCAAGTCCACTGCACTTCGGTGTTGCTAGGCAACAATCGATATGAATGGAGGCAATGATTATATATATATATATACACACGAACAGTGTGTACACGTACCCTTCTCACACACAGAAACAGACAGGCGGTGATCGTGTCCTTCAATGATTAGTCTGCTGCTTTATTCCGAAGATGATGTTGGAGAATATAACAAACTATGCATCGTCTATATAAGAATACATATCACACAACCAATGTATTTTTTGTCTACTGCTTCGCTACTCATACTGTGGTACTGTGGTACTGTACAATGTCTAATTAAAATTTGAATGGGTTCCAGGCTTGGAAAATGCTACAGTGGTGAGCTAGCATACGAAGATACAGCATGCCACTACATTGCATATGTGTGTGTGTGTGTGTGTGTGTATGTGTGACCCTATGCACGAAAAGGGGTTTCCTAAATAATTATATCCTTCAAATCCATTTTCATTAGTTTTTCTCAGAGACACTCAGGCCGTTTACGAAATAAGGGCTTAGGCTCGGGCTTAGGCTTTGGTCACATTTCTCTTACCCATTACAATGTCAAGCATTTGACCCCAGTATCTTGGTGAATGCCCTGTATACTTATTAAGCCAACAATCCTTCACATTCAGCGACAAACCAACACCTGGATTTCCAGGTTTTGTAAGAAGGAGACTAAGCCTGAGCATGAGCCTGATCCATGGAATTGTAAATGGCCATGGATGTGGCAGTGTCTATGTTTTGGGTTCATCACACTAAAAAAGGCCTTGATTGAATTCAGAACAGTGAGGTGAATGAATGTCAACATCCTGCCGGCTATGCTGGCAGACTTAGCTGTCAGACTTGCTGTCAGACTTGCTGTCAGATCGGGGGGAGAACTACATCAGTGGCAGATTAACACCATGACATCTCCAAAGCCCGGCATTGCCACGCTATTGAACCCGTCATTGAGAACCCCAAGATGCTAAACAGAGGCTTGCGCGCGTCCATTGCCCCGAGGATGAATTGGGAGGGGCACCCCCAAGGTCCCATTGCTATCTCCACGCGTGCATAACAAATCACCAGGGAATGCTGCTCGTCCAATCGAGGGTGCACATCAGCTGTCTTTGTTTTTGTTCAAAGTTCAAAGTTTAAGCAATCATCTGCCCAGTGTTCTGCCTATCATCTCCATCAATAAAAATAACTGCCTCCAAGTCCAGAGCCGAAACCCTTTAACAGATACATGAGTGACAATTACAGCTGGCGAGATGCAACAAGAATTTGCCCCACCAACCCATAACCTTCTGCTAAATCCACCACCGTAGCACTACAGATACTGCAATGACCATGTAGTAACTAACTTGCTTCCACCTTTGGTCTATTATTTACACAGTTTGCTGGATTTACTATACAGAGAAAACATAACCACCTTCCTGAACTTAAATTGGCTCTTTAACAAATCATAAATTCTATGACAGATCTTTTTTCTTTATAGAGTTGTTTTCTACATACATTTTTGTGTTACTTTCAATACAGACTAAACCTAAATCTTCCGTCTGTTCATGCCAAAAGTTTAACCAGTGGTTATCTATGAACCATGGGACTTCATCCATCTTGGTATTTTTTGAAAAATATGCCTTTAATAAAGATGAGGAAGAGAAATTATTCTAATCAATTGTGCTCATTTGTTTTCAGTGCTTCAATATTTTTGGTAGATACAAACGTGAATGATGATTACAAAGTTTTTTTTTGCATGTTGGATGTTCACACAATCATTTTATTTTAATTTGTATTTTTACACTTTAAGCTCTTTTTTGGTTAATTTACCGAATAACTTTTTAACCAAAATTAGACTGACCAACGGATAGACTCCGATCTAGTCAGTTTATAACAACTGTAAGTCAATCGAAACTTCTCTTGATCAAGGAGCTATAGTCACTTCTTCATTTGTAAGTCACGTGCTGTGCTAGTTGCAAAAGCTAAAAAGCTATTAGGCAACTCATTGGAAATTGGAAGAACTTCTAATGACGGATATTATGGTATAAAATAAATACATAAATACAAAACCAAAGACTCATATAAATATTAACTATTTGAAGCCCTCTGTGCATTAATTACGTAACTGTCAAAGATATCAAGTACAATACATAATTATTATAGTGATCTATATAAGGAAGAGAGATATTGTAATAGTGACAGTATTCTATCTACAATTTCGAACCTGGACATTACTGATAATTAGTTCAAGTAGGGAAAGTAACAGAACAGCTTTTGCACAACATAAATTCAATTAGACAAAGTAACTTATTGTGTACCATCTCATTTTTGAAAAACAACAATGTCTGTAATCCTCTTTTTAAATAAACATCGGAATTAAATCACTATGCCTCCTGATTACCAACATAGTGTTCTGGGAACTTGGAAAAAATGTGGGTTTTTTTTTCTGAAAACGGTCCAACAAATGCAGTAAAATTACCAAATAAGATAACAGCAGTTGACTGGTTACCAATCAATAATTCACCAGTGCACATATTACATCTTCCAAGAGAGGCAAGGTAAATGTGCATAAAAATTACATACCCTTTACGGCTGAAAAAATCACAAACACTTGCATGTACTTTGTACTTTGTAAGTGAAAGGGTCCCTCTAAATAATTGAAATAAGCTTATAAGCTTCTTTCAAAATTTAATAGAACTTACTATTATAAATATTTCATCCTCAAAACTATTCCAATAATTTTACATTTATTATCCGGACGAGGGTCCTCAGATTATGGGTTTTCAAATTTCATGTCACATGTGTCAGTGTTGCTGTGTAATGCACTTTGCACAATTTGGCTACAATTGCATATTTCACGATAGTTTAATGGGTGGAGTAGCTCATAAAAACGTACAATATGTAATATACATAATATGATTCTTTATCGGATAAACGTGATATGCAACATCCTTCCACTCGACAATCAGACAAAAATACTTTGCATCCTTTTAGTTAAGTTACTTCTCAGGAGTAAAATTTGGTGTAAGTATCTTGTGTTCACCGAGAAGTGAAAGCTTGCTTCAGGAGACTTTGTGAGGCTTGTTGTCAGGAAGAAAGAAGTTTGAAAAATGGTCCCATGGAACTTATACAAAACAAAAAAATCACATGAAAGATCATGTAAGGATATGAAGCCACAGATAAGATAATGCACATAGTAGTTAGTATCTAAATCTAGGTATACCATCTCAATACAATGACATCAAGGTTAGAAAAACCCTGGGCAAAAAAAGGGAGAAACCAATTTTTCAAAAACTCCCCTTGTTCTTGATTATGCAGGTTTTATCTTACAGATTTACTTTCAAGTACAAGCAGAATAAACCTGGGAATCCTTCATGGAAAAAAAAAGGGTTGTTGAATGTGGGTGGGATTACATTTTTTTTAAACCGATAGTACTGATATTTGTTATTGGAACTGATCGATTGCGAAACTATTGCTGAAGAGAGAGGCTACCTCTATGACGACATGCTTCAGAGCACAGGCAATGGCTAGTACGATGGCAGACAACAGAGGGCGCTTCACTAGCGGGTGATCTTGACCGGGTGAAGCTCCTTCATTTCAAAGTAGCCGGTCAGCTGCTTGGGCACTTCAGCCAGAACGACCTTGGCAAGCTTAGCCGGCGTTGCCTGCGGAGGAAGAATTTCGGGGGAATGACGTAATCGACAGATGATGCTATGCAAAAAGTTCATCTGGATGACAATAATATTGAAACCAGTATCGAAGTTGGCAGAACTAACGTTTAGCAAGCAATGTGGAGGTGAAAGTTAAAATAATCTTCAGGATTGAGCTGGTAAAAAAGTTTGAGGAAGCTGACACATATGGCACCGTATGAACAGCACACTTGGGTGACAGTTAAGCATACTGAAAAGTATACTTCATTATACATCAAGTTATACATCAAGTTTTGGGAAGCTGACACATATGGAACCGTATGAACAGCACACTTGGGTGACAGTTAAGCATACTGAAAAGTATACTTCATTATACATTAAGTTACAGATACTAAGAGTTCTAAGAAGATTATCATTCTATGATAAAGGAAGACCTACTTGACAAAAAGGTTGATTTTTTTTGCCTTTGAAAAAGGTCCTGCTAGGATCGAAACTAAATTTTGAGATTTGCATTTTGAACATTTTTGTATACCACTTTAAGCCTTTTTTAAAATGCAAAATCGCCAAAAACAAGGCTGAAAAGCCACTCGAGGTTAAGGGCTAGAGAAAGAAGGAGATAAAGAGGAACTGAGGAAGGCCCGATATAGGAATTAAAATTCCTTTTCAAAAAAGGGCAAGATCGTAGGCAGGGAGGAAAGCAAGAAAGACATGTCTGTCTGTCCGTCTGTCTGTCTGTCTGTCTGTCCCGCATCCCTTTGAATGCTGTTGGCCACCTTTTCCAACTCTCACCTGCTTGAACTCTCGGAAGGGCACAAACTGGACGATGTCCCGGCAGACCGGTTCCCCGCTCGGCGACCGCAGCACGCCGTCATCGCCGTCCAGCATGCGCATGTCCGAGAAGTCTGCGTTGCCGACACCAATGATGATGATGGACATGGGGAGCTTAGAGGCAGCCACGATGGCGTCCCGTGTCTCGTACATGTCTGTGATGACCCCATCAGTCAGTAGGAGAAGAATGAAGTATTGCTGCAAGGGGGAGAAGGTGGAAGGTGGTATGTCAAATCTTGTCCAACATTGTTTCAAATATCAACTCTTAGATATTATAATTTTGCATCAGTAAGAATGTGATTCAATGTGGGTTTTGCTCAATTCAAAGTGTTGCTTGTCCAACATTGTTTCAAATATCAACTCTTAGATATTATAATTTTGCATCAGTAAGAACGGGATTCAATGTGGGTTTTGCTCAATTCGAAGGGTTGCTTGTCCAACATTGTTTCAAGTATCAACTCTTACATATTATAATTTTGCATCAGTAAGAACGGGATTCAATGTGGGTTTTGCTCAATTCGAAGTGTTGCTTGTCCAACATTGTTTCAAATATCAATTCTTAGATATTATAATTTTGCATCAGTAAGAATGTGATTCAATGTGGGTTTTGCTCAACTGGAAGTGTTGCTAACATTGTATGCTGTGCATCTCGCCTGATAACCTTCTTGAAAAAAGACCCTCGAATCAGACTGTCTCAGCAACTTTTTAGTTTTAATTAAGCAGACAGTAAGCATACAGTGGTAAATTCATATCGTGTTGGGCAGAATATCAATCCTTTCAAATCTACCCAAAGCTCAGGAAGTCATTCCGACTACTGGGCAGCTTTAACCCAAATATTGCTTACATTTTAACTGGAACACTGTAAAGCTGATATTCAAACCAACATTTGGAAAAAGTCTGACCTCCATTTTTGTTCAGAACACAGCAAAAAAGACAGTTGAGATGATCAGCCAGAAATCATCATTCTATCGTATTGTGATCGGGAGTAATAGGTTTGCAGTGACACAATGTAAAATTCTCTCTTTTGTGAGTATGCGTGATAAAAGAGAACCACACATACTGACTAAAATTACCAAAATGCAAATCTTAAAATTAAGTGGGCCTGACGTTTTGATCCTAGCAGGACTTTTCTCAAAGGCCCGTTTCGTTTGAGTATTCTTTGGTAAGTAATCTGAGTGAGCTGGCACAAGGGTCTGGCTTGTGACACTCGTATTGTGATCGATAGCTTTTAATTGCATTGCAGCCTTTACGATCACCAAGGTAACACTGGACCAGTGCTGAATGATACAGTCCCTCATTCATTCTACGAAAAGAATGACCCTTGGCACGTTCAACTCACCGATGCTTTGTTATCTTGATTAGCTGCTTTGGCAAACTTGGCCACGTGGTTGATGATTGGCGCTACGTTAGTCGGTCCCCACAGCGTGATCTGTCTCAGGCAGCTCTGGTAAGCAGCAACAATCCCCCCGACTCCTGAAATAGTAAATGATCGGTTTGTTTTTTTATTGGTCTGTGATTAACTGCCAAACCCGAAATGGGAATACACCTAAAGCAATTCTCGGTGCTCATGTACTTCTGGGTGCTTCAATACAACCCAGTGCAGAACCAATTCATTGCTTTACTCGATTGGGACATAGAATTATACAATTTCTACATTACAGTACCTTTCCTAAGTATCACGGTCTCATCCAGGAGAGACCAGGCAAAGTTGTAGACCATGTTTTTAATATTTTTTAAAAAATTAATTAATTTATTATTATTATTATAATTATTATTTTTATTTTTATTTGGGGGGGGGGGGAACTTACAGGGGCTTGGATTAGAAGGGTCTCAAAATCTCTCAAACATAACATGCACCCTAGCATTCTTTATTATTATATTTTAATTTTTTTTTGGGGGGGGGGGCTTGGATGAATTTTGGGGGAGCTTAAGCCCCCAAAGCCCCCCCCCCCCCCCCCGTAGAACTGCAGCTGGCAGAGACTCTTAACACCCCCCCACAGTTTTCAGAATATCCGCACTTCTGCTTCTGGAGGGGCAATGCAGATGCACACATATGCATCTGCACATAGACTTCTCATGCTTGCCTATTCTAACTTTCCATTTCACAATTTTAATTCACCATGCAATCCCTTGCAGTCCCTCTCTCTCTCTCTCTCTCTCTCTCCACACCCCCACCCCCCCTCCCACTACACACATCTCAATATTGAATTTCACAGCAAGCCCCAGTGGATGCAGTGTACACACTTACAGTGCACATTGATTTTGTACAATCCTCTGATGAACCGAACCGCGGCGGCCTAGACTGAATCCTGCCATCTTTCATGCTCTGCTCTGCATGTGGCACGATGTGCGCCTGGCTGCCCCTATAGTCTTCTTCTTACCTGCACAGTATGGATTCGAGAGGTCAAAGTTGATGGCGAACTCGTGCGATACCTGCTGGTTGGGTGGGATCTTGGCACCGAATCCCAAGGCGGGAAACATCTTATCGCTGCAGGCGAAGGTTTGAGTAAATGAAAAAATTCCACTTTCACGTCAACATCGAATAAAGACACAGAGTGAATACAAAAAACTTGTTTGCAAACTGCTCACTGACTAAAAATTACCTGCAATACGTCAATCTCAAAAGTTGGAGGGCCTGACGTTTCGATCCTGGCAGGACCTTTCTCAAAGCCTTTGAGAAAGGTCCTGCTAGGATCCTGCTAGGATCGAAACGTCAGGCCCTCTAACTTTTCAGAATAAAGACATAGATCAGAAGCCATTTTAAATTCCATGAAATCCTACGTGCAATTCATGCTGAGTGGACTACTTGTCTGTCCAAGTGCCGTGGAAAAGTTGGCTTGTAGAATCTTATGTGCTTAGAGTAGGCCCACACCACAGTCCAGCCCAGAGTTATGCTCTCTTTACATGTGCCTACCAGCTTCTTGCAATGAATTATTCTCCTCTTAACGTGTTGGTGCAGTGCCTCCTGGCTCGAGTGCTGTGAGCCAAACAAAACAAACCACCCTACACTTGTTCCCCCCAAAATAAGCCATTACATGAAACGAGACCCTGTCTATCAAGAAACTGGACCCAAGTTTAGAAACACGAAACTGGCATGTTTTGTCTGGAGGAAATTGCTGAAATTTGAAAGTATACTCTGGTCTTCAAGTCTGAAATATTCCGATTGAAGAAGTAAGCCCGAGGTGCCGACTGAATGCACGGCTTCGGTAGATTCCATGTTATGATGATGATGATGATGATGAGGTCTTGTCTGTTTCTCAACTCCGTTCTGCCTTCTCTGTCCAGCCAGCCTACCTATCATAGTCCTGTATGACGTCACCGATGGCCACTATTGCCTTGGTGTATTCGTTCGGACAGACAGGGTCTATGTGGTGGAGAGAGGTTGGCTCCTGGGGGTCGCCGTTGGATCCCGTGAAATCGATGCCGACCTGGAGAGAGCCATTGATTGAAGGAGAGTGTCAAAATGCTCAGTGGCAGTTCCCCAACCTCACAAAATCCAACACCAGGTTGTTGGATTATGTACCACAAGGATAGCATACTGCTGCTGAAATTGGTTGGAGTTTGTTGGATAAGGTACCAATGGTCCAGGGAGACACTGTTGGAGTTTGTTGGGTTAGGTACCAATGGCACAGGGATACACTGTTGGAGTTTGTTGGATTAGGTACCAATGGTCCAGGGAGACACTGTTGGAGTTTGTTGGATTAGGTACCAATGGTCCAGGGAGACACTGTGGGAGTTTGTTGGATTAGGTACCAATGGTCCAGGGAGACACTGTTGGAGTTTGTTGGATTAGCTAGGTACCAATGGCCCAGGGAGACACTTTTGGAGTTTGTTGGGTTAGGTACCAATGGTCCAGGGAGACACTGTTGGAGTTTGTTGGATTAGGTACCAATGGTCCATGGAGACACAGTTGGAGTTGGATGTTGTTAGGTACACTGCCACACACTCCAACACCTGACCAGAAAATGACCAAGAGCTCGTGGGTAAAGTAGGCCTAAACTCACCCACGAAAGCAGTGTAGTGCACTGCTTCACACTCCAACACCTGACCAGAACATGCCATAGCAGAAACATTGTGGCATTTTGTTGGGTTGGAGACAACCCCCCTGTAGTCATGCAACAATGCATAATACACATCTGTACCCAACCTAACAAAATCCAACACGTGCAGTCTGTTGGATTCTGTGAGGTTAGGTGCCAATGGGTTCCTAATTTCTGCCCAAATGTTGGTTTTTGTTGGGTTAGGTATGCTTCCTAGTGAAAGAGCCTAGGGGATCAGGGTTAACTCATAATTCCAGTCGAGCCAGCCAGCACACACAGCTAATCTAACGGGAACCTGAAGCAAGGCACGGTAATGTGCATTTACATTCTCTCTCCAGAGACTGCATATCAAGGTTTAGGCTACAAGGCTGTCAACTGCAGTGCAAAATTGCCTGCACATGAGACTGCTACATAGTATCAATAGAATCAGGCCTTATGTGATATTGCTCACATGAACACATTATACGAAAGGCAAGTACGTGCCAACCATTCATTACATCTAAAAAAACACCAAAACCTGCGCACTGTTATTTGAACTGCTTACCGTGAAGTTTATTTGACAACCACCAAATATGTAGTCCAAAAAGGTGTACTGCCTCTTAACCTGGGGAAAGTAAAGTTGATGTTATGTTGTAATTCATGCCAGAGTACAATAGGATATTTTCCACATCAAGAATTAATTGATAAAACCCAGAGTCAGCCCAAAGGCTCAAGCTCCTACACAACATTGGTAAGATCGAAAAACAGAAATGTTCACAGATTTACATGAAACTTATACAGTTTGAAGATGGTTATAGAAGAAACCTCGCACTGAAATATTTCTGCCTGAAATGTTGTATTTTGGGAGTCAAGCGTAACCAAAATTGTTTACATCTCACCGAGATCTTAACTATTTTTCGGAACAGTACGGTGTTGAATGCTGCATTTTTGCAAAACAAATGAAGCGATTTTCAATTTATTTTTCGAGAATCAGTTGGCAGATTGAGCTGAAATTTTCACAGGTGTGCTATTTCATGCATATGTTGGATCAGACAACATATGGATGCTATTCTTTGACATCGACCAATGTTGTGTAGGGGCTTTAAAGACCTGCATTATAAAAATACTCAATACTTCACTGTTAATACAAACAACTGTTGAAAACTGCTCACTGACTAAAACGACCTGCAATACATGAATTTTAAATGTTAGTGGGCCTGACATTTCAATCCTGGCAGGACCTTTCTCAAAGATTTTGAGAAAGGTCCTGCTGGGATCGAAACGTCAGTCCCACTAACATTTGAAATATTTCAGTGTGAAATCTAGAAAAAGTAAAAAAGTAAAAAGAAAGACGTAGCTCTCTGCCTTATTTTAAGTAAAGATAAAACATATTCAAGTAAATTGGAGGAAAGTTGATGGATTGGATAGCATCTTTTATTTCCAAATTCCAAAGGAATTGAGAAAGGTCCTGCTAGGATCGAAACGTCAGGCCCACAAAATTTTGAGAATCAAAGGAATTGTTAATGGAGTTACCACAAGTCCACAATCCTTTTCCAGATCCCTCTATAAGTTCAGTTTAATAGTTGCCCATTGGTCATCCATTTGTGCTGCAAGCTGTATCATTAGCCAAAAATCACACAGTGCACTATAAGCTTGAACTTCCGTGCTTCAAGGAAAGATCAAGGAGTGACTGTCCTCTTCAGAACAATTATCTCCTGGTGCACTTACAAAAGCCCAAATGAAAACAACAAAGACAACCCGAAACTGTCGCAGAGGCTTCAATGGCTGAAGCTAATTCAGTCTTGACTTGAGCACGAGGTTGTAAACACTAGCTAAAGACACTAACAGTGGGTGTATTACAGCACAGCGAATTCCCATTCTTAGACAGAGAGGACAGGTTGTGGGCTAGGGGAAGAGGAGGGGGAGGAGGAGGAGTAGGCGTGGGAGGAGGAGGAGGAAGAGGAGGAGGAGGAGGGGGTGACAAAGGATGGGTCTGAACGATTAATCGAAATGGCCGGTTGATACTGGCCTACGGCCCATTTGATATTAAAAAAAAACAGGGGGGGGGGGCTCCTTCCCAAAATGCTACAATGTGTAGGCCAATGCTTGGGGACGTGATGGGCTATGACAAGGTTCAATTAAAGGGGTCCTGGAGAGGGCCAGGGTGAGAGGACAGGAGGAGGGGGGAGGGGAAGGAAGATGACCCGTGGGAATAATTCAAGGTCGCCTGGTGATGAATACCCCACCCTGGGCTGTGGTGGGACTGGGGGTTTCTTGGATCTGGGGGGGGGGGGAGGCGAGGCCAGATCAGAGAGGGTCCAAGAAAAAGGGTCTAATCTGGGCTGGCTCAAAGGGCTTTGGGTGAAGTTGGCAGCTGGCTTAAAGGTGAGATGATCGTGCCGCTGCCACCAAAGCCTCTCGGACCAGAGAGAATGCCCAACACAGAAGTGGTCATGCTTATGAATAAACACAGAGCTAGGCCCACTTGAGGTGCAATGCAATCGTGAGAACTGGTTTTTAAATTCAAATAGAATTGTGATGCATGTTAATGTCCACTAACAAATATGGGTGTTAGATTATTGTCTCCTGATGATGGGGGTGTTTTGAGTACAAATTACTCGAAATGTTGAGTTACTAGCTGTCCTCAGAGACACACACTCCTTCTCAAAAGAGATGTGTTATAATTATATGGTCTCACCACAAACCTTCCTCTTGGTACTTCCACCAAGCAAACCTTCAAGTTTTAAGCCACATTTCCACTGGACTTATTTTGGTCAAAGTAACAGAGACTATGGTTACTTTTCCCATTTTAAGTCCAGTGGAAATGGCCCAGTTAAATTCCTCTTGGTTACTTTAACCGAGCCGAATGGTTACTTTTACCGGCAAACCTCTGTCCAGTAAAAGTGACCAGGTAAGTTTAACCGAGCCGATTAGTCCAGTGGAAACGCACCACTCGGTACAACGCGACTCGGCGTACATGCACTGTGCACAAAAAAAATTTGCCAGCTTGTTACTTTAACCATCGTCTCGGTTAAATTGACTGACTCAAAAGTCCAAGTGGGAACGACGGTCAAATTTGACCATTGGAAATTCAACCATATCGGTTAAATTTGAGTCTAGTGGAAACGTGGCTTTATCTACACTATTGTTCACACAGGGTAATAACCACAATATATCTTATGAAGGATGTAATAAGTAGCCAACTTATAAAGTTGTTTTTCAATTGTTTTGGGCAGCTTTGATTATCATATTATGGCTATGACCAATGATTGTTACATGAAGTTAATACAAAAACTGTTGAAAACTGCTCACTGACTAAAATGACCTGCAATACACAAATCTCAAAAGGTTAGAGGGCATGCAGTTTCGATCCTAGCAGGACCTTTGACTTTTAACTTTTGAGACCAATGATTATTGAGATTCTATAGTATGAATAATGCTTGACTATTACTGAGCATCTGTGCCACTTCATCCATCACACAGAATTGAAGTTTGGCCTAAGAACGTTCTCCACAAAAGATCCCCTCAACATGAAGGCTAAGGTAGATAGGCTGGCCTTAGTAACTCCCACCAGTACTGGCAGCACATAGGTGGAAAAGGGCGAACCCTCAATGAAATGAATTCTCCGATGGAATTCTCGACTCAATATCAAATCTATCCAATCCCCGACGTGTATCGAGAAGAGGGAATGAAAGCGCAATCGGCGAGTTCCGTTCCTGGCGGAGCAGGGTCTGATAAAGGGATGAAGGGGTGGGGGAGTGTAGGGAGCAGTAAATGATGAACTTAAATGCACCAACAGCAACTGGATAAACAGGAACAAGGTCAACCCATACCGGCTCCAGGCTCCGGGCTCCGTAGGTCTCGGGGGAAGTAAAGTAGGTGTCAAATGCCCACCATAAGGCCTGCATGCCTCCTACCCAAACCCGTGTAATTACATCACAGCCCAGCCAGCATTCAAACGACTGCCTCCCCCCTTTGGGATTGCACAAACACATTTGGAGAGGCACGGGTGCAGGTAAGCTACCTGTGACAAATTGATACAATGTCCCCTAAAGCTCAGCAGCCAACCCTCTCGCCCTTCCTTCAATTCCTTTAAAACAAAAAAAACAAAAAAAAACACACAACAGAGAAAAACTCAAATCAATTCCGCAGCGATGTCTTATGAAGAGGTCGCGGGATTGCTACTGACATGCAGATAGCAGTGGGGTGTGTTTTTTAATTAAGTATTGATTTGTGGCGGACTGGTCCTCCCGAGACGACAAATTAAGGTCAAGTTGGTGCTTTTTGAAGGGAAAATAACAGCATTTCTTTCTTTCTTTTTTCCATTTGGGAGGGGGAGGGGAGGGGATGGGAGGTGGCAGGGGGCCAATGGGTCTTGCTTGTCCTTGTGAAAAGGAGCCCAAAAATGGCCACACTCACAGATCAATTGCATCGGCTCCAAATCCGCATAATGCCAAACAGATGGAACGATAGTTGCCAAGGCTCGCCCTTCCCGGTCAATACGTTCATTTTGTTTTACCATCAATAATTCCTGTGTGCCACAAAATTGCAGATGCCCTACATTCAGGGTGAAGGGGAAGGGAGGGGGGGGGGGCAGGGAGAGACAGACAAGGTTTTCATTACTTCAGTGGGTACAGCCACAATGTTGGAAATCAATGCAAAATTGAGTCTACACCGGTTCTAACGGAGAAAACAAACAATTGTGTCAACAGTAATGGAATCTAAGTAGGTTCAAACTCGGCTGGCAAATAAATAATGCAGCAACGCATTTGAGACATTTTGGAAAAACCAAATTAACCTATTTGTGCAAGCTGTCCCCCTTGGTGGTTATAAAAATTATGGTCGCGTATGAATCCGAATGAATTTGAATCGTGTTATCTTTGATAACAGATAAAAATGAACGATTCTTTGCTGTTGACGATGTTGTGATGGGCCAACTAACAAGTCAGTCAGCGTGAGGCTTAATTGTTGAGATGGGGAGGGGCGAGGGGGGCTTAATTAGTCTTTTGGAGGGGGCGCGACACTCTAAATTGCTTCACAGATTGGGACACGGACTGGCCGCAGATGGCCGGGCAAATGAGCACCTATGTCTTTCATCAGCGGAAAGGTGTCTGGGCCATATCCCCACAATCACGCCCGGACACCCTTAGCAACCCACCCCCCTCTCCGTTGCATAGGGCACTGGCACCATGAACGGCACACACACAAGGCACTGGTGGTGGTGGTGGTGTTGTTGGTGGGGGTTGCATGGAGGCAGGCTTCAAGCTATACAATGTACAGGCAGAGATGCCCGACCGCAGTTAACGTGGTAGTGGCTGTGGGAGGGGGAGAGAGAGGCGATCGGTGGATCGGAGGAGCTTGGAGTTGGGGACAGACAGGAGGCGTGAAATCCCATTACCAGACTAATCCATTCCAGACACCCTCGGTACATTGTGGCTCAACCTGCCCTGTTACCTCCTCGGAGCTGACATGGCGGACTTATAGGCATGATGGGAGCATTACGTAGCTTAAATGTTAAGTAATGCTGGCATGTTGAGACCTGTCCACAGCAACTCCTTTGCGCATAGACTCTGGTTCACACAACAAAGATCTCTGCACGCATTGCTACTGTTTGTTTGTTTTTTGGGAAAAAAAATATATATACATAACACCCATAAAAGAATTACAATCGCAAAGTAGTCTGGCTCAGGCAAACTTCACAGCTTGTGAACCAATCTGTACTGCACAGTGCACATCACGGAGTGGATGTGTTTCATGCATGTGAGAGAGTCTCCAACTGACACACATGCAAACATGGGATGTTTAATTATTGATGGTAAGATTGCACCTGATAAGGTGGGCTTTTAGGTTTCAGATTTGGTTTGTCACCACATCATCAGGGCATGGTTACGAAACACCAACTCCTTCCCAATGCCCCTCCCCTCAAATTCTTCTCGACACAGCTTTTTACACATTACCAAGGTGAGGAGGAATGTCTGCAAGGGAAGAGAACACAGGTGGCTCGGGGCATGGCCCGAGCTCATGTTTAGTTCGAGGCCTCTTTTTCCAAAACCCGGCTTTGGCCTCAGGCTCCGCCTTTGTCTCTGGTTCGTTTATTCATTTTGAAGTACAAGGCATGAAAACGGAAAGCCTTTGGCTTCATGTTATACTGCGTTTTGAAAAAGAATCCAAAGCTCCAACTGCATCCTAGGACTCCAGCCTATGTTTTCAGCTTTTTGGAAAACAGAGGCAAAGCCGGAGCCAAAGCCTAAGCCGGGTTTTGGAAAAGGGCCCTACTTCTCCCAACTCGGCGTGATTAGCTCATCATGGGCTTCAGCCTGGAATAGCTCCCTTGGATCACCAGACATGTTGGAATCTGTAAAGTGGCAGCTATGCACCACTATCAGTTTGTCTATGGGAGTCAAGGTCTGACACTCCCCATGTTGAACTGATGAGAAAGTATTCCACTCCTGTCTCATTTCTCATTTCAATACAAAAATAAGTGTCCAGGGGTGGATTTCACAAAGCCTTACGATGCATCGTAACTCAACTGACCAGTGATAGCCCACTCTAAGTTGTGCTAGGTCGTATGGTTTCAGTGCATCGCTCATCGTCTTGCGATTGATCGCAAGCTACAATGGGTCTGGTGAAGTCGACCACTGGCTTTCTAGATTTTGAAAAAAAAAAAAAAAATGGCAAAGAAAACATGTACTGGACCAGAACTTGAAACAGAGACCTCTGGCACAACCTCAGTTCATCCACAACCCAACTCCCTAAAACCACACTCAACTGGACAAAGAGATTTTTAATTTCTTGGGAGCTGCCTGTTCACATGCAGTCGAATGTCGATTTTGGGACAAATCCAAGCAAGATATGATTGGATTAGAGGCACATATCCAATGGTGTTTCCCAGGGACATTCCTGAGCTGCTTCGTGCAGATAATTGAGTGGAAGGATGAATTCTTGGCAGACATTCCATTAGGATGAGTGAATCATTGCCGGTGCTGTCTCTCTTAACAATACATCACTAATGATTATGCAAACAGCCGCAGAAAACGTCCAATGATACTCAACGAAACCGGCATAACACAACACAGTGTTTTTGAAATTCACGCCGTTTAACACTGTGTGGAACAATACAGAGCAGGTCGGCGTGTCTTGGCAACAGATGCAGAGTATGAATGTGCAATGAACAAAACCCCATCACTTCTGCACAGGTAGCTCGCAGTTAGTAATCAAAGGCAGCAGTGAAGCAGGTAGTCAATCCTTCACCATCAGCCACTCACTCGACACAGGGAAAAGGGGGGGGGGGAGATAGATCACTAATATTCCCAACCACTCCTGATTGATATCCATCATTTTGGATAGCTTGCAGGTGGATCGTGGGGGAAAAGGCCACGCTTATGATGAGGAAAGGAGCGCCTATTATTGAAATTGAAATAGAAACTGATTGCTACACCCCCCCGCCCATAAAAAAAGGTCAGAATCATGATGTGCTTCAATTGCATCGTGCAATCGTATTCATGAACCATTTTACACCTAAGTCGTGTATTCAAGGGGAAAACAAATCGCCCACTTCATGGCTGGTGAAGATGGCAGACCAAATCACTTTAGTACAAGTTCACTTTAGTATACAGGTACCAGTTACCGTAACAACCTGATTAGGTACCGTTGCAACCAATGACAACAAAAGATGCAATTCCATGGGCTTACGTCAATGATGAACAAGAGGAGAGGGGTAACGCTTTATGTTCACTTAGCACCAATCAACCTCATCACATTTTGATCAAAGTTCCATCTTGGGGGGAATACAAAGCAACGCTTACCTCGCATTTGGTGAGGTTAACCTCATCACATTTTGATCAAAATTCCATCTTGGGGGAAATACAAAGCAACGCTTACCTCGCATTTGGTGAGGTACACCTTTCCTGAGTTGTTGTAGTGCTTCTTCTTGAGCTTCTTCTTAGGATTGATACATTCCCATTCTACCTAACCATTACGGAAGAAAGCGGGTGGCAAGAAAGACTGTTTACTGAGGGAACGAAGAGAAAGTGATGACACAGCAACAACAAAACAAGTTAGGGACAAGACAAATACAAACAGATACAAAAATACTGAATAATATAAGATTTATGTTGGGACCTGATGTAAGAATGCTTAAGCTACGATGGTTTTTTTTTTTATTTCCATAGATTTTCAGCACTTTTTACCTTGTTTAACCACAGACAAATTTTCATTCTAAGCAGATTCCTGGGCTTCAACAGTTCTGATCATACAATGTCCTATAACAATCACATAAGTTATAAGTTAGTACTACCTTCAAAAATGGTAAGTTAATTTTTTCAGGAGATTTTGGAGAGAGCCTGCAAGCATTAAGGCATGGGTCCTTTTCCCAAAACCTGGCTTAGGCTCAGGCTCCGGCTTTGTCTTTCTTTCTTTCATCCATTTTAAAGCACAAGGCATGGGAATGGGAGGTTTTTGGCTTCAATTTTTGAATGTTACACTGCATTTTGACAAATCTTCAAACAAAGAACTCCAACCTATGTTTTCCGCTTTTGGATGACAGAGACAAAGCCGGAGCCGAAGCCAAAGCCTAAGCCGGGTTTTGGAAGCAGGAGGTAGCATGTGCATATTCTACTAGGTACCGGTAGGTAGGTTAACTATCTCTTGGGTGGCGTCAGTAGACAAGCTAATACTAGGTCAAGTCTAGCTGTCATCATTTTTTGTTTATGGAGAACCTACGCATTAGGCTCCCATGAGGGAGAACGAGAGCAGATCATCTGTGAGCACTAGGGAAGTGTCAGGAGTCTTTATTTATCTTTGATGATCCAAGAAAAATGATGCAGGCGTGAGGAAAGACACTTTATAAGTAAAACGCTTTAAAGATACCTGACTTAAGAGCAGTAGGTTTTTGTAAACAGGATTATGAATAGAAACAACATCGGTAAAGGTAAAAAAATTGCCACAGTTTGTGTGTTAAACCATTAAACATCCCCAAAAAGCAATCCTGCGAAGGTTTTAGCTCAAATGATGATCTGAGAAAGTAGAAAAAGGTAAAAATTCGCCACGGTTCTGGCACCATTCTGTAGTGTAAGAAATAGTTTATGACTTGCGAGTAATAAACTATTTGTCAATGTTTGAGTGAAGATTTCTAGGGACGTACAGCATCCCAGACTGTAAGATTTCAACATGAGGATTCTAGCATGACCATCTACAAACTGTGTAAATTAGGAGGAAATTTGTGGACATCAATGTTTTCCAATCTTCCCAATGTTGTATTTGGCCTTTAAATAAAGTGGCTTTCCTCCTCTTAGTCAATTTTAACAGTTTTCACATGGAAGAACCAGAGAGGTAAACAGGAACTTTGCAATTTTGTTGGAAATGAGGTAATCTTCCCCCCTTTGAAGGGATTTGAGCTGCCTTTACTAAATTTCTGACTGACTGCACCTACATGAGCCAGTATAGTTGCCTGACTGTAACCAAAGACTAGTGGACTAAGCAGGCAGCAATGACAAAGTGAAGAACCCCCCCAGTAATGTCCTCAATACCGAATACAACTTTTTAAGACAGAAACAAATCTATTACAATAGCAAGGAAAAAAATTACTGGACCATGGCTTAAACCCAAGGCTATGGTTCAACAGATTTTCTATGCTACTCTAATACAAATATCTTGGTCAGATATCTGATCATTTGTTTGCTTGAAATAATGAATTCAGACTGAGATTCTAATCAGTTGTTGAAAAGTTGCAATTGACTCAGATGACCATGATACATACTAATTTATTCAAGGGTCCTAGATTCTAATCAGTTGTTGAAAAGTTGCAATTGACTCAGATGACCATGATACATACTAATTTATTCAAGGGTCCTGACAAGATTCTTTGTCCAAGTCAAAACCTAACATTAAATACATAATTATTTTCCTTGTTGGCATGAAAGCTAAACCTGAAACAATTGTCACTTCACTCGTGAATAAATCACACCTTTGTAGGTGTGGAGGGTTGGGGGAGGGGGACAGCCTTTAAGCCTGTGAGATGCAGAGACTGACATTGAAATACAATGATGCAGGGATTCTCATTCAGAGAAGCTGTCCAGTATTCATTAAATGCACAGCAGTAGAGTGACAAATTTGAGAAATTGGTGATGGGAGTTTTACATCTGTCACTCGCCACAATATTATTTGATCAGGCTTTGAACTGGGCACTTTTTTTCTCCTTTTCAGGTTTTTTTTTTGGGCGGGATGGCTGTCAATTTGGATGAGCCCAAACATCCCTCTCCCCTTCTCCTCCTCATTGGTGACTCCATCACCATAGCAACGAGACTAGCATCAGTACCAGTGACTAACGCCCAAACAGACATCCTCCTATCTACCCCTCTGTTTTAGTTAAGACCACATAGGTCCGCAACAAAGCAGTTCCTGTATCGATGAGGATAGTAATAAATGAAATGAATGGAATAGAAAAATAGTCAGGAATATCTAGAGGAGAGCAATGTTTTACATATAAATAGAGACAGCGAGAGTAGAAGAGGGCAACAAACTTCACAAGAAGATCTGGAAGTGGCTCCACACATAAAACTGGACATGGAAGTAGCACCGCCAGTGGTCTGAAATTTGGCCTTTGAATGCAGAGTATACCCGAATAAGTTGATGCAAGGGAATTTGTGCTCTGAGCTCCTTTTTGGGAAAACACAGATGTGCATCCAGTGCGCTAACTTTCGTCAAGAGGAAAAAATCCACGCATACATACAAACATGAGCGACTCATGCTCGGAATAGGGTATTAGGCTTAGACTTTCAAGCCATGATGACCCTAATATTCCAGGAAAGCTGGAGTTCTTCAGGAGTGATGGCCCTTCTTGGTGATGAGCGTATAAACACTCCCTGGTGGAACAGACAGCTCATCAGTGACTGGATTTATTTTGCCGTCCCCGCCCTCCTGTGCTGTCTCCGTGCTATCGCTCTATCCGCTTAGTAATGGCGCTGTAATGCCACTAATTCCCTACGTCTCACTCCCCCCCCCCCCCCCCCCCCCCGCCGACAAATTTCAACCTTTAAAGATGACGTCTTTCGGCCTCGATCGGGCAAAGAATTTCAGCAAACACTTGGCCCAGTGGATAGGAGGTCTCAAATGAAGTCAACACTGACAGATGGTTTGCTTGGGATGATAAATTAGCGAACATAAAAAATATACCGGTCTTTTTTTTTTTCTTAAAAATTTGAATGTAAAAAGTTAGGTCAAGTATAGCGGTAAGAGGATTGTTGAACGCAACAACAATTACAACTTTAAGAAATCAATACATAAATACTGCATTCTTTTCTCTTCAGCACTCTTTCATTTCACGCTCAGCAAAATGTTCAAGCCTGAACCGGTTATCTCTTCATCGTCACATTTACTTGCAGCGGCATAGCTGACCGCTACCACGAGAAGGCCGCATGCCCGCTTGCGCAATCATCACACAGTGATACCCGACAACGCAAACCATTCATCCCAACCACTGCATGGGCTGTACGTATACGACAGACAGGGTTGGTAGGGGTAATGGTGGAAACGGACTGAAACATCAAACACAAGTACCTCCTGCCCACAATTCAGTGACAACGGTACTAAACAAAGACAGGGCGGAGACCTTCAGATCCCAAAGCATTAGGCAGAGGATGAGTTGATCGGTGTGACGTGATTGGTGAATTCATGGCGAGAAAGAATGAGAGAGCGTTAAAGCGCAACAACAACAAAAAAAGAGAGAGAGGATGAGAGTCACAAAACACACGTCTTCGTTTCCTCTCAGAATCAGACCCCCCCAAAAAGCCGTCTTTTCCCGTCTTGGCTAATTATGTTCTCCCTTGGTGTTGAGAGGTTTAGGTCAAGGGGACAGTGGTGGTAATGATGATGATGGTGGTGAAGATGGAGATGGTGGTGGTGGTGGTGCATGATAGTGGCGATGGTGATGAAAATGATCAATAATGGTGAATCACTCTGCAACACTGGCCCCCCAAAAAACAGCAATACAGACCAAACTCTGGCACTAAGGATGTTTCAGGGTGGCAGGGATATCAAACAGTTTGTCAGGCGTGGAGAGAATTTTCACGGGGGAGGAAGGAGTGGGGGAGTGAAATGAAGTGGCAGTATTATTTGTGGCTCCGGTCATTAGCATGGTTTTTATTTTTGTGCGCCACTGCACCATGAGAGACTACTGTAGAAAATGCTAATGAGTTTGTATACCCTTTTTTTATAGTGAGTCACAAAAAAGCTTGCTTCATTAATAGCCTGTGACGAGATATAGAATGGCTCCAAACATGTGACTTAAAAAACAGCTGACTTGAATGACAGCTGACTTAAATATGAATAAGAATTTTCTCGGGCCTCGTGGTTCACTCCTAGGATTTTTCTCAGAGGCCTTCCTAATCTCTGAGATTTTTGTGTCAACATGACAGCACACATTTGTTCTTCTGCTGATGACTTGCAAGACCATGAGTGAACACTTGCTCGCGAACATCATATCATATGTTGCTATGTTTTAGCGCAGAGCAAGGGATCTCTGTGGCTTGAGTGGAGCACTTGTGACGGGTGTGGACTGCCAGGAGCACAATGCACCAATGAGGAGGGGGCTACTTGGAATGCAATTTCACAGGCGCAGCACAGATACATGTACATGAATGGATGAAACTGGTGCTCATCACAGCAATGCCCAGGAGAGGTTCGGGAATGCCAGAGCACTCGGTGGGAAGATGGGAGGGGGGGGGATGGGGAGAGTGGGAGGAGGGGGAGGAGGAGTAAGGTGGATATCTCTTGGCCGGGTGGTGTCATCATTTAACAGGTGTGCAAAAATGTGCACAGAGTCAAGCGACGTTGTGACAAACGGGGGAAAAAGAAAGAGAAAAAAACCCAAAAAGCAGAAAGACACAAAAACGGCAATCAAGACATTTGGCAAGATGCGGATTTATTCAAATGTATGTGGGTTAAAAAAAAAAATAAAAAAAAATGGTGATGGTGTATCGGGCATTTGCGTTCAGGTTGGGATCAAGCGTGCTCAATTTTGTTCGCACCAACCACGGCAAATTCGGACTCATTGGATTAACAGACTGCCTCAAAGTCTGGGACTGCCTCCAGAACTTACCAATCAGCAGCTCAGAAAAGCAGTGAAGTGATTATTTTGGGCCAACCCCCCTCTCCAAAAAGACCACAACAACAACCACACAGCAAACGTGAAAGAATTTGATGAAAAGAAATACAAAAACCATACACAGCAACAAGAAATACGGTGGGAAGCCAGAGGTGTTGGAAGGTGAAAAAGGAGAAGAAAAATAAAGAGGTTAAAGGTTAGATGGACACAGAGAAGGAAACAGGCAAAAATATGAAACATGATTTATATTCAACAGGAAGAATGGTTAGTCTCTAATAAAAAAATCCATGGAAAGGAAAATTTACGGGCGGGTATGGTTTGGCCCAGGTCCATCCCTTTTTTGGACCCAGCTAATGTCAAAAACAGAAGTGGGTACAACAATTCTGAAGGGGTTTCTGTGAAAAAAAAAAAACTATACTAAGGGGAGCTGGGCAGCTTACGCATGCAAAAAAAAATAATTGATCGCTTCTACAAAATTAACATGCTAGAGCCCAATCATCCGGACCTTGAAAAAAAAAAAACCTGGCCTAAATCCTATCCTTGCTTGATTCAATTGAAGCTGAGAGTACCCATTCCACCTTAAATACAAGCGGGCAAAACTATATTCAACAACCTTTTCCTTTTGATTGGATTTGGGGAGCCCTGGGCCACGGACTAATCCAATCATCTCATTAAGGCGAAGGTCAATGGCAGGAGATTATCGGCAGAATCACGCAAATACGACGCTTAAAATGGGGCCAACGGCTTAACGATCTGACAGACTTCCTTTTGGGCAAGGGAAGCCGCTAGGTAATCGGAGGGGAAAAGGCTCCTAAGCAGTTTTGCAATTGGGTACGATTTTAACCGGCCATCAGCTTTACACCGAAAAGAATTCAGTGAAGAGATTCAGTGTAATTGAGTGCCTGATAAGCTGAATGTTCAGTTGTTGTAGTATATGGCAAGATCAAAATTCTTATCTCAAATCAGCTAGTTCAGCTAATACTCTACCAAATCTATTCAAGCTAAAATATACAGAAACATGCAAATTTAAGGGCACAAAATGAAGAAAAGGTCCTGTGTAAATAAAATAGACTTTGGTCAAAATAATTGGTATACACTCTTATCTTGATTTTTTTTCACCACATTAATAAAAAAAACCTCTCATATATGTACAAATAAATGTCTAGAAAGCTTGATCTATCAAAGCCTGATTCGTTAACCAATCGATGAATCAGTCAATAACAGTGAATTCATTGATTTATGGTTCATATCAATTAAAAAAACAAAACGTTGGATCACTGACTGACATTTAGTAGACTAAACAATTAGTAGCAATAACACAAAAACAATGTACCACGCACAACTGAACAATGTGAAACAAAACACCGCTGAACAACAACAGATGCAATGTGAATGAAAATAACACTTCAAATGGTGAAAAATGACAATGATGTTTGAATAACAGAGAACAGTAAATAAAACCAAAACCAAAAACCAAACCATGCCATCATAACAGCAATAAGATTAAATCTCTGCAATGTCTTCTTGCAGTTGAATAAACTTGTCATTAATTGAAGTGAAAGTTGAAAAAAGAGAATAGTCAAAGTGTATTGTAAAAAAGGCCTCAGGCGAACAGTTAGAATTAATGTTATTGGTAGGTGCAACAAAGTGATGTGACTGATAGTAAGTTCATAAATAGTGTCATTCTCCGGGGTTTGTTATTCAAAACAAGAGGTATGGGCTGCTCAGGAAAGAGCAATTCAAGATAAACCCCACCAAATCAAATGGGTTAATCAAAGGGTTAATTCAATTCAGCCCTTGAGTAATACAAGCTGGCAAAAATTCCTTTTTTCTTTCTTCTTCTTCTCAAAATCAACAAAAAGTGCTCTCTGTTAAATCATGCAAATAACAAATGAGTGTGATAAGGTCGGGGGGTCATGGAGATATATTCAAAAGGTCGGGGTTCAATGGTCATAGAGGGGCACAAGGGCTGAATCTTGCATGTTTGGGAGATGAAGGGCAAATTTGAATGGAGTGACAAGTTTAAGGGGGTAATTTTCATGAACCGATAAAAAAAAAAATCCCTTTTTTCCCCGTTTTTTTTTCCTTTCTTATTTCCTCATTTTTGCATCAATGACAGCATTTTTCAGTCTTTTCGCAGAGCGAGACGAGGACGGAACTTGCATTCTTACAAAAGTACCTGTCGGCTGCCACTCTCAACCAGCTGCCGAGCAGTGATAAAGAATTCACCAATCAAGTCATTCGCGCTACCCTCATCATGATCAAAACACATGACCTGCAGGAGAGAAAGAGACCAGAGGTCAACGCTCCGAGTTCAGGGGTCAAACTGAAACTGGCTGGACCAAGAGGAGGCTACCTGACTTTTGCACGCTGAGCGCATTTCTCGGCCCGTCGTCATGAAATGACCCACAAGGTCATGACCACCGTCAAAGTCGTGGTCCTTGCAGACAATCTGTATCGGACAAAAGAGTCACACTCCAGGTTAGTCAGAACAAAAATATGGCACATATTGAATTGCAGATGGGGAAGGTGGAAGACCAATGGTTTGTCTCACTATCATTATGCAAAGTGGAAAGATTGAAATATATCAGATTCAGTCTCCATTGAGAAAGTTTTTAATTTCAGTCCGAATCTGATGAGTATAAACCTTCAGTAGACATAAACACTTCTCTTTGGATTTTGCAGATTGAATTCCACAACCCGTTCAGGTCAGCTGAATAATTTGCCCGGCCCTTTTGGGAAACGTTTTCAGAGGCAGGCAGCACTGATGCGATAGGATGGCAGCTAGCTAGCTGCAGGCGTTTGGGATTGATGTGCGAAAGTGAAACTGTCAGATGCGTTTTGTCTAAGTATCCACCGAATCCTTCCTCAGCCCAGCCAGCAGACGCTGTCAAACATCTGCCTGCGTGGTGACGGAGATGAAGCCGCGGCATTAACAAAATATTTCAATCAAACATTAACTACCGACGATGGGGAGAGCATATTTATCCAAGATCCATGTGGACTTTGGTTAATCTGCCCATAGAGGTAGTTGCGATCCATGACTTTAATCAACAATAAAAGGTGCAGGTCCCGGTCCAGTCAAAGTTTTGGATTCAAAAGTTCCAAGTCAGTTTGTCCTTTTTTTTGGGGGGGGGGGGGTTTCACGACTATAAAAGAGACAGCAGTATAAAACAGTGGCTGATAGTTGTGCATGCAGATTTCTTCAGCCACACAGGTACTGTAGACAAGCCATCTGTACAGGTACCGGTGTGTCTCCGCTGCAACGATCAATCCATCTCCACCTCCCCGTGCATCTGAACACTGAGCTCTGTGAGCAAATTTCAAAGGTTCAGGATGTGGACGTCCCAGTGATGCAGTCTCTGTCTTGTTGACTCAGTGGGCAGGGAACAACTCACATCCGTGGCAGTCATCACAAAAGTCAATTGATTCTACAATCAACTATTAAACATTGGACTCTACAATGATCATCAAAAAGGCAGGTGCATATGCCCTGTGCTGATTTCACCCCCCCCCACGCCCCCCCACCCTCGCCCCCCCCCCCCCCCCCCCCCCCGATGCTATGGTTGTCGTAGTCTCTCAGGGCTTGCTCCCATCGTATCCTAGCGGTCAATTCAAGTCCGTGCTTGCAGTCACACCTTGTGGGAAATTCTCGGTCAGAGGAGAAACAGCCATCCTTCACCAAAGGCAGGGGCAACCCTTGGCCGTGTTGCCGTAATGTCTCTGATGACTTTGCCTCAGCTAGCTTCACAATGTATCAGGGACCATATCGTTGCAATGTGCTGTGGTCTTAAAATACTGTAGTTCTATGCATCTTCATCTATGTACATTGTCACTTATTACACCCGGGGCCCAATTATTTCATAGGGCTGCTTAAGCATGAAAATCGGGATTACAAAGCACAATAGGAAGTGATGTCAATTGCTTCTGACTTGTATTCCTCTATTCTTTACTTAATAGCATGAAACAAAAGTGAAGTTTGGGTTGGCAAAGTGATCTTGTGACTCCTTACAATTTGTGCTTTAGCAAATTTTGGTGCTCAAACAGCTCTATGGGATTGGCTCCAGGTGTGATAGTAAAATATCCATGATCGCCATAGAGCATGTAAACAATTCAGAGGCATTGGAAAACATGTTCAAGGCAAGAAGTGCCATTTGAAAAGAAACTCAGTAACAGTCCAGGTTTAGAAAAGAAAGTGGATTAAGCCCTGCTGACAGAAGCCTGGATAAATGCCACACACATAGAATATCATTGGACATTGATCACTGAAGTATAAATTAAAAAAACCTCCTTTTTTGACATGTAGGTAAACATGTGTACATGTACTTGTATAATATTGCCTCTGAAATGAATCCAGCCTTGGAAATGACACCAAATCTCCACATATCATATTGTGGGGAAATTGCCAGATATAAGATAATACAGTGAGATTTTGACAGGGTGGGTAGGGAGGAGGGGGGGGGGTACTGCAGAAGAAGGCTGGGTAATAATGCCCAGCGTTTATGCTGAAAACAGATGCTTCTTTGAAATGCACAGGTATGTTAATCAGTGTGTAATGCTGTTTCCCTCACTGTCTAAATCCGACTCCATCCCGAGCAGAAGCATTACAATTCCTCCAAATGTTGGCTTGAAATGATTGGAACTAGCTTTCTAGTAAATAACCAATTGGTCTTGAGAGTGATAACAAATTAATGATAGAATAATATCATGCATCAACATACACAAATTCAAAGCAAGACACAGACAAAAATAACATGCAACACATGCAGTTCACAGAAGTTGACTGTAGAAGTTGTTTCAAGAAGCACCTTAATTTTGTCCTGTGAATTGTATATCTGAAATTCAGATTTAAAAGAACTTCACGAATAAGACCCCCATTGGGAGGCAGACAAAAATGGATGAGAGCACAAGAATATGGTTGATGAAATAAGCAAGAAACAAGAGCGCTATCAAACTGAGGCCACAGATGAATTCCATTTCTGTGTGGTGATAAGTCAACGTCAGTCTTGGCTTAAAAAGTGATCAATAGTTTGAAGTAAACAGCTGTCGATTTTAAAGTGGATGGAATGCTCTGCCACAAAACAGCTGAAACATCCTGCTATTTTTTTTCTTCCTATTTTGTAATGTTGAAAAATCATAACAAAAGATGTCTTACAGCTTTCTATGTCACTCTGTTTGGGTGTGGATGTCTGTTCAAAATTGCATTTGGTTTTATTTTGTGTATGAAACTGCGGCTTGAATTCATGCATCGGTATGGGAGTCTTCCTAACATGCGGGGAGGCAGCAAATATCTCCATGCTGAAAGGGGAAGGGGTGGACTCTCTCACGACAAAATTCCAGAGGGAAATGCTCCGATGGCACCTCATTATTAATCCTTCCCAAAGAGAATGGATGCGCTCGGACATTTCCATGATTGTCCCCGAGGAAATGGCAGCTAGCCAGGGGTTTTAACAAATTAAGCAGCAGAGAATTCGCAGGCACTCCGCGAAGGAAACCTGACAAACAAACTTCCTTGTGCCGTCCTTGCCTTTTTCCATCTTCCTTTAAAAGAAAAATAAGACTTAAGGCTTTGCATGGTGGGTTAATCAATATAGGAAGGTTTGCGGTGACACCATGTATAAAGTCTCTTAAAGAAGAGGTGTGGTTCTGAAAAGAACCTGAGTGGTAACTCAGTAACATTCTCCTGATGACGGCCAGAGCATACTGGCCGAAACGTCAGGTTACCACTCAGGTTCTTTTCAGAACCACACCTCTTCTTTAAGAGACCTTATACATGGTGTCACCGCAAACCTTCCTATATTTAAAAGAAAAGGCCGATGCGTGAGCTGAAACGTATGCCTACGTTTTGCGCGCAGCATGGGAGTGCTGCTTGTAAACCTAGAGCAAAAGATACGGAGGACAAAAAAAAAAGGCTGCGACATCAAGCGGCGAAAGGAAGTATTAAATTAAAAACAATCGGGGAAATTAGTCCATTATTGGCGCATAATCTGCTGCTGATTATCTGCTCGTGCACGCCTGATTGGGCCCATGTTTACAAGATGCGCTGCGCTGGTTCCCATGGCTGTCTGTGGACAGAGCCCGCCCCACCACACAGCAATGTACTCATCATGTTCCCCAGTGGGATTATTAATTTTCACAATTAAACGGAAGGCAAAAGTCTGGTGGCCCCAATTCTCTCTCTCTCTCTCCTTCCCCCCTCAGGATAGAAGGAATCCAAAAGGTTGTAAGGTGGAGGTGGAAGGGAGGGGGTGGTGTGGGTGGGGAGGGGGAGGGGGAGGGGAAGGGGGTTTCGGGGGTTGGAGGGAATCAATATAAAATGCTGCACTCTGTAAGGCTGTTGTCACCGGCCAGCGGACAGTGGGACCGACTCCAACCCGCCGTTGAACATCACCACGCATGGCAGGACACCTAAAGTAATTAGATATTTTTCGACATCTAAAGTGGACTCACCGCCAGGCGTCTGCTGTGAGCCTTCTCAACCTTGGCATATGCCGATTGTCTACGTCACTGCTGTCCTAAGCAAACCCATCTCCCCCCCCCCCCTCGGGGGCTACCTAACATCGCAGGCCACGCATCGCTGTGACTGTGCGACTGTGTCAGTCACTGGCCCCCTTCTTTCTTTATTTTTTTTTGTATCCCCTTACACGCATCAAACATTTTTGACAATTTGAAAAGAAAAACACACATGGCAGCCCACCAGATAAAGATAAAAAAGAAAAGTGTCAGATGTTTCCCACCGAGATGCCATCAAGAGGGGATCATGCCATGGGCTGTGTGTATGCTTGATTAATGAAGCTACTGAAGCTATGACCGGGGCTGCAGAGAGATGGGGCAGGAACGGGAGGCTGAAAAAAAGGCTACAATGATCCGCTAACTCTCTGTACACATCACACACACGCATACACACATATGCTAAAGGTGCAATGCACAGATAGTCAGTTGCATCCAGTTTCGGCAGCTGTCTACCGCTACCTTTGGGCGTAGATACAAATGACGACAAAATTTGCAATGTAACTTGACTAAAGCCGGGGACACGGAAAGATATGTGACAATGATAAAGACATTAACTCTTATACATAAAAAAAAAACCGGTGGCCCAAAGGCCTTTCACTCAAGGCAAAACAGATCGGGCTAAGACATTTCGTGTGATCCGAGCACGGCGAGGTAAACTGCCAGAAATATTCACGGTGCCCTGGTTTCATCACTTGTTATCAATGTACTGGATCAGGCTGTTGGTCACACTTTCTTTTTAAAGGGGGGAAAGGGTTAACTCAAATTGAGATTGCAGCGACTCAAAGTGCTCTCTTTGGAGGAGGGTTCATACAGGGAGGGGAAAACAAAACCACAATCTGAATGGTTGGAACGTGCATGCACTTTGATTCGAGACGCTTTGGAGACACCATGCGCAGTACAAAATAATCGGTCTCTTGAGTTTGTGTGGTTCTAAGAGGAACCGATTGAGGGACTCGACATCATGTAATCTTAAGGAAAAACTGCGTCTCTTCTGACAAACAAAGAGAGCATATTTTTTCTGATATATCGAGCCCTATTCCTCTCACAAGCACACGTACAATGCTGATGCACACACCTATGAAATCAGACAACCAAAAATATGTTGCGAGGACTCATGCGGGAAAAATAGCAATCAATTGGTTACCTTTATTTTCTTGTCATAGTCTGCACTACATAGGTTCCGGACTGTTATTTTGAAGGGCTTCCATGTTGGGTTTAATGTGTTCTTGATCACCTGTGATTAATTAATAGAACAGAGAGATACCAATTAGTGTGGAGGTATCAGAAGCCTGTGCATGTTTTTCTTTTCCAAAAATGTTCACTTTTGGATTCAATGTAAGAGTGACACTTTAAAGGCCGAATACAACATTGGGAAGATTGGAAAACATCGATGTCCACAGATTTCCTTCTAATTTACACAGTTTGTATAGATGGTCATGATGTTGAAATCTTACGCTCTGGGATGCTCTACTTCCCGAGAAATCTTCACTGAAATATCGACAAATTGTTTATTACTCGCAAGACATAGTAATAAACTATTTCTTACACTACAGAATGGTGCAAAAACCGTGACGGTTTTTGGCCTTTTTCTACTCTCTCAGATCACCATCTGAGCTCAAACCTCCGCAGGATTGCTTTTTTGGAATGTTTAATGGTTTAATTCACAAACTGTGGCAATCTTTTGACCTTTACCAATGTTGTATAGGGCCTTTAAGATGCTGATGACAGTATAGACGCCATTCCATTTTCGAAAATGTGCTCATACTAAGGACTACCTTGTGAGTACCGGTACAACCTCATTTACCTCAAACAGGTGTACAGCTGCACACTTGCTAAGAATGAGCAGAGGGGACCACTTTGTATGCTACCATCTCAGATATACTCATTCAATGTAAAATTCAATCTCTGCATAACTATTCTTTTTAAAAGCCTAATCGGTAATCTAATCTGTTTGACTCATGACCAAGGTCCCCTTGCCCTCTCAACAAAGGCCCCAAACTTTTTCTTTTGAAAACACCCCCCAAAAACACCACCAAATTGGGAATTCTGCATAGGCCTAGATGCTTAGGAAATTATGAGAAAATGTGCTTAATATTTCCAATAAAACAAGAGGAGAACATTCTGTTTGGTTAGATAGATCGTTTGGCGTGTCCCTGGTTGTAAAATGGATAATGAGTTGGAAGATCGGGTTACTTTTTACTTAGTCAAATTAACCAGGCACACTATGTACGACAGTGATATGCAGGTGTCCATTTCATTTCATTTCTACATGCCCTCTACTGACTTTATCTGGCTACCTCTGCTTTTATGGGTCCCAGAGTATGCATCATTAAAAAAATCAACCTCAACAAGGCAAGACTTTGATTAGAAGGCCTTAGGGAGTCAATGTAATGATACCACTTCATTAAGGGCACAGGCAGTTTTGTGGGTTTTTTTCTGGTAGGATTATGTGTCACAGTCCGTCACACATTGCAGTAAAGTTGGTCTAAGTACGGAGGATGGAAGGATGATCTGTCAACTTTATCTCTAAACACAACAAATGGGCCTCAGCACTACAATAATTGCATGTGGCATGGTTCAGCTGAGCCTGATGTGGCAAACCACTGTAGGGCCAGTTCCACTACACTAAATAAATGTGATCGTTTGACTGAATATGACTGAAGCCTAAGCCCGAGCCCAAGCCTTCACTTCATAAACAAACCTTAGGCGTGATAGCCCGGGTTACTAATATCAAGGGCATTTCTTGGTGCCTATTATAACAGGGTAAGAGACAAAATATGACTGAAGCCTAAGCCAGAGTCCAAGCCTTCATTTCATAAACAAACCTTAGGCGTGATAGCCCGGGTTACTAATATCAAGGGCATTTCTTGGTGCCTATTATAACGGGGTAAGAGACAAAATATGACTGAAGCCTAAGCCAGAGTCCAAGCCTTCATTTCATGAACAAACCTTAGGCGTGATAGCCCGGGTTACTAATATCAAGGGCATTTCTTGGTGCCTATCATAACTGGGTAAGAGACAAAATATGACTGAAGCCTAAGCCAGAGTCCAAGCCTTCATTTCATGAACAAACCTTAGGCGTGATAGCCCGGGTTACTAATATCAAGTGCATTTCTTAGTGCCTTTTATAACGGGGTAAGAGACAAAATATGACTGAAGCCTAAGCCAGAGTCCAAGCCTTCATTTCATAAACAAACCTTAGGCGTGATAGCCCGGGTTACTAATATCAAGGGCATTTCTTAGTGCCTATTGAACTGGGTAAGAGAAAAAAAATGACTGAAGCCTAAGCCAGAGTCCAAGCCTTCATTTCATAAACAAACCTTAGGCGTGATAGCCCGGGTTACTAATATCAAGGGCATTTCTTAGTGCCTAATTGACAGGTACAGGTACATAGGCACCCACAGCCCCACATGCTAGCAGGCTCAAGCCACGCCGCCTCCCTAATTCTTTCCAATCGGGGGCAGCAGTCCTAGGGGAGGCTGTTTAGTGAGGGCCCAGCATGCGACGATACGTGCGGTTAAGATGCCCGGGATTCCACGACCCAGGGAGCGTGTTGCCTGGCATCTCTGGAATCCTCTGCGACGTGATTCGACACCAGACTATTTTTGAATTTGATTATTTATACATTTTTTCCCCTTGTGTATGTGTGTGTGTGTGTGGGGTTGAATACATGTATTGTAAGGAAGGATATGAAACAGTACTAGTACATTGCTGAATGTTTATTTACAAGTACAAGTACATCATGGAGAGGGCATCATATGTACATGTGCATGTAAAGTGGATGATCAACTACTTGTACATCTGCATGTGAAGATCTGATTTCCAAACACCATGCCACCCCTGACGTGCCCTCTTTGTTTCACATCGAATAACAAAATCACCTGAGAATGTTTGGCCCTTGTTCACATTGCAGTGCCTTTTACTGGAATACTGTAAATTTCACGGGGAGTCTCAATCCCTCTGCCACGCAAGCATCAAATCCATTCACAATACTAGCCCCTTAATTTCCTCAGAAAGGTTACTAACTCATCTCGCACAACTGTCATTACTTTCCTCAGTAATTAGAACTAATTACCACTACACGTACTTTAAGAATCCACCGCATAATGAATGTGCATGCCCCCACCTTTAACCCTGTAATCATTATGCTCAAATCAGTGGATATACTGTATGCTTTTTCTCCACTTAAAGGTCCAATACAACATTGGGAAGATCTGGAACTTCTGATTTACAGAGTTTGTAGATGGTCATGATAGAATCCTCCTGTTGAAATCTTACGGTCTGGGATGCTGTACTTCTTGAAAAATGTCCACTTAAACATAGACAAATAGTATATTACTCGCGAGCAAAAAACTATTTCTTACACTAAAGAACTTTTTTTGCATTTTTCTACTTTCACAGATAACCATTGAGCTAAAACCTTAGTAGTATTGCTTTTTTTGGAATGTTTTATGGTCTAACACACAAACTGTGGTAATCTTTTGACCTTTACCAATGTTGTATAGGGCCTTTAATGATTTATTACATTTTATTCCCAGAAGTCAATGTATCAAATAAGCGAGTGTAAATATTAATAAACTGTAATATTTGTCAGATTACACATACACATACAAGACATGGCATGATATAAAATAAAACTTTTTGAGTTTACAGAAATTTAGATTTCTATTCTACAATACATGTACAGTGGAACGTCGCTATAATGAACATCCTGGGATCCATGAAAATTGTTCGGTATAGCGGTTGTTCGTTTGATATAGCAGTTGCCGCCGCATATCCACGGACGTATACGTCGGGAGCCAAAGGGCATGTTTGCTATAGCCGAATGTTCGGTAGGCCTATATCGGCGTTCCACATTCTACTGTACATGTATATGCATTACTCACACCTGCATTAAGTAAACAACATTTTACTGGTCATTTGTTTTCCTATTAAATATCATAGTGCACATCCCCTGGTTAAGTATCATAGCTCACACTTGTTGCTTCTGTTAGTCCCCCAAACCTTCTACATGCATAACCCCAGAATTGGCGCCCCATTGATATTTCTCTATAGTGCATGTACAACTGTAGCTCCCCCTAAGCTTCAGGCTAATTATGCCTCTTCCCGGAAAACTGGAGGAGGAAAAAACGACTCTCGAGTTCAATTCTCGGCAAAGATCAATCTCATTGTAGTCGAAGTGAAAACTTCCCTTTAGTAATTCTCTGTGATGAGCAAGACATGATTGAGGTGGTTGGGTCGGCTAGGGGGAGGTGGGGGATGGGGGGGGGGGGGGCGGGTACAGGTGTTCTGCATGGAGAGCTTAATAATGTTCTGTTAATTGCCGGGGTGCACCCGCACTCTGTTGAGTTGCAGAAGGCGAGTCGGGCCGACTCGGGGGAGAGCCACCTGATTAGCGGTGTGTGCACGCTGACATTTGAGCGTGGAGAGAGGGAAAGGGGGGGGGGGAGGGGGAGGGATCGGAAATCAGCAGACTCCGACAGCGGCTTGGCGGCACATGTGAGTGAATCTCAAAGCGGTGTGGACGGTACATGGGCGTGAATCTAAAAGGTGCCTTGTGGAGACCTAACACAATAGGTTGAATACCGGTAAATCTCCACAGAGAAAATTGTCAAGATGTACAGGTCTCCACAAGGTTTTCACAAAACTGATTTTTGGAAATAACACAAAAACGGGAAAATCGTGATGGGTAAGAATCTGTTGATAATTGAAGTGTTATATATAAGGGACATATGGTCCAAATTTCTACCAAGGAAAGTGAATGTGGTTGAAATTGGAGCATTTTTTTATACATCGTTTCTCACTCGGTTGTATACAAAGCCGCAATGTCTCCACAACTGAAGGATTTAAAGATGGGTATGTGCGTTCCTGTGTGGGGGGGGATGGCTAAGGTTCAGGGTTAGACACTCACCTCCGTCACGTGAACTTTGTGCCATTCATCCTGCCCCACGCCCGCTTTGTAGAACTCCAAAAAGGGGTCGGACTTGCCCATCATATCCTAAAAATTTCAATTTTTAGAAGAAAAAAAACCAAACAAACATATGATTATTCTACCTTGATTGGCCAAATACTCCCTAAACATTATCTCCTTTCTGAACATCATTTCCTTCCTGAAGTCCTTTCCACACACAAAATTCTGAAAAAGATTGGCGCGTGGGATTTAACGGTACTTCATGCATTTACTATGCAGGTCATATTTTCATAGCACATTTTGCCCAGTTGAGTTGGGACCACTGAAAGCAGAGGCCACTGCACTTTGTGAGGGAAGAGCTGGGATGTCCCCTCTATCTGTTCCTGTTGCGGGCACGTTGATTGATCATCTATCATAGGAGTCTGTGGGCAACTTTAATTACTAGCTAGCCCAGGGAGACAATCACCCGGCCCTTCTGATAATCTGGCGCAACATTCATGTGCTGGGCCTAGACCGTGGCATGATGTTCGACTCTGTGCGTCATTACCTGCAGTCAAGCAGTATGGATGTTCCCCTGATAGAGAGTCCCAGCGAGAAGAACATCATGCGTGTACAATGCCAGGCCATTACGCATGCATTTGCGTACGTACTATTGCACGGGGAAGTCATGCACCTTTTCTGTGCGCTCTTTAATGACGGTGTAACCTTGTATAGCCCGTTTCAGTTGCAAAATGCCATGTGCAGTGGAAACAATAAGTATGAGCCCAGCTGCAGATTCAGGGCCAATAGACCTACATATCAAATATAGGCAGTGTGGTTCACGGCCACTGTCAATTACATTTATGTGTGCCGTTCAGGGTCCAAATGATGCAGGATAGCAACACGGGACCCACTACTGCATTGAGGAATTCAGCAGCCATTATAATGTAGCTGCGAGACTGATTCTGGTCCGTATGATGTGCACATGTACGTGGGATTTAGAATTCCTGATCAAGACATGGGGAGCCAGGGCCTATAGAGTGCGGTATCGGTACAGAAGGTTATCCATCTGGGCTCACTAACAGCGCTTAGGTATAAGCCTTCAGCCCGTCAAGAAGACCACTTTTTCTGATTGCAATTCAGCGGTACGAGAGCTAAAAAGCCTGACTGCTTAGCGAATACACGTGCATGACTGCACAGGAGGACTGTAATGTGAACGCCTGACATCAAATTAAAGACGACGAAGAGACACCATGCATTCGGTCATCACCACGCCCCAGTTCACTTTGCCAGGCCGATTTGATGGACTGCTTTCAGTAACATAAATGTTTAACAAGCCCACAGTGGCCGGCACGAATAAACACTCTAAGTGTTCTCTCAACTCCAACAGTATACAACTGTCGAGAGGCAATTAGACTTTTGTCTGAACAAGGCTGCACGCCGTCTCACGCTGAATTTCTGATTTCCCCGTTCCTCGTGGTGTTCCCACCGTACCGCCATCATCGAGTAGCCTGTGGACCAGAGGAAGGCGCATTGCATGAGCACGGCTGCTTCAGTGCAGCACATTCGTGCGCACAGTTGTAACAACATCCCAAGATAGCAGCTCTTAAAGCCCCTACACAACATTGGTATGATCGAAAAACAGAAATGCTCACAGATTTACATGAAACTTATACAGTTTGAAGATGGTTATAGTAGAAACCTCTCACTGAAATATTTCTGCCTAAAATGTTGTATTTTGGGAGAAAAAGAAATAGTTTACGTCTCACCGAGATCTAAACTATTTTTCGGAACAGTACGACGTTGAATGCTGCATTTTCGCAAAACAATTGAAGCGGTTTTCACAATTTTCTTGGGACCCTGTTGGCGGATTGAGCTGAAATTTTCACAGGTGTGCTATTTCATGCATATATTGGATCAGACAACGTATGGATGCTATTCTTTGACCTCGACCAATGTTGTGTAGGGGCTTTAATGACATCTCATTGGGGCTTTGACCTCAACAGTGTATTTCATATATTCCCCGGCAAAATGGCAAGTTCTAAAATGCCACAATGGGGCGGCTAATAATCCAAGCTCTCTTTTGAAAACTCTGAGCAGATTGCATCTGAGCACACAAATGAAAAAAACCCAAACACTATATTAAGCAATGTGAGCTCATATGCCTCATCATCCACACTGTTTATGAATAACACAAAACCCTTCACACTGTGTTAAATACGCTGGGGAGGTCTGCACCTGCTTAGTCACAGTATAAGGATGTTGGGGAGGGGGAGGGGGGGGGCTGTCCTTGGCTCCAATAAGGATTCCCCCTTTCCCCCGTTTCAATCACGAAGGGATGTCTCTCCATTCCCTGTGCACACAAAAGCGGCCTGCCTGAGATGACAAAAAGTCTCGCTGGACATGATATTGCCGTCTGGCCAATGCAGCTACACGAGTGGAGATATTGCCAGCACTCCGAGCCATGCTTCCTCATTAAAGTCACAGTCAACAGGGTATCAACGTTCAAGATACAAACACTGTATTTCACAATTGAGCCAAGTCAACATGAAGCCTACCCCAGGATATGCCGTGCTAGCCCAGCTGAACTAGCACATGGAGAAAGATACAGAACTGTGGTACCTTTACACCACACCTACCCAAAAAACTGAAGAAAAAACTAATGTTGAAACTGATTGGGATATTTGCATTTACTACCTGTATGTGTACATTGGCAATATTGCAGACAAGATTTCTTTAAGAGGTCTGGCCGATTTTTTCAATAACATGAATTGATCCAGCTGATAAATGGCTATTTCGCATCTATAGCAGTGTTATTTACATGGCGCTAAGAATAACGGATCATGGGGTATAAGCAGAAATGATAACAAAATTAATCAGTTAAAGTGATATAGAAAAATGTTGCAAACTGCTTATTGACTAAAATTACCAAAATGCAAATCTTGAAATTAATCACTGCCGAAAAAAAAAGAAAAAAAAAGATTGAAAGAAAAATCGACTTTGGACAATTTGTGAACATTGGCAAAGACAATATTTGACTGAACCAGGACTTGAACATGAGACTTAATGCATCAGTAGCTCTAACCTTGCCAAGTTCGCCATGTGTAATTACAATCAGGTAACCAAAATAAACATAGGTGCCCTGGATGGCATAGAACGCGTCATGCAGAAACAATACCTGGTGGTCATCAAGAGAAAAGTGAGTGGCTGGAAGCTGGCGTGAAATCACTTCAGACCATCTGTGTCCATATTACACGTGGGTTTTTATAGGCTTTTCTTGGGCAGCGATGAATGCACCTTGCCCGATGCACACGGTGTGCCTTTGCAGCCGAAAAAAACCCCTCCATCTACTGGCATTCACTCTGGTCGGAGTACACATTCCATTATGGCAGGGAATGATTAAGAGAACATATGGCTGATGTGAGTAAATGTCACACCTTAAAGACCCCAAAAAACATCGGCCTCTACTTCCTTCCACCGGAGAGCGGACGGCTCAAAGGTGCAGGGCAATCAGATTCGGGCGGAAACCAATCACAAGCTGCGGTCTGGGACTTTGGGGAATTCAGGAGGGCAAGCCCTCCGAGGAAACGCCCAAGCACTTGGACCATCCCAAGTCAAGACGGCCCCCCAAAAATTAAAAACCATCATTTGGGAACCATCACATCGATCCAGAATGTGCTTTGACAAAACCAAGCCTGTCGTCCTGGGGCCATCTTTGGTCGGTTGAAGGGCCTTTAACAACTCATTTTATATCCAAACCAGGCCATGTTGGTTTGACTTCTTGGTCTGCACCGATTCACATTTTTCTTTTTTCAAGAGCATGGTTTACAGGATAAAGAGGAGTCTTTCCAGAAACAAGGATGGAGTTCATATTCTGTGAGCGCAACTTCAATAAACACCAAAAAAAAAACCCAGAAAACTTACATACTGGCAGTGTAGTGAAAGAGATTTGGTGGAATGGGACACAAATTCACATGGCCCATGGTCTCAAATTAGTTCCGTAAGCAGAAAACACTATCAGAACAGACTTCAGAAGTAAACGTCTGAGAAGGACGTGAACAGACTTCAGAAGTAAACGTCTGAGAAGGACGTCTGAGAAATCTGACATTCCTCAATAGACGTACAAAACCAGGAAAAAAAACTGAAAACCAATGTGGTGTAACTCAGACGAAAGCAAAGACCATTGGAACCAGTTGGAGATCGAGGACTGCCAATCATCCTGCCTGAGCCTCAGCACACACACCGGCAGATGGTAAACATTGGTGATTTTAAGCATTTGAATGGAACGCCTCTCATCTGGGCTTGCTCGGTGTTTCCAGCACTCATCAATTACAGGGTGAAAGAAACCCAAGGCTTATGTAGCTTGGCAGTGTATAGTCTCCGGATGTAGGGCTGATGATGAGCAAGCAAACTACAGCTGTCAGTTTACAATTCCCTTCCGATCCCTGAGGCAACAGCTGACAGTCAGTGTCCAGCAGGTTGGATCAATAACCCACATGAAATATGAATAACCCGACTGACATTGTACCATTATTTCCCCAAACTGAAATTCCAGGCGTCCGGAAGTCTGCTGGTATTTGACAATGATGATGGCTGCACGCAAACAAAATGTGAACGTCATGACGAGAATCAGAATCCGTACTCACCTTTTTGTCCAAGTTGTGGGCTCTGAAAGACAGGATGAGAGTGTCATTATTCTCTGCAATCTCTTCAGAGGTGACCTGAAGGTGAGATAAAAGGGAAGACCCAAAAAAAAACTCTAGATGAAGAATTAACGCCATTCAAAACACCTTTCTTTCCCTGTTCTGTTGTTGTGAAGACTATGATGAAAAAAAGGGGGGGGCCTCATGTTTCTATCCTAGAAGGACCTTTCTCAAAGGCAAAATGGTCTGCTTTGGGGAGAGGTCATGTCAGTGAGACTAAGCATGGCAATACAACAACACAACTGCAATGGCAAAAGTTGGCTGCTTTGTACAGGGTGACAATAATTTGTGAGGTAGCTTGCTTTTTAAACGACTCAACGGCTGGATGCAGAGGACAAGAACACCTATGTAACTAGCATCGGCAACTTAAACAAATGAAGATACTGTTACCTTAGTGAGTTTCCAATAATAAATCAGCAAAACTTTGATGAAATCTCATCAAAGTTCTAGTTGAAAGAAACTGTGCACATAGCATTCACAACAAACTTGACAATCTACATGTCCATGTATAAGCATAGAGACATGTGCATGAAGTTAAATAGTTTATGAAACATCTACAACACTGTGTACGACTTTAGCCCTGTCCGCACTGGACTTAATTTGGGTAAACTATCCAAGCAAATGGGTAACTTGACCATTTTAAATCCAATGTGGACAGTCCAGGAAGTTTTCCTCCCAGGTAACTTACCCGACTCGAATGGGTAGTTTAACCGACCAACTTCTGCCCGGTTAAATTGACCAGGTCAGTTTAACCTAGTTGAAAAGTCCAATCCGGACACGACGTCTTGGTAAACGACTCGGTAAAAAAAACACATCCGGCGCCCCGCACGTTACGTTACTGTATGCAAGACTCGTGCAAGCGCGGGGTAACAACGTGTTTGTGTACCTACAGTACATGTACATGTACATGAGTCGGTTAGTTTTACCGATCATCTCGGTTAGTTTACTCGAGTCCATAGTCCAAGTGCGGATGCCGGGAAGATTTACCCATTGGAATGTTACCCACAGGCTCGGTAAAAAATAAGTGCAGTGCGGACATGGCTTTTGAGGTACAGCTGTACACGTGGCGGTCGGAAGACAACAATCCAGCGAGAGGAAAACAACAAACTGGATCATTATCATGAATGGATTCAACACTCAGAGCCCATCCGCTGCACATATAAATAATTGGCCGAGTTAGCCGAGATGGCGACAACATTTCAATGTGCAGTAATTCAATACCAAGACTGGTACACGCACACCTCGGCCCCAGCCTTCGTCTGAGCCTGGGGTGACTATCCCCCTAAAGCTGTAAATACCCGCCAAGAGACAGTTGTAGAAAAAAACCCGGCAAACTAGAGCTTCTGTGTCTGTTTACAACAGAGCATATAGGGATTTTCTGCATAAAGACACCATTCAATGAAGTGTCACTTCATTTTCTGCATTTCTGGCACAATAGCTAAAAATTGTGAATAACTAAAAAATCTGAATACGACGGCACTTCCAATTTCGACCGGAAGTTAGATGATGTCATGCAGATAATCAAAATCTAGGCCTTGATATGGCCTTTCACTTACAACAAATAGCACGGCAAGGGAGTCAATCGTTGATTTATTATGGTATTTTGAAGATTTTAATAACAAAATTATTCTATTACCTCATAAATATTCATGAGGTAATTGCATGGCAACATGGAGACGATTTTGGGGGACATTGCTTTGGCCAAGTTTGGTTCGAATATCTTTTGCCATTTGCTAGATCATCAGCATAGACAAAATGGCACAAGAGGAAAAGGAGTTGGAAAAACAAAACAAATGAATAAACAGTAGGACTTTTGTGCTATGCTTCATGGAGGAAAAGGGAAAATTCCGAACAAACAGTAAAGACTTTTCCGCTATGCTGCAGGGTGGAAAAGGGAAAATTCTGAACATACAGTAAGACTTTTCCGCTATGCTGGATGCTTGAAAAAGGGAAAATTCCGAACAAACAGTAAGACTTTTCCTGCTATGCTTCACGGAGAAAAAGGAAAAAATCTGAAAAAAAAAACGGTAAGACTTTTCTGGTATGCTGTGCGGCAGGCAAAGCCACAAAAATGAACCAACAACCATACCTACATATCATTCATGAATGGAATCTGGATCACCACTAGATGAAAAAAAAGGGGGGGGGGAGGGGAAGAAGAAATATGCCGCCGACATTTATGGAAAACATCAATCACAGACACATATGCAGAAGGTGCGGAGAGATTGCAGCTTTGATATTGAGAATGGCCGGGAAAGGTCACACGCACGACCTTTAATCACAATCTTCAAGGGCGATACTGGCCAGGAGGGGAGGATACACTGATTGTGGGTGGGGCTGAGGTAAGTGAGAGGGGGGAGAGGAGGGGAGGGCAATGCCTAAGTAATGGAAGGACATACAAATTTCTGTCCAACTAGCTCTCGCTGGGCATAAGCTTTGGATATCATCACAGATTTTAAGGAAGAGCCTGAAGAGGTGAACTTAGTGTGGTGATGAATGAAAAAATTACTATTCCATCTAGCATTAGATATTCATTTAATCGGCATGACCTTGGTTCATCCAGTTTCAGCAACTACCATTAAAAATTATGGAATTTATTTGAATTCATCACACATAAAATAAACTAACCTTCATGAATACCAGGTGGATTAGTTTAAAACATCACCAATGATTTGGCAAAAACCCAACCATAGTATATCACTTAATAATGGTATGCCCTGCAACATCTGATGATACACAGTCTCCTCCCATCAATTCACAAGAGACAGTGTGCCCCAATTCATCCCAGGTGCAATGGTCCAATAGGCAGCTGGCCCAAAATGCACTTTAAAGGTGTATGTCTATTATTATTGACTCTGAATATTGAGGAGAGACCACCGGCACAAACATCCATCACTCAAATCTGGCGTGGGCCAGAGGGTTAAGTCGTTTTGGCTCATCTCATGAGCAGGCAGGGGCCGCAGTGAGCATCCAAGATGATATGCCCGGCTGAGAGACAGTGGTGAGCCGGGCCACCATTTGCCCCGGCGACTGAGGTCGGTTGGCGAGGTGGACCTATTCAATTACTCGGATGACAAGCAGCAGGGATTCACGCAAGCCTGCCGCTGACCAGCCTCGTGACTGAAACATCATTAAACCCATCTTGTTCCGATGGGGCCTCGGCAGACTGCAATTGGGCAGTGTGATCTCGCGTCTGGCGACAGGGGGAGGGGGGGGGGCAATCAGACTGATCCGTTCCAGTCACGAATGTACTCAACATGTTGAATTTATGGGTCACTTGGAACTTTTTTGGGGGGTGCACAAAAATGTTGACCTATTTCCCAGGCTGCATCCTCACTGCATCCTCATTTTAGGGAAAAGAAAAGAAAAAAAATCCAATACCAGATGCATCTACCTAATAGTCCTTATAAGCGAGACGCTGAAACTAAATCCAAAAGCCTGAAGTCGAACACCTTTTGATTTTTTTTTTTTCAGTTGCAAGCTTTGTTTCTTCGTACACGGAGCAGGTGTGGGTCAATAGAATGCATCACGCTGGCAACCACACCTTGTCCAGTGCGCCAGGGTTAGGATAAACAGGGCTGCATCCTCTCGAGTGCAACAGGGGTTGGGGGGGGGACACAGAATCAGACGAGTAGTCCGATCCAGTTAAAAACGGCTGGGTGCAGCAAGGGTTAGTGCACTTCTCCAAAAGCCACCAAGCCAACTGGAAACTGCCCTCGGCTCGACAGTTTTATAACAAACACAGAATTTCCAATCGGGGCAACTTGTAGCTTGAAATGCATGAGCTTGATTGGTGGTGAGATATGGGAGGGTTTCCAAAAGCAAGGAAGGAACAGCAGATTTGAACATTACATGTGTAACGTGTGGTTAGTCTGTGCAGACGCTGGCAGAAACTGCCACGGCCACTGCAACTACAAATACCCTTAGGATGCCGTGCTGCAAATTTCTCATTAAAATCTCAATCAGTCTTTGAATATTTTACACTCTTACTAAAACGATCGGGTTTTTGTTGTGATTACGCCCGTCTGCTCCTCCCTCAACAATACTGCTTGAGTTGTTTCAAGGGACAATCTGATTAAATACTCATAGAGGGTGCGAGTCTCGACCGAACTCGGACAATATCCACGTTCAAATCCCATCTGACACTCTTCAATGGTTTTTTCTGTGGCTGATTTCCCCAGGGTGGACACCACAATCATCAAAGTTCAAGATGAAACATGGACGAGCAGGCCCCAAAAGTCAAGAGGATTAAGGCTGATCTTTGCTTAACACCAGAAACCCCCTCCCCCCCCACCGCCCGCCGCCCGCCGCATTCGCTACATCAGGCGAGGATAGAGTGACTGATCAGTGATGCGTGCTATCTAACTTGACAGCTTTTCAGCTTGAAAGAATGCCACTTTCATGTACATCTTTGAGTCAGCACTCCTGTGTGTAATTCAAGTCAAATTCTAGTACTACAACATGCAGACACACTATAGGGCCGTTCCCACTGCTGGCATTTCCTGCCAGCAGCTTACTGCCAGGAAGTGCAGCACAAGGTTTGCTTACGTTTGTCAGCGAGTCCCGCCATTCCCGCTTGTGCAGCGCGACCACATGCAAACCGCAATCGGCTCGCGTTTATTTGCGACACGATTATTTGGCCTATGTGGACACAACCAAAAAAAACCTGGATTTTGAATCGATTATTTTCGTAGTGGGAACGGCCCTACTTAGCCTACTAGCTTTGTCGGTGCACTTTGGCCAAGAGGTGCGACCCTAAAAATTTGACGTAAGTCCTCCTCTCATCCCCAACCCAAGCTCTCTACCTTCCCCCCCCCAAAAAATTTGAATTGTCCACCTTGTCGCTCTGCCACAACTCCACGCTCGTCAAACCCATGCCATTAGTTCCAGGGTCTGTGGCTCACTTTCAGTTAGCACCGGTATTTAATAATTCACCAGCGGGCTTCTGCACAGATCCCAGCACCTGTCCCCGACCCAAAAATAGCTATTACAGGGCCCAGCCAATTTGTTCTCTCTTTTGGAAACAAACACATTAACAAAAAAAATAATACTGAAGGCGGGCACATGAGCGAGGTGGGGGAGAAATTGGGTGCAGCGCTAATTTCTATCTACTGATCGGCCCCAGGCTACCGACGTCACAAACTAGATTTGACCGACCATACAATGAACAAGCGCTTATTTCTGCAAATGGCCTTTTCTCGGTTCTTCTCCGTTTTTTAGATTTTCTTTGTTGTTGGTACACTGAGGGCTGACTTGCGGGGGATTAAATTGTCTGGCGTCGAATGAATTGGATTTTTTTTTTTGAAATTTGTAATTTGTCTCTCTGGCATCTTCTTGATGCATTCCTACTGGTTCAGCAGCAAAAAAAAAGTACAATTAACCTTTTGAGAATGAGTATGCTGGAATAAAAATGGCTTATATCCTCTCCCTATGCGGCTTTGTACAGTGTGTAGGTTAGGTAGATTTAAAGAGCAACCAGTTTACAAAAGTTCATGCAATAAAAAGCAAACTCAATCAGCATGCTGATCTAAATTCAAATGGGGGAAGAGGCGGAGGTATTGAACAGGATATCATTTACAAAGTATAACTGGGGGATCTGAGTCGAGTGAGAGCTTATGCTCTGGGTGAGAGCATGGTGAGAGATGCCTAGACTGGCCAAGGCCTTAATAAGCTAAGCACATTGACCATTGATACCCACCGTCAGCATTGCCTTGCCGGCCGGAGTGCCGTTGTTGCGAAGAAGAGGCTTCTCCGTCTTCTTGCCGGCCACAATCTGCAGCAAATGATACAAATCAGAAAATACCATCAGAGCTTTCATGAAACTACAGGAGGACTCCCTACCACAGTGGAGCTCGATCTATCAAACCAATGCACAAAATAATGACCACTTGTTCATTACATACGCCTACATAAAAATATATTCTGTAGCACAAAAGTAAAGTGATGCTTGTGAAATCCTGCTCTATTGAGGTGCATGACACAAGTGGTTAATACTGTCCCACCAGCGATGTTTGTCTTTGTGAACATGCATGGCTCTGATGATATGAGTCAATAGCTCAATGTTTCAGACAGTGGGTGTTCTCTGCATCATCAGCACACAATACTGAGATATAGCACTTTAAATAAACCACTTGCAGTACGACACCTTCCATGCAAACCATCAAATCTTATGTTGAGTGAGGTATACATGTGAAGTGTTTATTTCTAAAAATGCTATGCATATATCCATTCTCTGAGAACTGATCATATTCAACCCTCTTGCCATCAAATTGAGCAACAATTATCAGATTAAAATGTGCTGAAACACAAACAAGCACTAGACTGAAAAGTGAGAAAAAATTGCCACTTATAATTATGTCCTTTGGGCAATGGACTCTCCTAGCGCATGCTTTTTGGATCATGGGTACTTTAGAAATAAGTGGGCATAAAGTGAAAGTCCTCTTTCAACATCAAGCAGCGAACGAATATGGGCAAACTAAAGTATTTCAGTTGTGCTTTGCCACAGGCAAGTAGCCCATGAAAAAGGCCTCGCCGAGTATCAGAAGGAATTAGAGCAAGAGATTTTTGCCACAAGCGATATCCTTTGAATCTATATGCAGGCTGATGCTGCTTGGAATATAAAAGATAGAAAGGACACAAGAAAAAGCCTGCATCTGCCCTCAAGTATCCCTCCTCCCCCTTTTTGAATTTTCTGAATTTTCTGATTTTTCTGATTTATTTGACTTTTTTGAATTTTTTGAATTTTCTGAATTTTCTGAATTTTCTGAATTTTCTGAATTTTCTGAATTTTCTGAATTTTCTGAATTTTCTGAATTTTCTGAATTTTCTGAATTTTCTGAATTTTCTGAATTTTCTGAATTTTCTGAATTTTCTGAATTTAATCTGATGAATTGATGATTCTTTTTACCACTTGTGTGATTATTGTGTTTATGCAATTGTAATTCTCATAGATTTGTAAATCATTTTGAGATTGGAGGGATAAATTATTATCATTATCATTATTGTTATTATCATTATCTATAACCTAATTGGATGCATTGAATATCATTATCATTTCAACCCAATGTCCAAATTGTCCCTCCTCCCTAAGTAAGTATCAGTAAATCCAAAATTGTAAATCTGGTTTTGTCCCCGTTATTTAACACGGGTGGCCGGATTCACCTCACTATCAATGTGAGCATTTTAGAGGAGCACAATTTTATATGGTCGGATGCCCTACCTGATGTCAACCACAGTTTTTCGTCCTTGGGCCCAGCCTTTGGTCAGCTGAGACCACCATACAAGGCAGCTCCTTATTTATGATGTGTACATGTACACCGAAGCATGATACATGTATGCCAAGGTGTATGAGTATCGCAGCGCGTTGTTTATATCCAAAGCAATCTCTAAATGTAGGTCAAAACATTTCAATTTTCATTTGGCGTCCCCTTGGGTAAAAATAAATAAATGTAGGGCTTGGTTTGAATTGTACATACCCAGATAACCCTTTCCAAAGAGACCCATCCTCCTGGTTTGATTTGATTAGAAATTCCCAATGCTGTGCATTGGGATGAAATTTGGTCCAAAAGAAAAAAAAAAATTGCTCAATGCACTTGATTGGATTAGTTCGCGGTAAACCTAGTCCCCCCTACCCCTGGGTGCATTAATTAGTAGGCAATGGAGAGGACCGGACTGCTGGCTTGTCATGTCCGTCCTGGATGTTGTAGGGCGGGTTGCGTAAGGAGCTGTTTGGCTCGCAATGGATGTGCAGAGATAGATGCGGCTGATCAGCCAAAGTCTTCACCGGTGCCTGTAAAGTGAACCGGTTCTCCGGGCAATCGGCACAGAGTAGATCTGCTCCAGGGAGTGGGGGCGGCTCTGAGATGGTATTTTTACAACCTGTGTATGTGAATGCCTTTGAAGTGTGCGCACAAGGCCTGCTTCAGCTGTATCGCTTTAGAGCCGAAACATGCCATGAGTTCATCATTAGGGCCGTTCCCACTACACCAAATAAACGCGTGTGGGGACACAATAAACGCGATTATTAGTGGGATTTGAATCGCGATTCGGACTCCACTAAGGGTGAGACTTTCAAATAATCGTGTTTATTTGCGATTCGATGTGTGTAGGAACACTCCGCTCCGTTTGTTTAAGCCCATGATGCATTGTGCACGCATGGCATTTCTTACCTTAGTTCTTAGTACCTTAGTATACATGTACACATGTATAGTAGGTAAGTAAACAAGTACGGTCAAGGGCTTTGTACATGCATCTGATGTTTCCTTGCAAATAACTATGTTTCTGCATGCACATACACATATTTCAGTGCTTTAGACTCATTCCCTATGCAATATGTGTCCCATGGAACCTCAGCATAGTGCATCCACAATTTACCAAAGCTCTACTATGTTAAAATTTAGTGGGCCTGACGTTTTGATCCTAGCAGGACCTTTCTCTGCCTTTGAGAAAGGTCCTGCTAGGATCGAAACGTCAGGCCCACTAAATTTTAACATTTACATTTTGGTAATTTTAGTCAGTAAGCAGTTTGCAACATTTTTGTATATCACCTTAAAGCTCTATCTATTGAGCAAATTATCAGTTGCCACCTCAGACCCACAAAATTCCAGGGGAAACTGCGGTGTATGTATAGTGTGATGGCTTCACCAGTGAAGCTAAAAAGTTATCAGCAGTCTGTGTGTGCACACATAAGACTGAAGGTCTGTCATTACAGCAGGAATTATGGCTAATCTGTATCTTTCTGAAAAGACCAACACGCTTTTGATAAGATTCTATCATGGAGATTCTATCAATAACACTATAATTGAGTAAATTAACCACTGCTGTAGCTTTGGAAGTGTGCTTATATTCCACACTATGTTGATTTACACATCCGGATCTTTGCAGCCGTGATGATGAGACTGTGCAGGGATTTCAGGATGCTGCCGTTGCCCGTTCCAAAGACAAGTTTTGTCACAGAGAGTTAAAAGCAATCATTGGTAGAGTGTGCCGTATCCAGCAGCAGCAAGCCTCCGCTGGAACTATTTCCTCATTCGATTACAGTATTACAGGCACGGAAGGGGAGTAAATCCATTCAGGCCTGCCCTACCCTGCAGTCAATCCCAACACCCTCTTATCTCACGACCTATCTCGGCCTTCTCAGGAGATGTGCAGTGCACGGATGGGAAGGGGGGGAGGGGATCGCACTTACACACCTAAATGGACTGACTTGTGGTCCCTGTGGACCACTGAGTGAAATAAAAACGGGAACATACTGAAGGAAACAAAGTCCTGTCTGGGGGACCAATTTGCAGACCAATTTCATTCAAAGTGGAATGACAGAAGCCTCTGCACAACACTGGAAAACAGGAAAGTGAAGGAGATGCATTTCTTTAGGGAAACCAATCTCAGATATGAATGGACTACCCACAGTACCCAGTGCTATTACCCCCCCCCCCCACACGCAGTGCTGGGTACAAATAAGAATATCAAGCCTTAGAGTATAGGCTTAAGATTGATGTCAGTGAGAATGTGTCATTGAAAGGAAAGTCCAGAAATACTTCTGTTTGGTTGTTGTTGTTTTGGTGGTTTTTTTTAGGGGGGAGCATCAAAGGTTGGTTAATCAAATCTGTAAATGTCCATACAGTAACTAAAATTATGAGTAAAACCGAATCAAGTATTTTCTCAGGATTCCCAATGATTGGCTGAAGCTGTTTGATATTTTGAACATTATGATCTTGAAAGGTGACTCAAGAAGTATATGTTTGACGTGCCTTTATTAATGTTGCAATTGTGTAATTGTGTAAAAAGGGGTTTTGAGTGAGTTACGCTTGATGTGATTCACAGTAGTGAGCAGTTGGTACTTCGGCGCCCGCTAGCACATGGGAAGGTGGCAGCCCCCCCCCCCCGGCACAGTAGCGCTGTCAGTGGTAAATAATTGATGTACACGGAGGACGAATGTACGTACCACTCCCAGGGTGCACTCGACGGCACCGAGGAAGTCATCATCCGTCAGGGACTTGCTCTTGTTGTCGATGTCGTACACCCCGATGCGCACCTTCTGCACTTCCTCAAAGTTGTAGTCCATCGTGATGGCCTTGCTGAAGGTGGGGTTCAGGTTGTTCTTGATCTGCTCCGTTCGATCCACCTAGCGAAGAGGAGCCAATTTAAGTCATGTGTACAGGTGAAAACTGAAACATGCCTTTTCCGGATTGATTGATTGATTGTACAAAACGATACCTTTAACCGAAGCATATAAGCGTCACGACGTATCTAAGCTATAAGTGCACATGCGCGAAGCCAGGTTTTGCTGAGGCCTCCCCCATTCATTCACTCATTCATTCATTCATTCATTTCTCAGGTAGTTACAGGCACAAGCACGAAACAACCCTAACCCTTATCCTAATCCTAACCCTAACAACCCTAATCCTGAACCTAACACTAATCCTAATTCTAACTCTATCAGTAACGCTAACCCAACCCGAACTCTAACTCTAACCGTATCTATAACCCTTACCGTAGCGCCCTAAGCCTAACCTACGCTGGTTTACAAAACACGTCCTTGTATAGTCCCCACACAATTTACGGGGTACCAGCATGGCTCAACGACGGTGGTTAAGGGTCATATTTCGGTCCTGTTATATATCTCCTTTAACCTGGTGAACTGAGAACGGAGGCATTATAGCTTAGAGCCCCTACACAACATTGGTAAGATCGAAAAACAGAAATGTTCACAGATTTACATAAAACTTATACAGTTTGAAGATGGTTATAGTAGAAACCTCGCACTGAAATATTTCTGCCTAAAATGTTGTATTTTGGGAGAAAAGAGTAAAAGAAATCGTTTACATCTCACAGAGATCTAAACTTTTTTCAGAACAGTACGGAGTTTGAATTATGCATTTTCGCGAAACACATGAAGCAGTTTTCACGATTTTCTCGAGACTCGGTTGGCGGATTGAGCTGAAATTTTCACAGGTGTGCTATTTCATGCATATGTTGGATTAGATTGGACGCTATTCTTTGACCTCGACCAATGTTGTGTAGGGGCTTTAAGGGGTGAAATAATTTTTTTTCTAAAGGCTGCCTGTATGTTTCTCTCTGCTAGCCTAGGGGACAGTTCTTTTATCCATGATTTGTGCTTGTTAATTCACTGACATAACATGTATGCACACCAAATAAAACTACAAGTGCTTGAAATATGACAATTTTACTTTCAAACTTTTGACAAACTGAATGATTGAAACGAAACATCAGAGCCACTTTCCTTGCTTTAACTGCAAGCTTACCAAAGTTTCAGAGCACTGCGGATCAGATAAGACTTGAAGGTTTGCATGGTGGAAAAACATAGTGGAAGGTTTGCAGTGACTTCATGTGTCTCTTCTCTCTCAAGAAGTGTGGCTTGGAAAAGAGCCGGTAACTCTAACTCTTTTCAGAGCCACACTTCTTGAAAGAGAAGAGATACATGGTGTCACCGCAAACCTTCCACGCACTGCTGGTCCTTTTTTTTTTTGGGGGGGGGGGGGCATTGTGTATTCACTACTTCCTTCATGTGGAATGGACAGTGGCTCTTATCATATTACCAGGGACTTAATTTGATCCATGAACAGGGGAGGATTTAATAGTGAGGTGATTCTCTGCCACATGACTTGGCATGACTTCCACACTATGATTGAGAACCGAGGAAATTTATTCAAAGCCATGAGCAGTGGTGTTCTTTTGGAACGATCGCGCTTACGTGCGACCACTCGGCCATCAAATCCTCATTTGCATATCCGGGGAGGGAGTGAGAGGAAGGGCAGAGTGAGGGCAGGGGGGGGGGGAGGAAACACATTTGACCTTCACCAATTTATCCTATTCAAACCCCACAGGTATTAGTGATGGAAACTCAATACCGTGCATGACAGGGGGGGGGGGGGTGTATACAGACGAGTGAAAACCTTTGTGCAGTGATCAAGGCTTCATAGAGTATTATGGCATGATGATGAGGAACGGGAATATTAGGGCCTTAGCTCAGGCCTAATATTAGCATAAGTTTCCTGTAACTAAATGGACAGCTGCATTCCAAATAACAGTTTGAAGCAAAAATCTTATAGCGCGCAAAGCACGCAAGATGGATTACTCTGAGCAAAAGGTGAAGTACGCACTGGATGCGATTCTGCAACAGAATCTGTCATTTGCTTTCGGTGCTCCGGAAATGAAGTGGGAGAGTCACAAACAGTAACAAAGTACAACTTTGAATGCGTGCGACTTTGCTAACTAAAATGGCGTCCAGTGCATACTTCATCCAGATGCGTGATCTCGGAAGAGTAGGCGTGCTATAGGATCTTTGGTTTGAAGTTTCTCTGCATGAACTAGATTCAAAGCCTAGGTGGGATCAGCAAGGGGTGTATACATGCATTTGAACATTATCCATGTGGCAGTTCACTACCAAGAAACGTGAAGCGGTCACTGTGATGCCAATACCAGGTGTGTTTTTTTAACGCAGTGGCTGTTGTTACGGCAGTCGTCCGTGTGGTTCCCTGACTTGATTGTATGTAGTCAGCATTGCAGGCTGTTTGAACCAGTCCATTAGTTGATAGTCTGGTTCCAAGAGCTAAACATCCTGACAAATACTGTGAAGTCAGGGAGCCACACGGACGACTGCCGTAACAACAGCCACTGCATTTTTTTAAGCGCTTGCCAGAGAGGACACAGAAAGAGATGGAGACTTTGGAATCAACTTTTCCTTAACACTTAAAAACGAATCCACACAATGCTGTAACTGATGACTTGATGAACTGCTCAAAAGTTCCTCTCAAATTGAAATTGAAATTTTGATCTCACCTCAACCCACACTTTCTGCAACGAGTCGAAGACCATCAAGACAGCCACCGGGTCCGACTTAGAAGTGATGTCTTTGTCGGGGAGGTGCTTGCAGGCAAATCTCAGCTCCACCATGGAGGACATCTTGGGGCCAAGGCGGGGTGCACTCCCAGCCATCTTGTATGTCTAGCTCCTCTGCCCTTTGGGATAAATGCCAAACAAAAATGCATTGAATGTAATAGAATCAAATTGCATTTGTCTGAACTGTGCATGCACCTGGGGGGGGGGGTCTCTGTTGTACTAGACTGTAAAAAATGGCCAGGTACAATGTACTACACACTGTCTTACAACAAACCAGTAGGCCTAAGCCTGTCAGGACCAATAATGACGGTCTCCCACACCAGCTCCAAATCCCCAATGCTTTTTCACTAATCTCTGAGTACAGATGGCACGCTCACAAAACCTGTCTACACTGAAGGCGGTGTTGATCTGATCCAATCAAGGCGGATTACCTTCCAGGGCACAGTGGAAATCAGTGGCGTAAGTAACACCTTTCAGAGCCCTCCAGTTTCACAGACAAAGGTCACATTCGGAGACATTATTTTCTGTCCTATGTGTATCTCGAACCAGCAGCTGAGCTTGATCAGTTCATAAATGATTTCTCCCTTATGTGCTTCATCAATACGCCCAAGTGTATGCATGTGTTTAGCCAGTCCTTTGCTGTCATTCCTGTCAACAGCGCAGACGGAAGCAATACCAGGCCTGTCTCTCAATCACACATCATCACAGAGGCAGCTGTGCTGACAGACAGACTCAAACCTATGTTCATTTACGACCTGAAAAGCTTCAGCTGAAGTTCCGTTATAAGCCACACTTTACTCAGGATGCTGTGTTACAGTGGAAAATCACTTAAGGTAAAGGAGATACACGGCTGCCACTACCAACAAAGCTGGCCTTGACTATGGATGAGAAAGATGCCCGTGGACAAGGAAAAACATCCTCCTCCCCCTTACCCTAAGAACGAAGTGAATAAAATGGAGTCTGGTCCCGGTTGTACCTCCTGTACAGGCATGAATAATGGGAAACTTCGGAGATGCCGCCAGAGCATCAAAAAATAAAAACTAGGCGAGACCAGTCGATGATCCTCGGTGATAGTCCTGGGGGTTTTCCCACCAAGGAATAACTGATTACCCTCGACAGACTATACGGTGGGGGCCCCGGCTGGGCATGCTGTGGCACCAATCGGCAATTAGCTTCCCCTCATCTGTCAGCGTGAATCGCTGGGGCTGCTTCCTGGCCTTCCCCCGGCATGGGGACGGAGGTTGTAAAGGCGCATCACGGGCAGTGATGCACAGACACGTATCATCGCTGCAGTGTTTTTAAGAATCTCTATCAGTTGGCCCAGCAGCTGATACATGCGACGTAGTATCTGATTATGTAATTCTAGTTGCACATCTGTATCTTATCTGCCCATAGTCAATACTACAACTTTTCCGGCTGCATCATAACAGTGTTCACTAAGTATAATGACTCACACAGCATTCTGGCACTGTTTCACCTTATAATAAGTAACAATATTCTGGCTGGCTGTCCACACTGACTCCATAATGCCATGGGCAGATGTTTGCTTTGGGCAACTCATTACCGCTAATAAGATCAACACATAACATCACATAAGTTCCCATACATCACGTAAGTAAACTAGAAAAGCATGTGAGAACACAGACCCACAAGCACCATTTACCGCAAATGTTAACAACAAATCAAATTTGATCCAGAATCCAGGATTTGAGCCGCATCATCACCAAAAAAGAAAACACCTCAAGCCAGTGAAAAGACCGACATACTCTAAAAATTTCCTTTTTCCTTTTTTTGAGTTATTTTGCTAACAGTAACAGACAGACAGAGAGACAGACAGACAGATGCCGGCAAAAACATAACCTCTTTGGCAGAGGTAATAATAGATGAAAACAATAACACGGGATCTAGATGTACATCTACAGTACACTATCAAAAAATGAGATTCGAAGGTTTGCATGGTGAGGATAGCAGGATAATTAGGTTTGCGGAGACACCATGTAAATTCTCTTTTGTGAGTAAAGTGTGGTACTGAAAAGAACCGGAGGAACTCGACGTTTTGAACAGTGTACTCTGTTCGTCTTCAGGAGACTGCTGGATTCCAACTGGGAGTGGGGCTTATGTAGTGTGCAGTCTCCTGAAGACGAACAGAGTACACTGTTCGAAACGTCGAGTTCCTTAGTTCTTTTCAGAACCACACTTACTCACAAAAGAGAATTTACATGGTGTCACCGCAAACCTAATTATCCTACTATTAAATAAGTCTGCAAAGTGTGTTGGAGTTCACACTTGCAGTAATACATGCACATATGGAAGGCCTTTGAACACTGCATTTATTTCGTGATCTCGGCTCCAAAGGATGTATTTTCAATTATACAGATGAGTGCATCACGATAATGATTTGCTTATTTCGTCTAGCGTAACTTTACGTAGAGCACAACCGCGCAGTCAAATCAATGCATCTCTCGCGACAAAAAAACGTTCTCTTTAATTCAGGTGGATCTTGTTTGTTGGCCAAGACAGACACATCGCCATTTGCCAGGGCCAGCAGACGCCATGACACATGTGCAGTACAAAGGAAAAGCTCTCTATCAATCCAGCCAGCCAGTCAGGGATCCCGAATACAATCAGATAAAACTCCTCCGCAGATCGACCAATCGGCACCTTTGTGGCTGCAGTGTTGGGACAAAAAAAAGGGAATTTTGTCCGTTTCTTTTTGTATTTAGTTCATTTTCCAGGATATCACAAACAATGAATATGAACTATCACAAAATAGTACAAATACACACTGACAAATAAAGGTGATACAAAAATGTTGCAAACTGCTTACTGACTAAAATTACCAAAATGCAAATCTTAAAATTTAGTGGGCCAGACATTTCAATCCTAGCAGGACCTTTCTCAAAGGCCTTTGAGAAAAGTCCTGCTAGGATCAAAACGTCAGGCCCACTAAATTTTAAGACTGACAAATAAACATAACAGATTACAATTAACACTACCAAATTAGCCCCAGGCCGCAGGATTACCCAAAAGAAAGCAGTTACTGTCCAGAGGCTCTCCTAACTAATTGGACAACAGAGATTTAGGATAAAACTCATTACCGGTATACAGAATATTTATAATTGACACTGGTAGCAAAATGGACAGGTATATAATGCATGTACTGTATCTATAGAGTCTGTGTGAATGTCAAGAGCTACATAATGTACATGTACATGCAGACTGCACTGCTTGTACTACATGTACCATCTTCAATTTTGGCTCCTAATCCTTAACAACTGTTTGTGTAACTGAAATGATACATCAAGTAAACACATCAGGGAACTGAGTTCTGGTTGAGGGCGGGGGTCTAGGGTTGTTATGCTTCGCATTCATACATATATACACTGAGCCTGTCGTTAACTACATTCCTATGCTAACACAGCATTTTTTATCTGACACAAGAGCACGAGATAAGGAGTTGTATGACAACGTGACCATGTTCCACTCTGCCCAATTATACAGAGAGCTTATGTCACATCACCCTCTCGCCACTTACAAAATTACACTGTACAATCTATTCATTCGGATGTGAAATGTGCACTGATGCAGAAATATGAATAATAGCAGTCTGCTTGACTTTATCAAGTAGATTCCTGAAAATGTCATCCTTGGGCACCTTGAGAGTAAGATTAAATAAAAAAGTAATTTTGTTTCCGACTGTTTCCCCTCATTGAAATTCTTTATGTAAAATTTACAGGGCACGGTGCCCCGCCAGTGGTAATGATGTGTCCAGTCACTTTGTCGCCAATGAATAAATTAGCACTTTTTTTTTTCCTTTGACAGTTTCCGAATGATTGCAAAAGGGGCTTGGCAACTGTGTCCGCTTTGCTGCACGACTCCAATGGGCTTGCCATGATGGGACGCCAGTGGATGTGCCAGTCACACAAAGGATCATCTGCATATATCGTGAATGTGGGGACCGCACGCAAGTAAATTGGATTCCATGTCTGTGTGTCAGGGAAAGAAAGTGCAGGAAAAAAACCAGGGCACAGAGGGCACAGAGAAAAAGGGAAGGATTGCAAATGTGACCTGGCACAGCATCATGAGGAATAACCCCCACTTTTGAGATTTTGAGATTTTCTAATGATGTGAAAGAGTATACCATTAGCTTTCAAATGATATCAAAATTATTTCTGAATGAACTTTGTTGTAAATAGTACAAGGGGACTTCGCTCGTTCATTTGGTACCAGACACAATATAGCAGCGCCATTCTAACTCCTCGAAAGCGGCCATTCACAAAGGCAGGAACTTTACATTTTCATGAAAACAGTACACAAACACTCCCCCGAAATCCTTGTTTTTTTCAACATTTAGAGACGGATTTCGGAAAAATCCTTTGGACATAATATCCTCCAATACATTAACTTTCCGAAAAAGAAAGAAAACAAAGTTGACTTTGGCGTTGTTTACTCGAAAAGTGTTTTGGTGAGATATTCCTCATGTCGCTGTGCCGGGTCACAAATGTGTTTGGTAAGTTGATAAGATCCTGGTTCTGATGTGGCTGGGTTGTGTACATACTATGCACATTCTGTGCTCTCAGATTTGGGAAAGTATCTTCTGTCTGCCACCAATCCATCCCCCGGCTGCCTTGGCAACCATTTGAGATTCCTCTCGCCAGCTGCACTCTCATTTTGAGAAAGATTCACCATGGATCAAAACATCTAGGCCTTCTAGATTTTTTTTTTGAGATTTCTTTATCAGTAGTATCAGTATCATTAGTAATCATCTTGCAACATCTTTGTATCACTTCAAAACCAATGTTCCAGGAAATTATTTTCAATGCAGGCAATCGGACAAAGAACTGGACACACTGCATTAAAGGCCCTATACAACATCGGTAAAGGTCAAAAGATTGCCACAGTTTGTGCGTTAAAGGACCTATACAACATTGGTAAAGGTCAAAAGATTGCCACAGTTTGTGTGTTAAAGGACCTAACATTGGTAAAGGTCAAAAGATTGCCACAGTTTGTGTGTTAACCCATTAAACTTCCACAAAAGAAATCCTGCGAAGATTTTAGCTCAAATGGAAATTTCTGAGAAAGTAGAAAAAGACAAAAAAACGTCAAGGTTTTCACAACAGCCTGTAGGGTAAGAAATAGTTCATTACTCGCGAGTAATAAACTATTTGTCAATGTCTATGTGAAGATGTTTCGAGAAGTACAGCATCCCAGACTGTAAGATTTCAACATGAGGATTCTATCATGACCATAGAGGTCTACATACTGCGTAAGTAAGAAGGAAATCTGTGGACATTGATGTTTTCCGATCTTCCCAATGTTGTATTGGGGTTAGGGTTAAGGGGCTGCAAACATCAATTCAAATCTATGGGCAGAAAAATCTCCTGTCATATTAATGCTTACATCCCAATGCAAGCACACCTGGAGTGTGTTAGGTAAGAACTGCAAAGAATTGCCAGAATTTCACAATCAGAAGAACTTGACCAAAATGATTCATGGTGCAGCCAGAAAAAAGTATGAACTACATTAATCTCCTTGCCATCGGCAACCCCCCCCCCCCAATAAATTCATATTTTTTTTTGCATCTGCTACCTATGTCTTTGCAGACTCCCTTGTGGGCATAACTAACGTCATCACCTACGACATCAGAAGGCAGGGGGGGGGGGGTTGGGGACAGGAGGGAAGGGGGGAGGGGAAGGGGAGAGGGGAAGGGGAGAGGGGAAGGGGAGAGGGGAAGGGGAGAGGGGAGGGGGAGGGCATGCTCCCGGCCTCCTAAGGATTGGAAAGGGGAACCTGTGCACCAGTGGCTACAGAGAATACGTTGATTCCCTCCGCACTCGTCAATAATTATTGACATCTGCACATTGCCGTCTGGGGCAAACGACAGGGGGGGGGCAGGTGTTAGGCATCGGGACTGTTTCTTCTCGTTCACATCTCTCACCCAATGTCGTTTTGTTTTGTTTGAATTTTGTCTTCTCCTTCCAATATTTTCTATTTCATCACCTCGTTTCTAGTTCATTCCCTGTGAAGCATTTACCAAGATTAGAATTATCATCACTATCAACAGTATTTGGGTTCAATTTGGTCTGCAGTTTATATCATTCCTTGATTGTTATTGCTTTACTTTTTTAAGGGGAGTAGGGATGGATGGAACTGCTTATATGCACTCTGTTCAATCCCAGTGTTATCGTCCGTTATTGAAACTGCAATTTGCGTGGGTGAGTGCACTGCACTGCCTCCCCTCTTCTCATGGCTAGCTGTGCTCATTGTAAGGAGTTAATCATACATTTATCCTCACAAATTAAAATTCTTCGAGAGGGAGTGACCAAATTTGCAAAGAGAGAGAGAGAGAGAGCAAGAGAGATAGAGTAAGCAAGACTGCCTGGTGCAGGCTCCAAACCTGAATCAGCAGTCCGACCGATGCTTTATCAATATTCAAGAAAGCTTGTCCACATTGATGGCAGAGAAATAAATTGATATGGATTTCAATAACTACAACTGCCATTTGGACTGGAGAGGTGGATAATTATTCCCACCTCCATGGGACTATGGTCCACTTGCTAAAAATAACTGTGGACTGAAAAAACCTGCGAAGAAAATACGCCGCCGGCTGCTCCGACTGACGTAACTGCTAGGTGATAAATGTTTGATACATTTTGTGGTGACTGGGCTGTGAGTGAAGTCAAGTACATAATCACACTGAGTGAATAATCAAAAGGAGTAATTTAAGTCAACAACCCATGAATGCAAAAATATAAATAAAACTGAGCAACCGACCTGGGCCCTCTGCAATAATTACTGGCGCACCATGCACAAACACGCCTCACCTGATCTGTGGCAGGGCAAGGAGGACGCCAGCACAACAACATTAATTAAAATTCTCAGCAGTGAACGCAGAGCTGTACACAAAAACCTGTCCCCACGCTGGACTCCGAAGGGCACAGGGACCTTTATAATTATTGACTGTCGAAAGATGTATCAAGGTGAACAGACAGTGTGCTACTTTAATAGGCATTGGGAACACACACAAACACAGCGTGCCAACACAGTGGGGCTCATATTGCATTCTCCAGTCTCCACTAAAAAAAAAGGTAATAACAAACAGATAGGCCTACATATTAAGTCTGCATGATCCAGCATATGCCACTGGCAAATGTGAAAGACGGATGATATCTGATATTACTCTGGATCATTCTAAAGGTGGGTCAAAGGAAGCCAGTCAAGCAGCAAGGCACACAAGAAAAGAGGATACTTTTGGTTTGATCTGATAAGTCAGTCTGTCAATCTTGATTTTCAAAATGATTATTAGTCACAGAAAGGCCCACCAATCTTCATGGCAGGAAGTGATTATTATCTCAAATTTTCTTGAAATTTGTTTTGTTCCCACACTACAGAGACACTGACAAAAAAGGGGGCAATGGTTACTGTGAGCAGGCCTGTGGCTGATTTTAAGGAAAGGGCTGATGAGGTCAGACTGGTCCGAGAAGCCTTAGGGATATGAGTGTGCATTGGTCAGTGGTTTGGGGTTGTGACTGGTTACTGAGTGATGGAGGGTTTCAATATCCAAGCAATAAACATTGTAAATGTACAGTTGGTGTGGCTGCATTTTAACCTGTCCACTTAAAGCATGTGAAAATGTTCCACTTTCTTATTTCAAAAAGCAAAATATTCTAATTTGAATAGAAAGTACATGGATGTATCCATCTTGCATCTGAAAACAGTTTTTTTTACTAATGTATGTGCCCATGATTGAACTAGTACAATGAACGAACAATTTGACATGTACACACAAAAAAATCTGTCAATGCACTTTTGGGATGTTTTCCTTTTCAAGTTGGAGCGGGTAATCACACTGCAGGAGGTAATCATACTGTAACTTAGTCCTAAAAGCTTGCATGATCCTGCATACTAAGCCAGCCTGAGTTCCTAGCACTGATGATAATGTCTTTCTGAGTTCCTATCAGGAAAACACCTGAACACTGAGAAAATACTGCCCAATATCATTAATTAAAACCTGACTTTCCCCAAACCTAAAGAATCCTATTGTCCTAGTGTAGGATTGAGAGCATGTGGTAGTTGATGCATAATAGGAATTTGCAGGATTGAGGGCATGTGGGTTTTTTGTCACCAGGAAAATGCAGGATACAGGTTACAAGGCCCAATGTGATGGAGGATGATTCTGTAGGATTGAGGGCATGTATGTGGAGTTTTTTGTCACTTGAGGAAAATGTAGGATACAGGTTACAAGGCCCAATGTGATGGAGGGCACTTAGTAGTAAAAATATACATTATCACAAAAAGGAGTGTACCAATGGTCCAGGGAGACACTGTTGGACTGTCAGGTTAAATTTGGGGCTTTTAACTGAAGGATTGTAGGATTATACAGGATTCAGGTAATGTGCTAGTAACAAGTGGTGGGTAGTTAAGTTTGGGTTTTAATTAATACAATTATTCAAGTCATTTAATATTTATAGAGATGTGAAGTAACACAGCTCAGCAAACATTAAGGACTGGCAGTGGTAAGATTTCTTTTCAAGTCTGTTCAGTGTCTATATGGGTATACTAGACTGTTTAGAAAAAAAATAGCTGCATTAAATGTAGCCCTTGTACTACTGATTATTTAAAAGAAATTGATCCAAATTGTTAAAAAAGGAGTACCAAAGGGCTACAGTTTGAGTTAATGTAGCTACATACGTGTAGTTGAAATTATCCCCTTTTATGTGTTTAACACATTGTAACACTGCAGGGTAATACAGGGGAATTTTCTTCCATTTGTTTTCAGTTTTCCATGCCCCTGTTGGGGAACAAAGGTTTGTTTCAGTAGGATACAACATAATTTGATCTGGAAAATTCAAATTTCATTGTCTGGCTCAAAATGCAAAAAAATAATGGCCAAATTTTGTACAGCCGCTTAAGTGCGAAAATCTGCTAAGCATGAAAATTCTCCCCCTTGTAAACAGGATTACAAAGCATTATTATGATGTGATGTCAATTGCCTCTGACTTGTACTGCACTGCTCTTTACTCAGCACAAAACAACAGCTAAGTTTGGGTTGGACAAGTAATTTAGTGAATCAAGAAATTTTGTGCTGAAGGAAATTTTGGTGCATAAGAGTCTGCTCCATGTAATTGTCCTTTGAACACACAAATTGGCAATTGGCAATAATTGTCAATTGTAGATAACAGACTTTTTTTTATGGCAGGCTGTAAAGGCTTTAGTAAAGTAAATCTGAAGCACCAGAAGTAATGAATGGAACATGGAACTGGAAAACATTTCCTGTGACCAATTTGAAACTAATCGTACGCACTCAGCACTCCTGCTTGTAGTTGTACTAGTCGTTGTACTACAACTACTACTTGTAGTACTAGTAGTAGTAGTAGTACATGTACTAAAGTTTAATTAGAAGTGATGATAGCAATTAGCAGGAGATTATAGCAACCCCTTCCTTCATGAAGTTATTACAAAAACTGTTGCAAACTGCTCACTGAATATCACCTCTTTTCTTCATCTTCCCTGTAGCTTTCTCCTTTGATCTCCCACCTCCCTCCTGTCCCTTTTATCCTCCCTACCCTTTTGTTTGTTTTCCCTTATCTCCCCTCCCTCAGTACTGCAGTGTACATCTGCATCCCACCCCCTTCCCTTTTTGTCCTTTCTCTGTCATGTGTGTCACTGTCAGGACTTTCCTTCCCCTGACTGTCTGTGTTTGTCCTTGTCACTTTGCCTTTGAGAAAGGTCCTGCTAAGTGCTAGGATCGAAACGTCAGGCCCTCTAATAATATTTTTGAGACCAAATAATCATGATATTAAGCTTAAACATTTTCCTTTAGAAAACAATAACAGAAATTAATCAACTGGTTTTTGTTTACTGTCATGCAGGAGTGATACATGCACCGGCCTGTGACATGAAAGTTTACGAGACAGTTGGGGGGGGGGGGGGCGTGGGGGCTATAGTGACAGCGGAAACAGCACTCAGTACACGGGGCTGAGTGAGTTCTGTGCCCCACGGAGTAACTAGTACTAGTAGTAGTAGTAGTAGTCCGAGTAACTTCCCGTAATCGCCGGTCGAGGCTTGACACTTAGTCATTCCTGTCTGTTGATGACGATCGGGACAAGCGTGTGCAATTTAAACAAGCGGGGCTAAAGGGTTCCCGAATTGACTTACCCGATCAGAGATTGAAGAATGTCTTCCGGCGTATTTTCACTTGGAAAAATCCCAGTTCCCTTGCTGGCAGGACCACCGTACCTGGCTCGTCGGCGCAAGATTTGTATACAAACATTGATTTCCATTGGCACCATGCGCCCGTGTCGGTGCCCATATCGAAGCATTCCATTTATCTCAGAGGGGTTTCTTAATTGATGACAGGTTTTACAATTGAAGTTTAAAACACTCATTTCTCTTTTTAAAATATCGAAATATATTTAAATACAATTTAAAACTGTCAAATTAAACTAATAATTTAATAAAGAATGTTAAAAAATAATAATAAATGTACTGGTCATGAAAAGGTCCTCTCCCCTAGAATATAGAACAACCCAAATCAAGTAAACATTTAAAAAGCGCTTGTGCCAGCTGTTGAGGGCGCCCTTGGCTTTATCCACAAAACAACCATGGCCGATGTTCTCGAACGCTGTGAAGTTCCAGGTATTTTGATGTTTTTTGTCCCAAACTTGGGAAGAAATTTTGTGATTTTTTTTCCGTTTTCTGCTTATGCGGATTAAACCTTCAGTTCCAACTTGTCAAACCAGATCTTAGTCGTAGTCTACAGTACAGGTTGATAAACTATGGAAAGATCATGCCTTCGCACATGGTCATGCCTTTGGTTGCAAGTCCGCGAGTAACTTATGGTCAGAGTAACTTGGACCTAAAGGCTTAAGTTACAGTTACAATCGCCCTTTTTAAAATCATGATTTTGTGGTGCATATGTAGGAATAGTGAAGTGCATGTTTTGTACAGACAACGTACTGATTACTGACCATCATCATGTAATTTGTGTCCAAGCAATGGCAATAGTTGCGGCGAGTGGTTGTGCCTGACCATGGACGGATATTTTGTACATTACAATTGGTGGTCTAATTTGGGTTTTTCCCACCCTTTCACGGTGAAGGTATTAAACAAAAATATTTCCTTGGACTACCCGTGACCGAAATTCCACGATTTTACTCCCGAAAACACCCATGAAACTGTCCCATGCGCCCACCGCTGCATTTACTGAGAATCACAGATTCCAATAATGCAATATACTATTACTGGTCATGTAGTTTACTCACGTTTGCTGAAATAATAGAAATGTCACATTCAGTTGATCAAGAACAGGTCTCTCCCAACCGATGAGCTGAAACTGGTCGGCCATCTTTGATTTGAAACTGAACCGGTATACTGGCAGGTCTGGGTGCGTAGTGGGGCTGTGTGAGTGTGTGAGCGTGCTTCACGTGTTGAGCCCCGGTGACTGTTTCCTGAACAGCGCAAAGCAACGTATGGACATCGCTCTGCTGTGGACTGAATTTTGGAGACTTGTGCCCGGCCGTTAGACCCAGTGTAATTGCGCGACTTTGTATGCTGCTTTCATATAAGTTATGTGACATAAGTTGCGTCATATACGAATGCAGTTGCCCGACCCCTCCCAAATTTAAAAAAGAGCGACTTTTAAGGTCCTATTTAGTCGGACTAGTGTCAAAGATAAATCCATTCACACTGTCAAAGCATGATGCTCACGGACACAGACAGTCCTAAAGTTCTGTAAAACACCTATCAAAGTAGGCCTTACCCCTAACCATGCCCTAACCTCAGTTGTGAAAATGATCGTAAGCTATACTTGGTGGTAAATTGTGCATTAGTATTTAATGCTTATCTTTCTTCTGGATTCACCATCACTTGTGCAGATGTCCCAACAAAGAGTGCTGAAAATGCTTCTGAGGAGGGGAAGAAACAAAGCGTCCCTCAGGTAAGTTAATGATAAAGTACGATCCATCCTGGATTTCAACCCAAATGTAAATCACTGTCCGAGTGGTTTCCTTTTCCATGAATCGACTTTTTCCATTGAAGGACATCAGAAGGCATGTTTGATCTGCACATACATGTGGGGTATTCAATAGTACAATTTGAACCTCAACCATATTCAATGAGGTATTGCCCTTTCTCGACGTGATAAACACCGAGTGCTCAGTGCTTTGCCCCGTGCCTGATGAAAAATTTTCAGGCAGCTCGGGTGGGATTCGAACCCGCGATTCCCGATTTCTAGTACGGACGTCTTAACCGTAGTCTTAACCGTAACAAGAGTAAGGGCAAAACCTCATTGAATTACATTCTCCTCGAGGCAAACGTCATTTATATCTAAACCATATTCAGTTTTGCCCATATTTAGGCTACCTTAGGCCAGCTTTTTGCTCTATCTGAGTATCGGATTGGGTGTCTCTCTGTACAGCCGGACAGCATCGCGGACACGGTCGTGGCCAAGCACTACAACGAGCGGCAGGAGGTGGGGCTGCAGGAGCGCAGCAAGAGCCGCATCTTCCACCTGCGCAACTTCAACAACTGGATCAAGAGCGTCTGCATCGCCGACACCCTGCAGCGGCTGCGAGCCCGCGATCCCCACGCCAAGCTGACAGTCCTGGACCTGTGCTGCGGCAAAGGCGGCGACCTCCTGAAGTGGAAGAAGGGGCAGATCTCCAGGCTCGTCTGCTCAGGTGATCCTCGTTTCCCCCCTAATCAGATGTTCGGCTGATGAGGCAGAATGTCCGTGCGCTAATGCTTTGGCTGGGTCAGGACTGGATTGCTCTCTGTCTGAAAATGGTTCCGGTTAGGGATGTGAGACTTCCGGAATTTTCAGATTTAATCAATTTTTTTTATTTATTTATTTTTAAAATTTTATGTCAAACAAGTATCTCAAACTGCTAATTTCTGTCTGTTTAAACCCTAAAAACTGATGGGCGCCTGCACCCCTGGCGTGAATCTCTCGGTTGTGTAAGCACTTACATGCAGTTGCATGTGTTGGTCACGTAAGCGCTCACTCACAGTCGCACAATTTAGTGGCCTTCAGTGATTTCTAGGAAATGACTTTGTCGGTCATTTGCATCCCTGGTTCCGGTTTAGTTTCATATGTTTTTATGCCCCCCACACAGTATACTTGTAATGCCATCAGGAAAATAAGAATAGAATTCAAGTGGAAGGTTTGCGATGGCACCATGTAAAGCATCTCTTTTGAGACAGTATTGCTCTGTAAAGAGCTGGTACGGTAGCTCATTTCAGAGCCACACTCCGTCTCAAAAGAGATATTTTACACGGTGTCCCCTGCAAACCTTCCACATGGTACTTCCACCACGCCAACCTTCAATTCTCATCTAGAATAGAAATGTGAAGTTATAAAGTTGACTAAATTTACAGAAAATCAGTTGTGAAGATAAACTTGGGATGAAATGAAGGGTTATATTGGAGGGTTATAATATAATATAATATAATATAAGGTCCCTTTAAGAGGAGGTGTGGTTCTGAAAAGAACCTGAGCGATAACTCAGAACCGTACTTCTTCTTTAAGAGACCTTACGAATGGTGTCACCGCAAACCCTCCTATATTGCTTCTGTTGCTTCACCCACCATGCAAAGCCTTGAGTCTTATCTATTTATGAAGTTGAGGAAGCGCGTTTAAGCCTCGTGGGGATTTAATGCTGGAGGTTGACAGCAGCTGATTGATATAGGAAGGTTTGCGGTGACACCATGTATAAGGTCTCTTAAAGAAGAGATGTGGTTCTGAAAAGAACCTGAGTGGTAACTCGACGTTTCGACCAGTATATGCTCTGGCCGTCATCAGGAGAAGAGCATACAGGAGACGGCCAGAGCATACACTGGTCGAAACGTCGAGTTACCACTCGGGTTCTTTTCAGAACCACATCTCTTCTTTAAGAGACCTTATACATGGTGTCACCGCAAACCCTCCTATATTGATTCACCCACCATGCAAAGCCTTAAGTCGTACTTATTTAGCGGCTGATTGGATGGGCTGGATGTCCTCTTTGTCTCTTCGCAGACATAGCGGAGGTGTCCCTTCAGCAGTGCGAGGAGAGGTTCAAGGACCTGGCCAATCGCTCTCATGGCCCACATGCTCAGGTGCCGTTCACTGCCGAATTCTACAGGGCTGATCTGTCAAAGGTGAGGGGAGGGGGGGGGGAGGAGGCAGCTTAACCCGTTCCATCGGAGCTACAATCAATGAGTCACCCAAACAGAGTTATCTAATTTACTGGCGGGAAGATCCTGCATGCTCCAGTGGCCGCACTGGGTGCGAAAGATTTTCCATGTCCCAGCGCTTTCATCAGGCATATACCGGGTAAACACCGATGATAGTTGGAATCCAGTAGTCTGCTGACAGAGCCACACTCCCTTCTTGAAAGAGAATTGCTGCATAGTGGCTCCGCAAACCTAACATTTAGTATTATTTTCACCGGCAAACCTTCCAATCTTATCTATAATCTATTCCTTGTGTAACAAAAGGGGCTTCTGGCTCAGGTGCCCGGTACAGCCTGAACAAAAGAGTGGACATGCATTCTCCTGTGGAGAATAAAAGCATTGTGCAGGTATGGGGCGTTGGTCACATTTTTACTTTATCGCCGGCAATACCTTGGTTGCTTTCGTTCTTTCTGTTGGCCTTCGCCCTGCCCCTGCACCACTGCCAGCCTGGGTTCATTGATCTAAGTTTGTTTTCCCCTCTGCTCCTCTGTTATTTCTATTGTATATTATGTTTGTATTCAGTTCATAAATGTATTTCGGGAGGCGCCCCCAAAGTCTGTCTGCGCGCCCCCATTCATTACATGTAGTTTTATTCTAGGGATTCAGTTATTGGTTATCGGCTTCACCCATACGGGTGTAGCCGAGCCAAGCCCACTCCAGAAGGTTGAGGCCGTTACACTTGCATTGACTATGGGCATCGATTCAAACGTTTTCCCATTTGTCTTGTTTACGCAGGAGCGTTTGACGGACCAGTACAAGGATCCTAACATCCGGTTTGACTTGTCAAGTTGCCAGTTCTCCTTACATTACTCCTTTGAAAGCCACAGCCAGGCAGAGACCATGCTCCGTAACGCCTGCCAGTGTATACGTCCGGGCGGCTACTTCATCGGAACCGTCCCCAATTCATGCGATCTGGTGTGAGTGTGGCCACTCTATTCTCACTTTTCCGTGTGGCAATGTGTTTGCTGTCATTCTTTCCACAACGTATCGTCAAGTAATATGTAAAAATGTAGCAGCCTGCTTACTGACTAAAATGACCAGGGGTCGATTTCATCAAATTGGAACCCATCTTCACTTACGATCAATCGCAAGACGATGAGCGATGCACAGAAACGGCAACGAATTGCCGTGCCCTTTTATAGCACATTGCTGCCATGCGGCCCTTTCGGCCGACGGGTTATTTGGGCAGATCGGACTGCCGGCCAGCGCTGGCCGTTAGCACAGCGCGCAAGACTGTTGTGTGCTGCACACATGGAAGCTTCACTGTACCGTGCGTGCGCACTGTCAGCTAAACATTGCGCAGTTCCATGTCAACGAACTTTTCGTCTGTGGGTACCAGTGAATCTTGGACATCGCTGGCTGTATCAAACAACGGGTACCAATGGTAGTTGGGAGCGATTTACGTTGCACGATAGATAGATTGCGCAATAACACGTGGTTGCAGTGGGTTGCGTGTGAAAGTAGAATCATAGAGCTGTAAAAAGTTTGCGCGTTCGATCGCGGGTGCCTTTTAACCAGGCCCCGAAAGGAGAAAGCCATACAGCAAAATGAGGTACAATAACTACATGATACAGCACAAAAATGTCGCACTATTTAGGCCTATTCCTTTTTTCAGGTAGGCCTACGTACGTGATTGTTTTTCTCACTTTTTTTGACGAGAACGCTTTGGCACAGCTAGCCCACATCACGATTTCTTGACAGCATGGACTATTCCATTAGGCTTAGAGGGGTACGACTTTATACAATAATAAGCTCCGATAAATTTCTCGTTTAGGGTGGACCTAGCTGTTTACAAATCCATCTTTACAAAACATGTAGGCTATTGAGATTTTTTTTTAAATTTCCCCGGAAAATCTATTTTCACATAATTATTTTTGTCGTCAGGATGACTAGCACCCTTGCCATACTTGAATGGTACAGTCCATGTTCCGTGAGAAGGCATGTTGGCGGCTGACTAAAACCTATTTTGGACGTCATTTTTGAGGTGGAAAAACAACTTTTTTAGGCATTATGGTCCCACAGAAACGATGATATCATTTGTGGGAGACCTAAAACAACGCTTCGGTGCCCTCAGCGTCTATTTGCAAAGCATTTTATGGTACTAAACTAGTCGTGCATTAAAAAACTCGCTTGTTAAACAGAAACAGAGCTGACATGCAGTGGCCTTTGTTGTTTGTGTTGGCCAAACGTTTAACCGGTTAAACGGAAAAGTGAAATGCCGTTAAACGTTTAGCAAATTAAACGTAAAGTCCGACCCTTAGACTGTAGCCACCAATTAAATGTATTACTGTCATTCTGAAGTGCCTCTCATTTGGAAGAATGTACTTCTATCCCTCAGACTGTTGAATTGCCTTTGCCTCAACGAGAGCTTTTGTCTTTCTTGATCTATCAGGGAGAGACTGAGGGTAGCCGAGGGAACCCAGTTTGGCAACGACGTCTACAGTGTCAACTTCCACAGCAAGGACAAATTTCCACTCTTTGGATGCAAATATGACTTCCATCTTGAGGGAGTGGTGGACTGCCCTGAGTTTCTCCTCCACTTTCCCCTGCTGGAAGAGTAAGCATTCCCCCCTTTACGTGAGAACTCGCATTCTGGACAGAAGTGCGCCCCCTACCTCTGAAAGGAGAGGGCCAGTGGATTGGCAAATCAATGCAGTGCCTGAAGTTTTAGTGTAAGATAAGCAAAGCAGTCCATTGTATTCTTATATAAGTGAAATGAAAAATCTTATCCATTCAATCCACACATTTTCCATTGGGTTAGAAGTTAAGTCACCCTCCCTCCAAAAAAACCACCGAAATAGGAGGGACGGGTTAAAACCCCTAAACAACATTGGTAAGATGGTAAGATGTTCAAATGAACAAATGTTTACAGATTTACATGAAACTTATACAGTTTGAAGATTGTTATAGTAGAAACTTCTCACTGAAATATTTCTGCCTACAATGTTGTATTTTGGGAGAAATGAGTAAAAGAAATAGTTTACATCTCACCGAGATCTAAAGTATTTTTCGGAACAGTACGGCGTTCAATGCTACATTTTCGCGAAACAATTAAAGCGGTTTTCACAATTTTCTCGAAACTCGGTTGGCTGATTGAGCTGAAATGTTCACAGGTGTGCTATTTCATGCATATGTTGGATCAGACAACGAATGGATGCTATTCTTTGACCTCGACCAATGTTGTGTAGGGGCTTTAAGCAGAGGGCCTCACCTGACAGACCCTATCCCCATTGCTCTGCTGTCCTCCCCCCCCCCCCCCCCACCTCAGAATGGTCAGCAAGTACGGCATGAAGCTGGTGTACCGCAAGACCTTCAAGGAGTTCTTCCAGGAACACTCCAAGGATCCAGAGAGCAACCGTCTCCTCAGCAGAATGAAGTCCCTGGAGGTGAGTGGCTGATGTGGCAAGGGGCTCCCACCCTCTCCCATCCTTTAGCTTTCCCGGGGGGGTTGATTTCACCAAGCTCGTCGTAACAATCAATCGCAAGACAACGAGCAATGCACATAAACCATATGGCCTAACACATCGTAAGTTGAGTTACGATGCATCGTAAGGCTTTGTGAAATCCACCCCGGGACTGACGACTACCATGAGCAGTGATGAAATCCACAGTTCAAGAATCAAGAACATTTCGGAATATTAGTTTAGTTTTAGTTTAGTTTAGTTTATTTCTTTTCCACAGCATCAATCAACATTATATGTACATATCACAGAATGTACATCACAAAGAATGAATAGGAACAGTTAATAGGAAACTGGTTGAATATTAGGGAAGGCCACCATCCAAGGGCTGGATAGAGTCCTCGGATTGAAGAGGACTAGTACCTTAATCCAGAGGTCTCGGGCCCAAGTCCTGGTCCAGTCAAAGCTTTCTTTGCCAATTTGTTAAAATTTGTTCAAAATTTCCCAGTAAGTTTTTCGCTTTGGTTTGTTTGACTCTTTTTTTTTTAATGGTTTGAATCTTCCCAACAATGCTCCAGCAATATCCCGCAGACCGTGATGCCACCCTCAGCAGTGATGTGGATGGGGACTATGCCCATGCTGACCATTACCTTCAAAACACAGACAGACCCATAAAGCTGGTAAGTCACAAAGATTGCAGCTCGACGACACATTCTGCGGTGTAAGTTGGTCGTTACAACAGAGTGAAATGAAATGAGATTCGAATGTCTGCATGGTGAGGATAGCAGGTTAATTAGGTTTACAGTGACATCATGTAAATTCTCTTTTGTGAGTAAGTTTGTGAGTAAGTGTGGTTCTGAAAAGAACTGGTTTATATCAGAACCACGCTTACTCACAAAAGAGAATTTACATGGTGTCACTGCGAACCTAATTATCCTACAACAGAGTGCTATACAACCAGCATCATGTGAGATGGGTTGTTCATTGTATGATCAGTTATGTTGGGTGCCAAGGGTTGTTCAGATCAATCCCTGGGTCCTAGTTCCTTGAAGACTTGCAGATCTTTGACAAACACATCGCAGTATTTTCTAGAGATGATACCATTGGTTTCCTTCAGGTAATTGTTAGTATGTATCACCCAAACCTTCAGCATCCCCATGGATGTATTGACCGAGGAAGCCATTAGGAGGATACCTCTTGTTCCAACAAACCATTCATTCCTTTACTGATCTCCACTCTGAAGTTTAGGTAAATCAAACACCTGTCCATTGGCAAAGTCCTTGTTGCTGAGGTAATTTAATCAATCAACCAATCTATCAATCAATCAATCAATCATCAATCAATCAATCCATAAATCAATCAATCAATCAATCAATCAATCAATCAATCAATCAAACAACCAATCAATCAATACTTTATTTCCACTTAATCAATCAAATCGTCATGGAAATACACCAATGAATCAATTTTACACGGTGATTAAGTGACGGAGGTTTTCCGAAAAGCAGAGCTTGTCGAGTGGAGACCCCCATGACTTGTGATGGTAAACGAATTTAAGTTGAATGATTAAGTTATATACGACAAATTAAGTTTCGAAGTCAGAGCAAAAAGAACCAGTTTTTGAAGAATAGAGCTCTTAAAACTCCTCAGTTAGGTCTTTAGAAGGCTTCCCGATGTCCAGACTGTTAGGATTTGCCTAACCATTATTCTCTGCACTCACCAACCCAAATAATCATAGCGTCAGGCATCGAATGTCCATACCACTATCTTGCCTCACTGTACATAGTTGGCCCAGTAATCACATTCGCTGCTCCCTTCCTCACCCCCTCCTCCCTAATTGTTTTGTCTCACTACAGGGCACATTGTCAAGGTCAGAGTGGGAGGCCACCAGCTTGTACATGGTCTTTGCCTTTGTGAAAGTGAACACGCCATCACCACCATTGTCGCAGGCAGCAACGGCTGCATCCTCATGAGAACCACTGAGGAGTCCTCTGCTTGTTAGCAGCCATTTTTCTTGATACCATGCACTGGCCAGAGTTTGTAATCTGGCCCGGGTGTTTTCTGCAAGACGGCTTCGTTCAGTCCCAGAAAGGTCCGATCACCCGTGAAAATTGTAACGGCGTCACAATTTACAGGGCTGCACAGTGGAGTGTCGCTATAATGAAATCCCGGGATACGCGAAAATTGTTTGGTATATCGGTCATTCGTTGCAGTGACTGTAACTGCAACTGTATTTGGTGGAAAAAATTACAGAAGACTGACTACCGGTACTCAAAAGCACCTGCATGTTTTTTTGGGGGGGTGCGAGAGGTAATTGGAAAATGTTTTGTAAACTGAAGGATTATTCTTCAGTAGTAACTTACCGGTAGTTGCCGTTGACATTTTCTACCTGGTCCATATTAAATTGATTCAAATTGTTTGTATGAAAATATAAAAAAGTCAGCAGAAACTCTATGAAAGTTTATTGAGGTTGTAGGACTGCATAATACATCCCCAAGACAACTCTGGCCATCATAGTACTGATTAAACCCACCTTTGACAGGATCATAATCATCCATGAAGTATGCAGTAATATGCTTTGATATTTATAACAGCTTTATACTTTGGCCCGGTAGATAGAGGAAAAGTCTGCTCTGCAAGGGTGCATTCTTGAAAGCCTGACCTGATCTGGCAATGCATGTGAGATCAGGGCCCAGTTTCATAGAGCCGCTAGAGCGTGGAAACCTGCTAAGCACGGAAATTCTTCCTTGATGATAACAAGATTGCTTACTATATTTCATTTGGTGCTTAGCTTGGGATACAAGTGGAACTTTGGCTGGCAACCTGATTTTATTGAACAAGGCATTTCATGCTTAAGCGGCTCTATGAAATTGGCAATTACCAAATATCTCACCTTTTAAAGGCCCAATACAACATTGAAAAGATCGGAAAACATTGATGCTCACAGAATTCCTTCTTAATTACCGGGTACACAGTTTGTAGATGGTCATCAGGTCATGATAGACTCCTCATGTTGAAATCTTAGGGTCTGGAATACTGTATTTCTTGAGAAATCTTCACTGAACATCGAGAATTTTTTTTTTTTACTCGCGAGTAATAAACTTTCTTACAGTACGGTACGGTTCAAAAACCCTCTGACGTATTTTTTGCCTTTTTCTACTTTTTAGAGTTACCATTTGAGCTGAAACCTTCGCAGGATTTCTTTTTTGGGGGATGTTTAATGGTATACCACACAAACTGTGGTAATCTTTTGACCTTTACCAATGTTGTACGGGGCCTTTAAAATGAGATTGCCTGCTGAAGAATCATTACTCAAAGACAAGTAACCCGCAAAAAAAACCACCATCTAATTATGGTATGGATGGCTACCATGCTTAATGATGGAGGACTCCTCATGCTTTGCTGAGTTTTGTGCTGAAGTCTTGCTCTGAAATTTGCCCAGGGAGCATGGCAGCCCTTCCCCAAGGACTTTCCCAAGTGGCTATTTCCCTTGGTGTTTTGATCTGTCCTGCCCTCCCAAAACTTGCTTCATGGTCTGTTTATTTGATGTGGTGCAGAGCATGACTTTATAATGAAAAAAAGATGAGAGGTAATTAAGATTGAGGCATTTGCAGCAGAGGTTGTTTTGCTGTTAGATACTCCCACGCCGCATTACATTAAAATCAGGGGTTTTTGTCACTGAATGATAAATCTCTTAAGTGGGGCTGCATTAGAAGATATAGGTTTAATAAACTTGTTTCCCTCTGAAAAATTATCATGTTTACAAGCGTCATGAAATCCTTGGAATTTGCAAGTTCATTACAGATGGCTTTTAAATCTCAAAAGTTGGTCATGCTTAGTGGATCAAAATACAGACCCTCTATTGTGTTGAGATTTTAAAAAAAATGTCATAAACGTGAGGAAGCAGTTTGCAAAAAATAATGAGCATTTCAATATGTATTTATGTAATATACAAAAATGTTGCAAACTGCTTACTGACTAAAATAACCAAAATGCAAATCTCAAAATTGAGTGTGCCTGACATTTTGATCCTAGCAGGACCTTTCTCAAAGGCAGAGTGAGAGAGGTCCTGCTAGGATCGAAATGTCAGGCCCACTAAATTTTGAGATTTATATGTATTTATGTAGCACAATATTAAAGAAAACTGATCATTTGGACAACTGTCTAAAATTGATAAGCAAAGAATGGTCAGATACCAGTCAAAGGTCGTAAGAATCACACTACAATACAGATGGTAATCCCACCAAGGAAGATCTTCATGGTGAGCTGATTTTCACACTTCATCAGCTGTAGTGATTTTTAGATCTGATATTGGCTGACAATTGAGACAAAGGGGGTGACATCATGTCACCGGGTTTTCGGTTTGGGAGAAAAGGGTTTTATTTTATTTTATCATGGCTGTCGATGCCTTAGTATATCCCATAGGTTGTTTGTAACATTCTTTAATTATTGTAGATTGTCACAGATGTTAGTTCGCCACTTTAATACTTTACCACCGTCCCACCTGTGTCACTAGTTACTCGATGGAATAACCCTGCTTAGAAACCTCAAATAAAAACCTCGTGAAGAATAAAAACCTCGTGGACAATCCGACTTTTTGTTTTTGTTGTAGTAGTTGCTCCAAGGTTGTTCCTTTATTTTTACGAGGTTAATGGACTAAATTTTTGCGAAATAAAAGAAATAAGGCCTTGGGAAAAAGAGGAATAAATTCTCGTGAGGATGCATCTTAGACTTTTCTGTTCATACAACGACTTTATGATTGACTATAATTATAGTTAATTCAGTAGTACTGTGATATAAAAAAATGTTGCAAACTGCTTACTGACTAAAATTACCAAAATGCAAGTCTCTTCCTTTGAGAAATTGGTCCTTCTAGGATCGAAACGTCAGGCCCACTAAACTTTTTAAGACTTATTAGTATCGGTAAAAAAAATCACATCCTACCAAACGACTGAAGATTGAATTCCTTGTTCGGAGAAAATTTGGACAGTGATTCCGTGAAAAGAAGCAATGGGTAAGCCTAATTTATGAACCCTAAAGTGGTTGAATCATCGTAGAGGTTGAATCAAACTTCACAAATCAAATTAGGACGTCACCGATCTCCACGAAAGAATCAACGGTATCAGAAATATTCTATTTTTGGAAATCTAGTGGTGTTTTCGGTGTTGATCTTATTCTGAATTCCAAAAAAAGGTGAACTTCCAAGAAGCGAACTGTTTGTTGACGTCGCGTCATTTTGTGCGAATTGTGTGCTCGCTGCTATTCTCCGTCTTTGTTCATTTTGTTCCTTTCACCGTGCGGTTTTACGTGCTATAGCGTGCAGTGACGTATGCGTCTGGCTCATCCGTACACATCGAGTGTGAACATCCGGGAGCCTGGCGGTGCATGCGCAGTTGCCCGAAATCGGAACTCTGCTGATTTTTTCACTTGGCCATTTTCTCTCCGCCATATTACCGGACAAAGACTAGACCGGGACCCGACCCAAAATGAGCGATTTTGCCGGCGATGTCCGCGTGTCCTCGCACAAGGTGAGTTCGCCCATCCTCGCTGATCGGGGTGGTGCGTTTCGTCCGGCGGGCAGCCGCTGCGGTTGCCTGTAAATGCGAACTTTGGAGTCGGTAACTCCGGCCCCGAAATCCCCCCCGAGTCGTCGACGGTAACACGCGTATATACAGTATACGTATACGTGCACCCATGCTTTGGGTAACGTATGTTGTCGCGATCCTCTGCCGAGTATTAATATTCATCAGGTATGACGTCACTGCACAACGATCCGGATACGACCGATCCGTATCCGAGTAGGCTGCACACTGCTAGTAACTTGTTACGGTGCGGATTCGGAGTAGTACGGAAGAGGATCATGTGCAGTGACGTCATACCAGATGTATATTCATACTCGGCAGAGAATCGCGACAACATACGTTACCCATGCTTTCGCAGCGAGACCACGCAGTGAGTTGAGGTGAGCGTGCGTCCTGCACACAAACGCCACACAGGAAGATTTTTTGTTTTCGCCGGCAAACGAATTAGCCTTCCAGTCTCCCTCAAAAGCCCACAAATTCTGCCACTATTACTCCCTCAAACAATTCGTTTGTTTACCCCTATTGTTGGGGGACGTTTAGACGCCAACAGCCCGATGTTAGTGAACCGCTTTATTCTAATGCCGTCGTTTTATGCCATGTTTTTTGTGTGTTATTGACAGGCCGATGAGAAATCGTCCAGTGCTGGGAAAGGTAAGTGTCATGCTTTTTGGATGGCCCGATTAAATGTCTGCATTCAGCAGCTGGTACATGCCAGGAACACGTGGTAGGCCTGCCATAGTGCCAGCGCACTAGCAACTTTAAAAAAAGGCCATTCTACATTTATGCTTCCTCGTGGAAAATTACAAAATGATTATTTAAAAATAAAAATGAATTCTGTTTATTACTTTATATGATCGTGATGTAGTTGGGCTATGCTGGGATGAGGAATTCCAGTCAGTAGAACTTAGAAGTTGTACTTGTAGTTGTACTTGTAGAACTAGAAATGAAATGAGTAAAATATTTTATAAAAAATACTAAAGAAACTTTGACTGAACATGGAGTAGAGATTATGCCTCGGATTTCTTTCCTTTGTTTGGAAAAAAAATGAAATGTTAATGAGAAATCGTCAAATTTGAAAACTTTAGAAACCTAGTATTATATTTCCAGTATGAACTGTCACATAAAATTTAAAGGATCTTAAACTAGTTAAAGTTAAACTAACTTGAATTTTTTATGGAATTATTCCATTTACCGTAAATTTTTAAACCGATCTTAGCATTCATAATCTATCCATGTTTTTTGGTTTTTAACATTTAGAAAGTCTGACCTTTGAAGTTTGATACTAATTTGAGATTGGTTGTGAAATGTTCAAGGTGTTTAATGGATTTATACTTAGCATAGAAGGTATACTGTCAGGCCAGGTTTTGCAACTGAAATTATTTACAAAATGTATGATTGCATTTCCATGATCAAATTTTGTATTTTACTATGAAAATTTGAAACAATTCACATGATGTATCAAGTTCATTTTGAATTATTTCTGATAATATGTATGGTACTTTCTTACACATGAGATAGGTCCTGATAGGATGGAAATGTCAGGCCCTCCTAATTTTTTATATTCACATTTTGGTAATTGTTGTCAGTAAATAGTTCTGCTTCCAATCCAATTACATTTTGATTTTGTTTGGCAAATTTTTGCCAAGTGTACAATCATATTGAGGCATCTGCATGTGGTCAAGCCTTATAATACAATCAATTTCTTATATTACACATTGAATTTTCATCATCATTGTTTCCCGATTAAAAAACTGGAAGCAGAACTATTTGTTGTTTGCCCTGATGATAAAAGATTTTATATAATGCATCACACCAAGGTCACGATGCACTTCACAAGAAACAACATTGGCATGATATTTATAAATGTCATGACATTTATACTTATAGGTGAACATTTCTTTGAAAAGTTTGATACAAAGAAATTCCTGTTAGATTTCAAGAAAAGGTCAACTTATGCTGTAGAAACAATCTATATTGGCGTTCACAGACTTTTTGCTCTCATTTTCAATAAAGGAGGAAAAACTGAACAGGTTTCATTCCCAGTTGAATCATTTCCCGTTGTAAGGGAAAAGGAAGTTCATTCATGCAGATTGCAATAACGGATATCAAAATATGCAAACAATTTGAGTTGTACATGTGTTTTGTCTTGTATAAGATTCCTTATGGAATATGCATGTCTAACATGCATCCGTGAGGTTGTATCTACTGGTAATTGTAAGTGATACATTTATCCATGAAGTTGTATCTAATTATAAGTGATACATTTTAAACTTTTAATACCAATGTTTAAGACCTGTTTCAGATTTGTGAAGGTTTATTGATAACCAATTAACCATTATCTTTGAGATCGTTTTTGCATAGCAATTTGTATATGAACATTATCGACATTGCATACACCTGTTCGGTCAAAGGTTTATTTCACACATTCCTTAATTTACGTTTGTCCATCAAACAAAAGCCAAAAACACCATCAAAACCAACAAAACCTCCACACAAATGAACAATATTATGCTAATGCTATTGCTAGTTCGAATACTGTTCAAAGAGTCATCAAGTTCCTGTGGTTCTTTTCAGAACCGGCACACATACTCACAAAAGAGAACTTTGCATGGTGTCGCCGCAAACTTATTACTCCTTAAACAATTTATTACTAGGGTCTACACCACCATAACAGCCATGAGAATTCAAACTCAAGGGAAACACAACTTTTTCGGACAAATGCAGGGACAGGACCCGACCCTTGTACATTCTCGTCCTTTCAGTTTGGCCATTTTTGGGTGGATTTCAGTGTCATGTTAGCAGGTCACAGATTGCAGACTTTCGGTTTTCACTTAACAATTCCAGACTGGGAAAGAATGAACTAATCAGTAATCACGGTACCCAAAATTCCTTAAATTTAAATTGCAAATTTGCAGTCACAAAGTGAACATTTGTTATCTATTCTGGGATGGTACATGTCAGTCTATACGTGTGTCTTAAATGTACAGGTACCGAATTACTACCGATATATGAGAAACTAAACTCATCAGAGCCTCTGATGAATCTAGTTTCAGAGGTGTATCAGTATGGCTATTGAGAACACAATGTAAATTGTATGCAGATGGTTCCTGTTTCATTGATGTGTACATGTCCATTTAACAATACAGGCTGCAGGCCTCAACAAGTAGAAAATAATTTTGCATTTAGATTCATTGGATTTGATTTGATTTTTCCCTCAGGTTGAAAAAAAACAATTATTAGTAGAATTTTATTTTAGTACAAATTGGGAGTTGAGCTCCCATCAAAGTTGTCTCAATTATTGTCGCTCAAAGATGTTTATCATACAATAATCATATGGTTTTTCAACTAACTGTCTTAAGCCGCGTCCGCACTGGACTTAAAATGGGTAAACTAACCGAGCAAATGGGTAAATTGACCATTTTAAGTCCAGTGCGGACAGCCCAGGAAGTTTTCCTCCAATGTAACTTACCCGACTCCAGTGGGTAGTTTAACCGACCGACTTCTGCCCGGTTAAATTGACCAGGTCAGTTTAACCGAGTCGAAAAGTCCAATCCGGGCACGACGTCTCGTTAAACGACTTGGTAAAAAACCACATCCGGTCCGGCGCCGGCGCCCCGCATTGCCTCAATACCACGTGACGTGTACATGTACGTCCCTGTACACAAGACTCGTGCGGGCGTGGGGTAGCAACGTGACTACAGTACATGCACATAATGTACATTACACACACGGCAGGTAGATTGTGTATAGACATCCGGTTAAAGGTCACCACGAAAGTGTCCTCATGCGTTTGTTTGCGCCAGTCGGTTAGTTTTACCGATCTTCTCGGTTAGTTTACCCGAGTCAAATAGTCCAAGTGCGGACGCCTGGAAGATTTACCCATTGGAATGTTACCCACGGGCTCGGTAAAAAATAAGTCCAGTGCAGACACGGCTTTAGTTGATCAGCAATGCCATGCAGTACATGAATTTTCCAAGATTACTCAATGTTCGTAAATGCTTCTTGCTAAGTTGCTAGTGTTGATTTTTTACTATTTTGTCAGTCAGAATGTCACCACCTTTTTCTAGAAGTAGTTTTAGGTCATGCTGGAAGATAATTTGAGAAATTTGATGTTCATTCTATTTCTGCAGGACTGAAGCATCCCAATCATATCAAGGCCAGTCCGCAGAAAGCATCAAGTGGAATGTCCAACAACCACCACTCAAATTCCACGCAGCTGAAGGGGCACTCGTCCTCTCACCCTAAGGAAGGGGTCAACTCCCACTCCAAGCACCTATCTAACTCACACGGAAAGCCGTCCTCCAAACCCAATGGAGGCTCAGGGTCACATTCCTCCTCGAAACATTCCTCCACACCGAAGCCATCTTCGTCGACCAGTTCCAAGGTGTCATTGAAGGATGGGTCTCCCGTCAGCCACCGACCTAAAGAGGGCCACAGCTCCTCCAAACCCAGGCCAGAGGGATCAGCTAAGCCGAAGATGAATTCATCGTCCAGCTCTGGGAAGCCCTCCTCCGTCAAGCCCAAGGATGGAACGCCGCGGCCCAAAGATCCGTCACACTCGTCGTCGACGCCTAAGACAAGCTCTTCATCTTCACACAAGAGCTCCTCCTCTGGTACGCCAAGTAGCAGACCAAAGGAGACCAGCATTGGCTTGCTGAAACCCAAGGATCCTTCTCTGAAGCACAAGGCACCCTCAGACGCTAAACTGAAAGACGGAACTAGCAAACATCCGTCAAAACCGTTGCCATCAAAGAGTCCAGGACTTTTATCCAAAGACAAGTCAGGCAGCAGGTCCCTGTCGAGCAGCGGCAAGGAACGACCAAAACACTCTGACGGAAAGAGCAGCTCCAGCGATGGGGACTTCAAGAAGCAGAAGTCGGTGAACCACGAAAGCCGTCCAAAGCCCCACAAAGGTGACGTCAAAGTCAAAGAAAAGGCAGAAAAGAACGGGGAGCAGGTTGCCAAGATCAGCATCAAGGTTGAAAAGAAAGGTCATGCCGAAGTTGTAAGAAGGTGAGATGTTCGTAACCTTTTCATCACCTATGTCAAAGCGCCTTGAACAAATTTCAATGATAATACAAAAGAAGTAGTATTGTTTGAAAGTTCCATACACTCAGTCAGTATATTATTTATAATTTGAATGAAAGTCGCTTAAAACAAGCACATTGGAAGTTTTTAAAAAATTGTAAAAAAGATGAGATAACTTTTCTCCCATCTCTTTTTTTTTGCAGTCCAGTAAAAGTGAAGAAAGAGCCGAAGGCTGAGCCTGATGAGGATGATCAACCTCTGGTATGTGTATTACAAATACCAAACATCCGTAGAATCACTGCCACTGTATTATATCAGCACATCTGTAACAGTATTCTTCATATTAGAATCTGAGTGCTGAAGAAGGGAAGGCTATGTCATGCATGTCTAAGCATGTCATCAGATTTGTCTACTTTGACAGGATTGCCTCAAATGATTCATGGTTCATTCTTCAAGGGTAGTGTATCCATCAACATAACTGGCAAGCAAACATCACCTATTTCCCCCCCCCTTTGTTAATCAGTTTCTGTCAACGTACCTGGTTAGCTGGCAAAGCATGAGCAACTTGTTTCACCTTCTTTTGTAAATTCTCATGACAGGACAAGCGGTTAGCGTCGGCCAAAGCCAAGAAAGATTCGGGGAAGGATCATTCCTCAAAACGGTCTCGAGATGATTCTGAAGATGAAAAGCCTCTATCTGCCAGGTATGTAGTTATTAATGGCTGACACATTATGTCCATGTATGTCACATTTGAAGCTGGGGAAAATGTCTGCAGTTCTTTTGAAATATTCAGCTTAATTTGTTTTGGGTTTTTTTGTGTTCTGTTTGTGATAAAACTGACAATTTTGTGATGTCCAAACAGGGTTGAAATGGCGAAAAAGCAAAAACTGGACAGCTCATCCATCAAGAAGGAGAAAAAACATGAAAAGCCCACCAAGAGGAAATATGAAGAGAGTGAAGATGATGAACCACTGGTATGTGACAGTCAACATTAGAGTAAACAAAAAAGCTTTTGCAGATCGCACTTGTGTCCAAGAGCCCAATGAATTAGCCTAATTGCTAATCCATTTGTCTGTACTTTGTAGCTTCATTTAAACAAAAAAATTAGAAGTGCTTCAGTTCAAGTATGTATTGATCTACTTAAATTCTTATCTAAATGCCCGCTGTGATTTTTTTTTTTTTAAACAACCTCGGTGATTGAGCATTGTTGAATTTTTCCCATAATTGATGGGATCGCCACTTGAGATAAAACTTTGCCCTCTTGGTTTTTAGCCCTTTTGTTAGTAGCGCATCTGAGATATTATAATTATTATACCAAATTTATATAATCCCAATGGGCTCTAAGGCCCTTTACAAAGTTTTATATGAAAAAGCTACATTTAATTAATTAATTAATTCTATCTGAGAAAACGTCCATGGTGCACCCATTCCTATTAAAAAATAGAACTATGGGCTCTTCTAATCTATCCTATCCTCAGGGCAAAAAGAAGTCCAAAATTGACAAGAAATCCAAGGACAAGGGTAAAGCCAAGGACAAGGGTAAAGACAAAGGCAAAGAGACGGGTGGCAAGAAAAAGACGAAGAAAGAGGAGGAGGAGGCTAAAGTCTGGAAATGGTACGTGTGATCCCTTTCTAGGGAGTGGAACTTATTGAGTCAGCGTTTTATCATTTTGGTGTAGTCACAAGCACATCAGCAGGTTTTTCCCACCACACTTGGCCAGAATAACTGACAAACACTGCATAATGTCTAGTGATTTTGAATTCTCACCGTTTTTTTGTCAAACAAAGAAAAAACTGACTGCGAACTTTTGGAAAAAAAGAAGAAGAATGAAATTGTCAAAGAAACTTGACTGGACTGGGATTTGAACCAAAGACCTCTGGTTTTGCGTACCTGTGCTCTTAACCATCTGAGCTTTCCGGCCCTTAGATGTTGGCCTTCCCCGATAGTCAACTAGTCTTTGCCGGGGTTGGAGTGCCAGTAAAAAGCATTCAACGATTAACTGCCGTTTATCTCCAGGGATCATGCCCCTGCTTTCATTCAGATGCAAACAACCAATGGAAAACCTGGCTACAGCAGTTTGGGAATCACACAAAGTGGATGCAGATTTTTCAATTTAAGTCAAATAAAGGACCTCTAATGCCTCGTTCTGATGATTGATGAGATCCGGCGAAGCGGTTTTGTGGGTTTTTGTGTGTGTGTGTGCTGGCTGTGTGCCTGATGCAGATGTCTATGGACTTTTTTAGGTGGGAAGAAGAGCCGCATCCGGAAGGTGTAAAGTGGATCTTTTTGGAGCACAAAGGACCAGTATTTGCCCCTCCATATGAGCCGCTACCAGACGATGTCAAGTTCTATTATGATGGTAAGCTGCTGTGTAGCCTGCTGTCCCAACAATGGGTAATATTCAATTGTGTAATGCTGAGATATTCCTAAGACCCTCTCCTTTTTATGTGAACCATGTTAAAAGCTTTCCCTTTCGTGCATTGGAAATGCTTTACCTTTCCTTCATTTGGAAAGACTGATCTGACACTGTGAATGTGCCTTTCTTTGACTCTAAAGCTAAACACTTTGTGACCCAAGCGGCATTGTTACGTTAATGCCAAGTTCTCCCTTAGAAATGACACACTTGCCATGTGTTGCTACCTTGCAGGGAAGGCGATGAAGCTGTCTGAAAAAGCTGAGGAAGTGGCTGGCTTCTACGCCCGCATGTTGGACCATGACTACACCACACGGGAGGTCTTCAACAAAAACTTCTTCAATTGCTGGAGACAAGTGCGTAGATGCAATCTACTCTTTTAAACCATTCAAGTTCTTGTCCAAAAGCAATTTGATTTTGCAGTGTGGTCTGACAAAAGATAATATATATATATATGTATACATATACCGGTATGACTGAAAATAAAAGCATTGGTATGAAGTGGAACGTCACTATAACAAACGCCGATATACCGAACATTCGGCTATAACGAACATGCCCTTTTAAACAATTTTGAAGAGGATAAACATTAACGATTGCAATTTGAACTACATTCAAGATGAACACCGCCATGATTTTATGAATCGCTCCTGATTCCTAATGTTGTGCCACTGTTCATGGACTTGCAGGAGATGACAAACGATGAGAGGAAGACAATCTCCAGCCTGAAGAAGTGCAACCTAAAGGAGATGCATCAGTACTTCTTGCTGAAAGCAGAGGAGAGGCGGAACATGTCCAAAGATGAAAAACTGGTAAGCCACTTTGCCTGTCAAATGCCTTTTCTTTCCTTTTTTTCTGAATGAAGCAGTGTAGAACCTTTCTTGATGTGCTGGAATTAGCAGCAGATTTTAGAGATGTTTTTCACTTGAATCTATTAAGTTTGGCAGGCAGTATAGACGCGTGATCCCCTCAATCATGCGTACTCTTATGATCCACGCGGATGGATGCACAATTTTCAAAAGTGGCTCTCCACTATCGCATGATTGGTCCTGTCATGTTAACAAAGCTGCCGGAAATACTAAATTGGATGCTGGGCCTCATGTTGTCACCTTCATCCTTGATTGGCTGAAATGTGACGCCTTTTTGAAGTAGAACCTTCCAGTGAGAGAAAAATGTGCTTTATATCTTTAGGCCCTAAAACTTAAAAACGAGGAACTGATGCAGGAGTATGGCTTCTGCATGATCGACGGGCACCGCGAGAAGTTAGGGAACTTCAAGATTGAGCCCCCAGGCCTTTTCCGTGGACGCGGCGACCATCCCAAGCAGGGTATGCACAAGAAGAGGGTGCACCCGGAGGACGTCATTATCAACTGCAGCAAGTAAGGGTTCGCTGAACTTGGCCTCCCTTAGTCCTACCCCTCCCTCATCATCCCTGGATCTCCTGAGGTTCATCCTCCCCCCGCCTTCCTTTGCCCCTCCCTACCGAGCTTTGCGTGTTGATGCTAGTGCCAGTCGTCATGTGGTCATTTGGTCGATGAACTGATGCTGCGAGTGTGCCTACTAACAAGCCCAGTCCGTTTCAAGCACATTTGATTACATGTTGACTCCACGCAGGGACTCCCAAATTCCTCAAGCCCCAGAGGGTCACCGGTGGAAGCAGGTGATTCACGATAACAGCGTCACGTGGCTGTGCTGCTGGAACGAGAACATCCAGGGGGCCCTCAAGTATGTTATGCTCAACCCCAGCTCTAGACTGAAGGTGAGTGAAGTGACCCCAGCCATAGCCCTTCTGCTAGATTGCTTAAACCTGTTTGTGTTTGCCTTTGCCAAGATTCAAATGCGCTTCTGTCGCTAGAGGAATGATGCATACCCCTTTTCCTGCTCTAGGCAGACATGTTTCTGCAGTGAGAGTCTAAGGAACTTGTATTCGTACTGTCTGACCTCTGCAAAAAAATCCCCTGTGAAGTTCTCTCTTGGGAAATTTTAAGACAGAAGCGATGGAACTTGCAGGCATTTTATTGACTCTTTTCAAGCTTCAAGTGAGAACTGTGTGCCTATGTTAAAGATAAGAGCAGTGATCATATAACGACACAAGATCCAATCTGCATTATAATTTATTTGTTGGTGTAGTTACCAGTTAAAGGTTTTCATTGACATTCTCTCATTATAAATTTTATTTTTTATCCGGGCAGGGCGAGAAAGATTGGGCAAAGTACGAGACAGCCCGCAAGCTGAAGAAATGCGTGGAGAAAATCCGAGCCAACTATCGGGAAGATTTCAAGAGCAAAGAGATGCGCATAAGACAGCGGGCAGTGGCACTCTACTTTATTGATAAGGTAACTCTCAGTGACTGTGAATGGCTCAGTACATGTTATGATTTTTTTTAAATTGGTACTGAGATGCTGTTGATCAGTGGTAACAGACCCCTGCACTGATGACATCATAAGATTTACATAGGACTCGAGGCTTTGCATGGTGGGTGAAACTAATACAGGAGGGTTTGCAGTTGACACCATGTATAATGTCTCTTAAAGAAGAGGTATGGTTCTGAAAAGAACTGAGTGATAACCTGAGTGATAACTCAGAGTTATATAACTCACTCTGGTTCTTTTCAGAACCATACCTCTTCTTTAAGAGACCTTATACATGGTGTCACTGCAAACCCTCCTGTATCATAAGATTTGTTGACAAGTGTACTGAATAATACTTTACCTCAGGAACAATAGACTTGAAAGCGATACACCTTTAGTACTGTAGTTAATTGTAATCTTGGACGTCGTCCAGAAAGTGCGGCTTTTTCTCATCAAATACACCTGTTGTCTTGTATCAGTTGGCCCTCAGAGCTGGCAACGAGAAGGAGGAAGGAGAGTCGGCAGACACGGTGGGCTGCTGCTCGTTACGTGTGGAACACCTGAAGCTACACGAGCAGAAAGATGGACAGGAGTACGTGGTGGAGTTTGACTTCCTCGGCAAGGACTCCATCCGCTATCAGAACTGTGTTCCGGTTGAGAAGCGGGTAGGTTTTTGATTTTTTGCCAATGGGAAAAAAAAGGTGCCCTGTCCCTGAAGTGGATGCCTTGTTTCTTTCTCACTTGAAAGCATGCCAGGGTAAAAGTTTTGATGAACGTTTCAACCACTTCGCGCCAGGACCTCTGAATTCGGAGGTCAATTGGCTTGACTATGCGACGGGGCCCTCCGAATCCGGGCACCATTATTGTCCACATTCTAAACAAAGACTCTTTTCAGCTTAGAACAAAGCAATACGAATCAGTACAAAGACCCTTTTTGACGCAAGTTGCCACATGAATTGCAAGATTAGCAGCAGTAATTGTGCAATTGTGGGACTTTTACTGTGAAGGATCGAGGGATACCGCGCTACCGCTGAAAGCATGCGGGGGACATTGTCTTTGCATGCCACACAGCCTAACGGTCGTCGGTCTGGCATTGGAATTCCCCCCACATTCTTTACCGTAATCTGTATGCTCGGTTGTGGCCGACCAACTCGAAGATTTGACTGCCTGGAGTGGAGGCTGGAGTCTGCGGTCAGGGATTGACAGCACTGTACACGCACACACACACACGTCCGTTACGGTCCACTGACGATGCACAATGGGCCCTTTTTCAAACGGATAATCTCATGACAAAAGCCACAACGATGTCCGAACTGTACCAGGTTTTACTTTCTTGTACACATAGTATACCCTTATCAATTTATTTCACAGAAATATATTGTTCCGATTGTTTTAGCGAGATTTGAAAATTTTCCTTTGGTCAAAAAAACCTGTATGGCAGTCATCGGCGCTGAAAAACACCTTGCCGTGAAGTGGTTAATAGGTCCTTTCTCTGTTTTGTTTTGCCAACAGGTCTTCAGGAACCTGAACCTGTTCACGGAGAATAAGCAAGATGGCGATGACCTGTTTGACCGCTTGACCACAACCATTCTGAACAAGCACCTGCAGGAGTTGATGGAGGGACTGACTGCAAAGGTGTTCAGGACCTACAACGCCTCCTCCACCCTGCAGAACCAGTTGGATGAGCTGACCATTGGTACGTTTGCGTTTTCCTGTGCTAGTAGTCTATAGTGGTGGCAGAGAATTGACCAATTGCGCTCTATAGGTCAGATGGCCTATGGGGGGTGTCAAACAGTCACCAAAAGAAGGGCGGCCCCAAGATCATGGTGCCGCTGTTGTAAAGTACATGACGATCATTGTTGCACTAGTTTGTTTGATCGAGGCTTTTCTTTCTCGAAATCTATGGAGAATATTCCTGAGTTTGTATCTTAGACCTTACCAGAATACCCACTGTAAATCACGTGATGAATCGTGCAATCGGGCTATTGGTATATAGTTGAAAAGAAGATTTTTTTTTTTTTTTAATTCATTGATTGAAAAGGGTAACTTCTGGGACCTGTTTTGTCGCTATCGAGGATAATAATTCATACCAAGATCCTGTCCTACAACCGTGCCAATCGCTAAAACTGAAACTGAAACTACTAAACTTGTTTGTGTGTGCCTTGGCCAAGATTCAAATGCACTTCTGGAGGAATGATGCATACCCCTTTTCCTTCTCTAGGCAGACATGTTCTCTAGGCAGACATCTGCAGTGAGAGTCTAAGGAACTTGTATTCGTACTGTCTGACCTCTGCAAAAAATCCCCTGTGAAGTTCTCTCTTGGGAAATTTTAAGACAGAAGCGATGGAACTTGCAGGCATTTTATTGACTCTTTTCAAGCTTCAAGCAAAAATCCCCGGTGAATTATTATTTTTTATTCAGTGATTGAAGAAGGTAGCTTTTTTGTCGCTATCGAGAAATAAGAGATCTTCTTTTTGGTTTCATACTTCAGAGGAGGACGCCATTCCTGCCAAGATCCTGTCCTACAACCGTGCCAATCGTGCCGTGGCCATCCTGTGTAACCATCAGCGGGCCGCCCCCAAGACCTTTGACAAGCAGATGGAGAACCTGCAGACCAAGATCAAGGCCAAGCACGAGGCCATCAAGAAGGCGAGGAAGGAGTTCAAGGCAATGAAGACCGAGTACAAGTCCAGCCGCAATGAGAAACTGAAGACGTGAGTAGCACATCCTTGCTTCTTCCACAATAAGTATATCCTTGCTGCCTGTGAACTAAAGATGTATGCCCATCATTGAATCGCAGGAACTCCGGGAAATGGTTCTATATGTGCATGTATCATGCTTGCATAATGCATTATATTGAGTGGTAATCTCTCTTTGCCGACATGTTGTTTTGTTTAGTAGCCCCCTTGCTTCTTCCCAAAAATATATCCTTGTTGCCTATAAACTAAAGGTGCATGCCCACCATTTAATCGTAGGAACTCCAGGAAATGGTTCTATATCGTGCTTGCACAATGCATTGCAGTTTAAAGAAATTTGGTTTCCAATTCTTATTGCTTTGTAATCCCTCCTTGCCAACTTGTTAGTGCTCTGGAGCGCAAAAAGACCCAGGTGGAGCGTCTGGAAGAGCAACTGACCAAGCTGGAGGTGAGTGCAACGGACAAGGAGGAGAACAAGGAGATTGCCCTTGGAACCTCCAAGCTCAACTACCTGGATCCCCGCATCTCTGTGGCATGGTGAGTGGGCTAAATCTTCTTCTTCTCGAGTCATTTCTCTCAATTAAACTCGACCTTACAGATGCTGGACGCAGGTGACTCCCCCATTAGGCTTGAGTGTTGTAAAGTCAGCTTGGGTACTACAGGGATAGGGCAAAAGTGGGCATTCCAGAAGATGACTCGTGGTCTCCCGGTCTAAATCTGATCTGGCAACCATTTGGGGCAAGGGAAAACTTTGGTGAGCTCTCTCGTAAATCAGCCTGATGGTCATGTCTGTGATTCAAATGCACTTCTGGAGGAATGATGCATACCCCTTTTCCTTCTCTAGGCAGACATGTTTCATGTTTCTGCAGTGAGAGTCTAAGGAACTTGTATTCGTACTGTCTGACCTCCGCAAAAATCCCCGTTTTAAAATTTTTTTTTTAATTCAGTGATTGAAGAAGGTAACTTCTGGGACCAATGTTAACATGCTGTCAGGTGACATATAGTAGGTATTTTTGCATCTCATTTTGTGCAGAACAGGAGTGGAAATGAGCAAAGAAGACTATGATACTGTCCACATTCTTCTTTGTACATTTCCATCGCTGCTCTGTGCCAAATGAGATGCAAAATGAAATACCCACTACAAGTCACCTGATGGCATGTAAACATTGGTCGCGCAATCGGTCTATTAATTAATGCATTCAATAATGCATTGGTTGTCTTTGCTTTTTTTTCTGCGCGATATTTGATTTCATTTTTCACCCACTGTGTTTGCCCTCCCACAGGACGAAAAAGTGGGAAGTACCGATTGAGAAAATCTACAACCGCACTCAACGCGACAAGTTCCGATGGGCGATAGACATGGCTGGAGCTGATTTTGTATTTTAACGAAAGATAACACTATATATTTTCTTAAAACAGGGATGAAATCAAGCCGAAGCGCAACAGAAACACCCACACTTACGTAACATCAATTTATTATTTGAAACTGGTTCATTGTAGAAGTTTTGATGTTAAGTGTACATTACCTATGAGCGTCATTAAAGCTAGCCACCGTTAAATGAAATTTGTTTTGTTTGCTTTTCTGGAGTTTTTAAAATGTACTTTAAAAAAGGAAAAAAGAAAGAGGAAAAGGGAGAGAGAAAAAAAAAGGAAAAAAAAAACAATTCCAACCTGCCAGCCATGTGATTCTTTGTGATGAAGGACGTTGAAATGTTGAATGAAATTCACAGGCAGTCCTCAGGTAACGATGTATGTGTATTCTCATAGTTATGAGTCGCATGTAGAATTGTACAATAACGAATTCTCGCTATACTTGGAAAGTTAAATGTAGCAGTGTTTCCATCTGTAGACACATTTTTTATGGGCAGTTGTGAGAGCTTTGGATTTTTTTTTTCTTTGAGGGTTAGATGCTGTTGCTGTCTTTTTCCCCTTCCAGAATGTGCACTCACTGAAACCGTTGCTACGACTTGTCCTTCATTGTCCCAGTTGGCCTTTTGCTCTGCCCGTTTTTTAAAATGAATAATGAAATGATCGTACATGTAATTGCTTTTGCTTTTTACTTTATTGCTTAATTTTTCTTTTTAGGAAAATGTTTTGTGTTTGTTTTAATTTATAAATACCGGGAAATTTGTCTTTCTGACTTGAATCTCATAATTGACAAAGGTAACATGCTAATTGGTGATCTTTGTATCTCATGCCTTAATGTTTAAATCCTGCATTGCTATATATAAACTGTTTCAACATTGCACAAGGTATCACATTATTTATTTATAGTGTTCATCACTGTAGAGTGTAATTGCCATTTCGGATAATGTGCCTGAAAAACGTTTCATACAATTTTAAATTGTGTCAGTGTTTTGTAAACAAGAGTCCCCCTCCCCAGCTTATTTTGAAGGGGGTGTTCTCATAATTATTATGTAGGATTCCTCCCTTCCTAATTTTGTGGAAATTGTAGTTTTCATGTGATTTTTTAAAAAGCAAAATATTGAAAGACAGCATTGCAGTCAGTGTCGCCATATGATAAATGAAAGCAAAGACCTGATAGTTACTGGGATATTTTGCAAATGGGGCAATCACATCACTCGAATAGACATGTACAATACCAATGTAACACATTGCTGGCTATGCAAGGCATTTATTTCTGGGCTTTAAAAAAAAAGGAAATGTCACAAATGGTTGAACCTGGAAACTATATATATACTGTTTTGTGCCATCTACATGTAGCATAGCTGCCAACCATTCCTAATTTGGAGGAATCAATCCTCTTTTGGTACAAATGTATAACTTTTTCAAAGTTGACAACAGATTCCGATTTTTGGCTTGCAAATACACATGAATTCCTATGTAGTTTGCTCTGTGATTCCTCTTTTTTATCAGAAGTATTCCCAATTTTCTTTAAGATAGGTTGGCAGCTGTGATGTAGTTGCTAGTGATGAGTACTTTATCCATCAACTCCCAGTATTACAAGTAACGGATAGGTGGTATGCTTGAAATGAGACTTTATAAATTGAAAATTAGATTAAAATACTGCTGTGAAGATAGTGGAGGAAAGGGCTTATGTGCCAAATGGAATGGTTAGCAGGAGGCTGCCTGGCTGTCAGACAAAGTCGGTATCTTTAAATTTAGAAAACCACTTCTGATACAGTCGGGTGTTGTTCACTGTGAACAATTAATGAGTTAGTGCACCCTGTCGTGGCCTTTTCATTGTCTATCTAGCTTTCACTGGCAGTATTTTAGAATTGATCAACATGCATATCTACTGGCTAGAATTCGACTGCTATTCCTATGTGCAATTTATGTGAGGAATCGGCGATTCCATAGCATTTGCTTCCCGGTCGACAATTCGATCACCGCCCCTGTGATTCGTTGCCATTTGTCTCGCACCAAGTCCTCGTGTACATGACATCCAGACTTTGAATACTGCTTTCTGCAACAGCACGATGTAAACTGTCTGACGAACTTTCGAATAAAGTACGATTACCCTCATTTCACCCACTCGTCTCATTCATTCAAACTTCTAATTCTGTGGGTTTTGTCAAAGGTAACATAATTTTATCGACTCGTACCTTGGTCAACTCGTACCTTCGCAAACTCGTACCTTGGTCAACTCGTGCTCTTACAATGTACATGTAGATCAAGAAGGCATCCTTGTACTATTTCCCCACAGTTACGACAAGTAACGACGTCTGCGTATGATCTTGACACTGACTGTAAATTGCCTTGGGTGATCGGCCCTTTCTTTGCTGGCTTTTGGATACTAATAATATTTTGATATGTTGCCATAAAAGTAAACAATGCGGATGACACTCGAACTCGGACCCTTTTCGAAACCGGGGACTGCACTGGAGAGAAAATTAAATTTCTATCTTGGGGTGGTTGAAAGGGCTGGGTTCTTGAAAACAATTCACCACATGCGTCTCGGCTATTGAACGACGTCCACTGGAATCTGGACCGAGTCCGAAAAGTACTAACAGTGAACCAGTTGGCTGGATTTTGGTTTTGAGCTCTCGCTGAGGGCGCTCTACTACCAATGGCGTCGTGTGCGTGGAAGGACGGTGAAAACTTTCAGCGTAGGACAGTCGTTCATTGGATGTATTATTTTGTTGAAGTTCTCTGCAAGGATTCGTCTCTCCTTCGCTCTTTCGGGAAAATTATGGAGACGGAGGTAGAGAGGCGTTCAGTGATGTCAGTCATTCACGTGAACACGGACATTATTATACTTGCAAACGATGTTTTCCCACAATTTGAGCCGAACAAGGATCAGGCAGGAATCCATTTTGGGGATGAGTTATCCACAACGCTGAAGGACAAATCGTTGTACGCTGTTGACAACTCGTGAGTGTGTAAATGTTTATTTACCCAAGATGCCGTGCGAAAAAAAAGTAGCCGAGTTGAACTTGTTATACTTGTTATTCCTCCATGGTTCTGCCCGTGTCAGTGCAAGTCTGTAAATGCGCCCCAGCCTTGCCCCTGGCCCTCGACAGCGATGCCGCCTTCCCCAGCTGCCGTCGTCAGCGTCGTCTGGCGGGGCACTCGAATGCTCAGCGTGGCGCCCCGCGCCATGACCACGGAGGCGCGATCGGCCAGGGCGTTCACCGGCAGCGCGTAGCGGCGGCTGAAGTGACGGGAGACGTTGGCCGCGCCAGCTCGGTCCCCGGCGGGCCGCGCGGGGGCTTCTGCGTGCCTGCCCCGGACCACCACCTCGCCGCCCTCCACCTCCACCTCCAGCTCCTCGGGACCGTAGCCGGCCACCACCAGGTCCACCCTGAACTCCGACGGGCTGACGGTGATGCCGTCCCCGGTGCTCCACGGCTGCTGCTCCTGCTGTTGCTGCTGCTGCTCATGGTGGTGGTGATGTTGTGGCTGCTGTTGCTGTTGCTGTTGCTGCCGTCTGCGCACAGCGGGTATCATGGAGTATGGTGGCGGGGGCCTTGGGAAAGGATCACGGTCGGAGAACATCGCCAGGCCCGCGTCGTCGCTCAGCGGATCTCCGCCCGCCGCCGGCCTAGGAACCGCCCCAATCGGCGGCCCGCCCGACCGTCGACGATCCGCGCTCTCCTCGGCGAATTCGAAGCCCGTCTGGGGCTGATGGCGGCAGTCGGCCGAGCGGCGCACTTCGCTGACTTTGATCTTGAGGTGCGGGTGGACCCGGATGGGGGACGGCTCGCCGAAGGCGTCGTCCCTGCTGGCCCTGGCGGCAGCCGCCGCCGCCGGCCGCTGCAGCCGGGGACTGGCTGTTGTGGCCGTTTCCGGCGCCGCTCGGAGCTTCGAGGTGCCGCCGTGGGGAGACGGCGAGGCGGTCGGTCGGGGTATCGACCCTCCCGAGCACCTCTGCTCGCAGTGGCGTCGAACTTGTTCCTTAAACGCGGTCGCGTCGGCCAGACGACTCGCAGTGAACTCGGCAGATCTTGACTCCATCGCTGTGGCCCATGTACGGTAAGTGTTGGCTATATCTGATCGTCAAACAATCTGGAATCTGTGTTTAAATTTACTCTCATCAGAAATCAATGCATCTGGCTATAACTGTACTACTAGTACTAGTGACTACTAGTCCCGTGAGCAGTCGGCTTTGAGCGAGAGACTAGTACAAGGGTGACACAAATTCCAGTGACGTCATTGAATAAACAGCCTTTTGTGTTTCTCTATTCACATAATGTGCACTGGAGCGCACAGCCGTTGAACCCTGTTATGTTTGGATGATTTTGTTGCAATTGTATACCTGTACCTGGCTGCTGCCTGCGTGTGCCTGCGAGTCTTTTGTCACCGACCGCTTGATTTCGGCCTTCCCACGCTTTCTTGAATGCTTGGGGGCCTATGGTTCAGTTTCGACTCTTTCGTGGTTGGGCCTTTTTAGAGGCGGAGGTGGGGCATATTTGTTAATTTCATGGAAAATATGAGGGCCATTGTCCCAACTGACTGCGAAAACGAAGAGAAGACTTCGGAAATCCTTTGAGAAAGTAGGTTGGTTTCCCTACCTTGATTCCAGACGCCTCCGTCCTCCGAAATAAGGGGCCGGCATACTGGTGGATAAGAAAATCTCGGAGAAATGCTCACGAGTAACGGTCATATGTTAATGAGAACATCAGCAGCGCTGTTACTCGACAACATTAGGACCGGCTTTCTCCTATACTAGGATTGAAAATAGTGCCCGATTTTTTAAAAGAAAAAATCACTTCAATTTCCTACCTTTATTTAGGCCTAGGGGCAAGTGATTCCAAAGATACGGTGAACAAAATTGTTCTGAGGATTTCTGCGAACGATGTGTTGGGCTGTCATGCGCATACGTGCTCGACAAGTTGTTGGCCTATGTTAACATTATTTTCATAGATCTATAAGTAGAAAAGTAACTGCGCATGCGCAGTGCTCAACCAACCACAGGCCGTAGAAGCTTACCATTTGATCACGAGGTACATGTATCCGACTAAATAATTGCGCTAATAGAGGGCGCTATGATTATGCTTGGCAGAGGTCTGCGGTCTCCGAGTGCTTTTTCTAGGTATCCCCCCATGTTAATATTACACAGTAGGTTTAAAGTTGAGCTGCGCTCATCGCCAACTTGTCTCCTACTCAGAGGGTCGAAGCGATCTAATGTCCCGCATTTTCCCCGTGATGAACTGGAGGTGTGAGATTTTGTCTTTTGTTGTGCACTATTTGCCTGTCGAGCTGTTCCCATGCGTCTTGGTGTAAAGCAGCTGTCCAGTTCAGCTGAAGACGACGAATTCACGTCGCGGCTTTTGACCCAAACGCGCAAGATAGCATGTGAGTAGGGCGCCCCCTTCTACAGGCCCGTTGGCTTCACCCAGGCCCAATGCGCCGTCCGCGCCATGCACACCGAACGCATTTTTCTACTACTGTTTCGTGTTTGTCATAGGAAATAATGAGTGTGGCATAGCAGCCGTCATTTAAACGAGAATGGTTAAATTGGAAAATTTGGAAAAATTTGGAAAATTTGAACATTTGTTAAATTGGGGCTTGAGTTTCGTGGAACAGTAGACGTCTTCACACACGATCGAAGATTCATTCCTTTAATATAAAAAGAAGACCTCAGCACAACACAGACTCGTACATTGAGACTCGACATGCTTTTGTTTTTGCCTACCAGCCTAATTGCCGTGCAGCAGTGATTAAATATTGCGCAATTAACGGACGTGTAACTGCGTGCGCTGACGCCAGTTCATGCTAGTTATGGATGCGTAAACCAAATTAAAAACTACAGTACTTGTATTTTAAGGGTAACAATGATTCTCCAAACGTTCTTAGAAATAAATCTCAAAAGCTAGAGGGCCTGACGTTTCGATCCTAGCAGGACCTTTCTCAAAGGCAAAGTGACAATGACATACACAGACAGTCAGGGGAAGGAAAGCCCTGACACACATGACAGAGTTTTTGTATTACAGTAACTTCATGTTCTCAGAAATATGCCACTAGAGACATTACATTAATTTTTAAACAACTCATTTCCTGTGTCCCCCATGTCACCCTACAGATTCCTTCTGTAATGTTGATAAAGGTTTTTAATTAAAACAGAAATCAAACAATTCAAATGGTCATGCCAATCCGTATCGTGTGCCAGCTAATTCTGAATAAAATGATTAGGCTGAATAGAATGAATAAAAATGATTAGGCTAAAATTGATCTTCTGCTACTTTTTGCAATGAATCGACATGTAAGTTATTCCCCTGGCCCTCTTGTGGCGGATAGATCACTCATAAATTAGGCCCATTGTGGTTAATGTTCCTACACGGAGGCCTATACGGGTATTTGTCAGTTTGCTATTCATTGTGCAGACATTTTTTTGTTTCAGTCCAATTTGGAGAATGCCTGTACATAGGGCCTAGTTATGTCCAGTTTTAAACCATTGATCATGGTGAAGGATAAAACTGCCTTAGCCTTGCATACTGAAACCGATTCACACACGCACACATAATGGTTCTGGCTATTAAAGACATAATTTATGGGGAAGGAACTATGATGTACATGGGTGTGTATATAAGGGCCGAACCCTGAAATTGCTATACTAACTTCCACACTTGCTTATTGCCATTTAAGGTCTGGTGAATGTGCATGTGATCATGTGGTAATTACACAAACCTTGACGAATAACAAGTTTGCCTTCCCAAAGAACACCCACATCACAATACTTAGCTAATATTTGCCGAATTCGGGCCGTAAGCACAGTGTAAAAAGGATCTGTTAAAGGGAATGTTCAGCAGGTCAGTGAAGTTAGCGCCTAAACACAAAACCAATCGAAACAGGCCTGGATATGAGCTGACATTCCCAACGGTCATGGAAGTGTCTCTTACAAAACCAGAGCCCAGTCACACTGACGAGAAGCATGGCTGCCTCCAACAGTCCAACTGTGGCTGGCTTCAGCGATCTTCCCTGATTCAGGACTACGGACAGTCGGAATCAGCGTGATAGGACTGCTCTTCCTTCCAGATTTGAGTCATGATTTCACTTGTCACTCCGTGCATTGATATGAGTTTGCGATACGCACAGAACGAGTAGGGGACAAAAGGAATTCCGTTGTGCCAAAATGCGTCGTTGTGAACAGGTTTGATTCCCAGGGCATTCAGGCAAATACCCACCATCACGTCTTCAATGTGAATAAACTTGGTTATGACGAAGGTCCTGGTGTACACCAGCGGAAGCACGTCACCTGACATGACGTAGCCTGCTCCTGCGCAGTAGGGTGGGTATTTTGTGTCCCTGAACAAATTCCAGGGCATGTAGTTCTTGTCCTCGCTATCCCTCATGGGCGGCATGTACTTGAAGACGTACCCGGTCACAAAGCGCTCGGTGGGTGTGTCCTCTCTGGTAAGGAGAGAGACGAGATTGTGGAGACCTATGTACATATCGTGGTCGGTCTTCATGACGTAGGATGCCTGGGGGCATTGGGTTATCATCCACTTCATGCCCATCAGAGTCTTCAGGCTGAGGTTCTTGTAGCTGTCCACGAAGTCCTCCATGAGGAGGTCGTGATGCTGGGCGCTCTCGTGCCGTACCAGTTCGTTCAGGGTGGCGTTGGGGGTCGCTCCCAGGAGGAAGAGGCGGACGATTGTACGGCCCATCAGCTCCCCGAGGCTGGCCCATGATTCTCGAATGGCCTGGCGGCGTGCCCGTGCCTCATGGGTGGTAGTGATGAGGATGAGCAGGAAAACGTCCTTCCGTCTCCCAGCTGAGTCCCGACAGGCTGCTGGTTCGTTCAATACCAAGTTGAAGCTGTGCTTCCTCATGGCCTCCTTCAATCCTTTCACTTGTCCGAGAAAAGTCGCGCTCTCTGTGTCGTTGCCTCTTTTGCTGAGCCCACCTCCGACCTCCGAAGACGGTGGCTTTTTTCCCCACATCTCCCTGGCAGACTCCACTTTTTCTCGGAGTAACTCTTTCCCGCGCGATCCCTGACTTTTCACCTGCAGACCGCCCTGTGCTGGCTTTATTGAGTCCAGACTGCCGTTGGCCATGTGGTGTTTGGTATCCACGACTACCTCCACCCAGTGCGGCAACTTTCCAATAGGGGCGAGCTTCTCTTTGTCCTCGGCTCCGATCCTTTCGAGTTTGCCTTCTCCTCCCACAATCGCTTTGCCCGGTTGATGGCCTTTGACTGTATAGTTCCCCTCGCTGCCCGTCTTATTTTCCACGGGGGGCATCCCCCCTCGACCATTAGTCCTGTTCATTGCGTTATCACGTCGGGACTTCTTCAGCGTTGGGTCTTCATCTTTGGCATCTGCACCGCTGAGGTTTCCCGTCAGTGAGGCCACGCGTCCTTGCCCCGGCCGCTCCGCGTCCTTCGAGGCCTCTTCTGCGTCTCTGCGTGGCGGCTGAACGTCAAGCTCCTCGTTGGGGCTAGCCGAAAGCAAAACGCCAACATTCAAACGGTTGGCGATGTAGACCCAAGCCAGGGCAGTCACAGCCAGGAGCAACACCAGCATCAGCCTCCTCGCCCCGCACTTCCGACACAAGACATTTGTGGCCAGGGTGACCAAGGGCAAGAGGATCGGGCTGAAGGGCAAAAAGTAAACAAAGTCACAATGAAGCAAATTGCTAACTGACTTTAGAGCTATAACAAAACTATCCAAACGAAGTGGGGCTAAAGTTTTGATCCTAGAAGGACCTTCATCAAAGGCAGGGATTTTCCTTTTTAGTATAGGCCTATTAGATAAGAATTCGGTGAGGAATAATCACATTATTATCGGTGAGGAATAATTGCACTATTTTTAGGCTTCTAGATCTCTGTGCAAGTCCTTCTAATAAAATTGAATACATTTAAGTGGCCCAATTAATGTTATGAACCGTTGAGAGTGAACATTGGATACTGCAGGTTTAGATGTCCGAACGTTAGCTTTGGAAGCCATTGGCACATAGGAGTCCGTTTCTCAGTATTCCTCCAAATGATTTTTGAATTCTAACAGCTCTTCGACGTGACACAAAAATATTGAAGGCATAGAAGGCGAAATGACAGTGAACATAGAAAAGGTCGCAGTTGTCGAGGGTAGATAAAGATGTTATTGGTTACCCCTTTACTTCAACAAGCTCATTCCTTTATTTTTGTTCTAAATTTCATGATTATTGTTTCCGACTTTGGAAAGCCACAAAACCATGCAAAACTGAAGCCTGGCAATACGCGCAGCGCATTCGTACTGCCGTGACACAAACACACTTACCGTGAAGGATGACGCCGTGAGGACATGGCTGGACGTCTTTGGAATCTAAAGCTGACGCTCTGAACATATAGCAGTCGAGAGAACTAGACGCAGACGAGTTCGGGCGGTCTGTTCTTCACACGCGAATCTTGTTCTCGTGTCTTGAACCACACAAACACGACCCATACAAGAACACTGCCGGCGCTCGGAACAAGATCACACACACCACCTTTCCGCCAGTGTCGTTCACGAGAGCCGAGAACGCCGCGCGTCCGAACTCGACCTAACGTGTGGCTAATACGGAAATCGGCTAGGGGTGTCCGAAACAGAATGTAGCGTTGCATTAACGAAAGAAACGACTGAGTGCCCAACACTATGTAATGGCCGAGGTACATCGGTAGTCTTCTGTTAACCGCCGCATACAGCGTCGGGGTCCATTGTGCAGTGTCCTTTTGCTGGGCCTCTGAGGTATTGTGGCTACCGGGAATCAATAAACAACCTTTGAGAGAGATTTCATTGTCCCGGCCGTCCTCGGTCCTACCATGGAGTCCTACACGTCTTGGGCAATACCTTGCGTCAATAATCTTGTGGGACCGTGCGTGGGTTGCTGCCCAACAAGTACACGCACCATTGCGGGTGATCCGATGAGCCCAAACACCGCCTTGCTCAAGCGGCTCTGAATAACCATGCTACTAGGCGCCTACATGCACAGCGCGGGCGTCATTGTATTCCAATCCGTGATTTGAAGAAGACATAAATGCACACAACAATTAAGTGTGTACATACGTGCATAAATCATTATAATTATGCACGTGTTTATTTCTGTGACATCAAAACCCATGATCATCCTGTCGACAGGTTACGAATTCTGAGAATGGCAAAATATGTAAACTTTGTTTGCTTACACTAAATTCTCTCAAATTCTGTGTTCAAATATTACGTCATGATAAAGTAAAAAACTAATTGTAAAAGGTCATAAAATGGACCAGACGGAATTTGTTCCCAGCAGAAGGAAATGTTGGTGTCTGAACGCACTTATGTCCATAATCATTACACGAAAACAGCACCATATACACAGTAGACAGTATGCCGCCCTCTTTTGTTGTTGCGACGACCTGAAATTCTGTGACGAGTGGATATTCAGATGCAAAACGGCTGCAAATTGAAGTCAGCAACGCTTGTGGGAGAATTTTGCGAGGACAGTTTCCATGCACAATTAGATTAACATATTCCCATTGGGCTCAAACCTGGTATATTATTTAAGACCGGGACGTGTAATACATGGACAATAAGGTGACGTGTATATTGGGAGTCTTGCAGCGTACCGGTACTCAATGCCAACATGCAATCGCATGCCATGTACCTCCATCGACCTGAGAAGTTACCCCGTTAAAGCAGGGGTTATACGACATAATTTCACTGCAATCGATCACTGTAAAAATTATGGGCAACCGAGTTTCTGTGTAAAGTTATTTAACCTGTTGTTAGTCAATAAATGCACATTCTTTGAGCATTTCGAAATAACCAACAATTGTGACTTTACTAAAAACCAACAACTGGGTTGACTATATCCTATAAATGAGCAATATAATATTTTACCCATTTTAAAAGCAATTATTGGTAAACACAGCAGCTGAATTGTAAGACTTACACAATCAAATGAGCAAATTGGTGACGTGAGTGGTGCAATTTTACAAACAAATGAGCAACTGTCATAACAATTGGAGGACGTCAGTCAAATTCTCCGCGAGTGGGACCTTGAACCTCTGGAGCAGGCGTTTACCAGTATGTTGCTTCTCTGGAAACTTCAACCATTATGTCCTAGTGCAACATAGACAGTTATGTTTCCATTGTGGGGTAACCTTTCAAAGTGAATAATCCATCAGCTAAAATTCTCGCCATTCTGGACCGTCCGCCTTGTGTTCGATCGCATGCCCTAACGCCGAGTAACAGTTCCTACTTGTACACGTCATGTATGCATGCACATGTACATCGCATATATTTTGTATTATACATAGGCCCTACATAATTGTGTACGTACATGAAATCGATTATGTACATGTACACTACATGCCGAAGGTTGTTTACATATACATGTACATGTACATGTAATGCGTTTCCACGAACAGCTATACACGTTGGAAAGTTAAGGCTCTTCCGGTAGGCCAAACACCGTGTGATTCAAAAAGTTGCTCTTTTGGTGTCTATTTTCCTAGGTACAAAATTGGCAGTTGCTTCGTAGCTCTAGTTTTCTTTATTGTTGGTCCTAAAAAAAATCTGAGTGTACCATAACAAACCCGAACATACGTAGAAAAAAATATATCACGCAACCAGAGGCAGCCCGTTCTGGGTAAAAACTATGGAGGCTCCTAAAGGGCGTCTCGCTTATATATTTTTTATTTTTATTATTTTTTATTATCATTTAATTGGCATGAAGTAACATGGCCTAATAGGCTTTCAAAAATTAACTAAAAAAATAAAAGGGCAGCTAGAGAAAGTACCAAGAAGGAAGAAATGTGTCTCTTGAGTGACATTGGGAAAGGTCATAACTGAAGAAGCAGTGAGAAAGAGGATTGTGGAGTTTTTTTAAACGTCACAAAAGCTGAAGACATCAATTAAAAATACAACCCAGCAAAAGGGCAAAGAAAACAGAATCTGCCTCCATGGCTGAATCACAATTAGCTTGGACCAAGCCGAACAATCACATCCTGCCTCGATGTATCTTCTGATGTGGAAATTAACAAGGATGAGAAATGCAGCTTGTGTCACTCATAGATACCGCCCTACCGTATTTCATCTCTATGGTGCACTTAAAGATCTAAAGTCAAAAATGTTAAAAGATATCTTTTAGTTAAATGAACTTCTTTTCACATTTTAAGAAAATTATTCTCGATTTGAATGATTCATTATGGTGATTTAATGTATTTCCTTATTATTATGAGGGCAGTTTTGATGATTTGAAAAAAGGATGGGAATGGAGAGGGTAGCATGAAGGGAAAGGAGTTGATAGGTGATAAAAAAAGTCAATCCAACTTCCCATCTCAAACAAAATGTGGCTCAGGGCAATGGGACAAAATGAATGCAAACCAATAAGTTTTAAGCAAAAACTATGAATGTTTTGAGGAAAGTGTTAGAAGCAGTGTCGAAAAAACCCCGAAAGATGAACCAAAAAACATACAGGGAAGAATTTCACAGTGCCACACAGCATTTTGAGTTATTTTAAGAATTTATTTTGCGTTTGGCTGCACTGGGTGGGACACCTTACTAAACACCACCGTCGAAAATAGGTCACGATGCTTACTGCGCAGTGCACCTGGACATCAACAAAACCGGGTAATCTTACGGAAGTGACAGGCTTGATCAACATTCTCAATGATTATCCCAATAGTCTGTGGTGTGGAAAAAGTGACTGAGACCTCTTTTAGTGTGATACTTTCGTTCACATTGGTCAGCTTGAAGAAAAGGCCTTATATCATCGAAAACCGGTAACTTGAGTATACATGTATATACCACGTTTTTTATATACGTCCGTGGTATGTACATGTATTATGTACAGTACATGTACTGTACTTGTACTGTATAACCAGTATCGAGGATTACAGATAATCACTGAAAGGCTGTTATTTGTACATGTGTGTACTCAATTGTTTTTTTAAATACTGTACTGAACTGACGATTTTTTGTATGACTACTTTTAGTGCTATGTGCTTACATAGGCCTACTGTACATGTAGTACAATAACACAAATATAAAAATTCCATGCTGAGAGCAAGTATACTGCATTACTTGTGAAGCATGGTCAGGCAATATTTCTGCATACTGTACACATCACATTGAATAAATAATTATTAAACCTTTCGCACAATGATTTTTTTCCTTCAGATAACCTCATCGACTTGGATGCACTGAAGCTCCTAAGGGAAGATGATGTGAAGCTTCTCATCCCACAGATTGTTCTACGAGTCAAATTCTTGCAGAAATGGAAGACATTATGTAAGACATAACTGAAATATGATATGCTTTAGGTGCTCCAAAGAAATCCCCGGACTGTTCAAGCACCTCAAATATGTCCACAGTTTGAAAGAAGCCAAGTTTTGAGAAAATTTGAATGTTATTGGTTCTATTACCAATAATGGGCAAGATATTAAATGGCATTTACTGAAACTTGGTTAATGTTCTAGGACATGACCATAAGTTGTTAAACAATTAACCAAAAAAGTAGAAAATTTCAACCAAACATTGAACATTCAAATATCCCAACGAATGGGAAATTTGTTCAAAATGCCCATGTGTTGGACAATCGGGTTGCCCAGTTTTTATGACACCATTAAATTGACCATGGGTTGGTCAGTCAGATTACCTCAAATAGTTGGTTAAAATATTACCCAGAAAATGGATGAGTTTACCAACGTTGGGCAAATTGTTGGGCATTTATTTGCCCAACATTTTTGGATGTATATTTTGTTTGCTCTTAGAACTTTATCGTAGGGTTACCTTAAAAAAGAAACCAGCGGTGTATTAGTGACCTGTACCTTCGGCCTCTTTGCTGTCGAGTATAGACTTACTTACTTCTTACTTACTTCTTCTTACTTCTTGTTAGTGCTCTGTTATCTTCTTTTTGCAGTCTTTACTGTGCAGTCTGCCCAGGCTATTATAAAGAATAGTTTGCATTTATTCAACGCTACCAAGGACTTGTAGTGTAGAATCCTCCTATAGCACTCAACGCCGAACTTCAAGCAAATGATCGAGTTTGAACTTTGAAACTGTTAGTTTTTTTCCCTTATTGTCATGGACGTGATACTTCTGGCATTGAGGGCGCCATCAGCTGTATAGGGGTGCAGCACACAAAATCCATCCAAGATGGCTCCGCCGAGCTGATTATCATAAAGTGTGTACCCACAACTTTTTTTTTAATAAGGGGTCTTTGGAGGCTTATTAACTGATACATTGTAGAACAAGTGAAGCTTAAGACAACCTGGGGGTTCACTCTTCAATTTGGTATGAAATTTGGACCATATCTGGCTTTAAATGTGGCCCTATTTGGCTGCGGAAGTGGAGGGGTCCATCTCAAAATCCTTGCAGAAATTCGGCTTGGACGACTAGACATTTTGGGGGTGTTTTTTTCTGGGGGTAATTAGCAAAAACTCTAATCGGCTAAGGGCACTAAAATTGAAAAGAATCTGAGAGATGAAGGTCCAAACTACAATTTTAAGTATAGCTACAAGAACTGAGAGACTTTTGGGCATGGGATAATTGGCTTTGAAAGTGAGTGTTTTTGTACAGTGTTCAATGGGAGCTCTATTTAGTGTTCTGCACCCTATAGGGTGCAGCACACAAAATCCATCCAAGATGGCTCCGCCGAGCTGATTATCAAAAAGTGTGTACCCACAACTTTTTTTTAATAAGGGGTCTTTGGAGGCTAATTAACTGATACATTGTAGAACAAGTGAAGCTTAAGACAACCTGGGGGTTCACTCTTCAATTTGGTATGAAATTTGGACCATATCTGGCTTTAAATGTGGCCCTATTTGGCTGCGGAAGTGGAGGGGTCCATCTCAAAATCCTTGCAGAAATTCGGCTTGGACGACTAGACATTTTGGGGGTGTTTTTTTCTGGGGGTAATTAGCAAAAAATCTAATCGGCTAAGGGCACTAAAATTGAAAAGAATCTGAGAGATGAAGGTCCAAACTACAATTTTAAGTATAGCTACAAGAACTGAGAGACTTTTGGGCATGGGATAATTGGCTTTGAAAGTGAGTGTTTTTGGACAGTGTTCAATGGGAGCTCTATTTAGTGTTTTGCACCCTATAGTAAGGATGGCGGCCATTTTGGAGGGTGATTTAAAAATGGCAGGATTGTTTACAAACGATCCGTGGAGTCAAAGTAAGGACAGAGCCTCACTTAGAGGAGTGTTTTGAGACATTTACATGAGGTGAAGTTAGTTTTTAGTAATTAAAACACTGTTCTTAAGAAAATATTGGCATTTATAATGTTAACAGTGCATAATACAATACAACTATATAGTAAAACGAAACATGTTTGTTGTTTTTCGGAGTTGGGGGTTTTCGAGGGGTGTTTTTAAGTTGCTGGGGGAGACTAATGTCATAACGAGGATTATGTCAGGAGCAGTGACAGCATGGATCCCATAATGAGCTGCTGCCAGACCCCCCCCCCCCCGAAAAAAAACAAAAAACCGAGAATTAAAAAAGGAATTGACTGGCAGTGTTTGGCATGGATACGTGTACGTACGACGGTGATGGATACGGACTGAAGAATGTTTGCTCGTGAAGCAGCAATACCGGCCAAACATCGCGTATTTATAAAAAAGGTTCACATCACACGAAGAGGAAGTACTACCCCTGGAATATTGTGAGTCTCCTATGCCACAACTTCTGTGAATATGGACCATTTCTCTCGTGTCACAAAAATGCAAGCAATTCCGGGAAGAAATGCAGTCAGGGGCATAGTGAATATCAGAGCTACATGTGTATCCAGTGGTATGTGAGAGTGTTTTTAATCCTGCTACCTGCAGTTTAAGCAAACCCTAATCCTAGCCCTAACCCCAACCCTAACCCTAACCCTAACCCTAACCCTAACCCTAACCCTAAGCCTAACCCTACCCCTTCCCCTACCCCTAACCCTGACCCTAACCTAGGCCTAACCCTAACTGGCCCTATCCCTTGCCCTGACTCTAACCCTTACCCCAATCCTCACCCTAACCCTAATCCAGACCCAACCCCTAAAATCATATACCCATCCCTAAACCTAGATTGTCTTACTTTTTTTCTGCCCATGTGTTTGCAAGTGTTATACTCGTGGTGATATATCTGCTAATTTGTTGCCCCCATTTGTTGACAAGGTGTGGGTAGAACCATTTAATTAAAGACCAACCTGCACAGACATTTATCGTGAACAGCGTTATCACTGATATTCCTAATTAGTCTCATATCTTGCTCTCACAATGTACTCGTACGTATGGTGTACTCGTACACCATATAGGCGGAAATACATACATTGCTCAATGTGGGTCAATATCATCACTGACTGTATCATCGCGCAAAATATAACTAGCCTTGACAAATAACGAGTTTGCCTGCCCAAAGTACACTTACATCACAATACTTAGCCAATAATTGCCGAACTCGGGCCGTAAGCACTGACTGGTTATTCTAATGTTTTACATCTGTAAAAGGCAATGCTCAGCAGGTCAGTGAAGTTAGCGCCTAAACACAAAACCAATCGAAACAGGCCTGGATATGAGCTGACATTCCCAACGGCCATGGAAGTGTCTCCTACAAAACCAGAGCCCAGTCACACTGACGAGAAGCATGACTGTCTCGAACTGTGGCTGGCTTCAGCGATCTTCCCTGATTCAGGATTACGGACAGTCAGAATCAGCGTGATAGGACTGCTCTTCCTTCCAGATTTGAATCATGGTTTCACTTGTCACTCCGTGCATTGATATGAGTTTACGATACGCACAGAACGAGTAGGGGACAAAAGGAATTCCGTTGTGCCAAAATGCGTCGTTGTGAACAGGTTTGATTCCCAGGGCCTTCAGGCAAATACCCACCATCACGTCTTCAATGTGAATAAACTTGGTTATGACGAAGGTTCTGGTGTACACCAGCGGAAGCACGTCACCTGACATGACGTAGCCTGCTCCTGCGCAGTAGGGCGGGTATTTTGTGTCCCTGAACAAATTCCAGGGCATGTAGTTCCTTCTCTCGCTTTCCCTGATGGGGTGATTGGACTTGAAGACGTACCCGGTCACAAAGCGCTCGGTGGGTGTGTCCTCTCTGGTAAGGAGAGAGACGAGATTGTGGAGACCTATGTACATATCGTGGTCGGTCTTCATGACGTAGGATGCCTGGGGGCATTGGGTTATCATCCACTTCATGCCCATCAGAGTCTTCAGGCTGAGGTTCTTGTAGCTGTCCACGAAGTCCTCTATGAGGAGGTCGTGATGCTGGGCGCTCTCGTGCCGTACCAGTTCGTTCAGGGTGGCGTTGGGGGTCGCTCCCAGGAGGAAGAGGCGGACGATTGTACGGCCCATCAGCTCCCCGAGGCTGGCCCATGATTCTCGAATGGCCTGGCGGCGTGCCCGTGCCTCATGGGTGGTAGTGATGAGGATGAGCAGGAAAACGTCCTTCCGTCTCCCAGCTGAGTCCCGACAGGCTGCTGGTTCGTTCAATACCAAGTTGAAGCTGTGCTTCCTCATGGCCTCCTTCAATCCTTTCACTTGTCCGAGAAAAGTCGCGCTCTCTGTGTCGTTGCCTCTTTTGCTGAGTCCACCTCCGACCTCCGAAGACGGTGGCTTTTTTCCCCACATCTCCCTGGCAGACTCCACTTTTTCTCGGAGTAACTCTTTCCCGCGCGATCCCTGACTTTTCACCTGCGGACCGCCCTGTGCTGGCTTTATTGAGTCCAGGCTGCCGTTGGCCCTGTGGTGTTTGATATCCTCGACTACCTCCACCAAGTGCGGCAACTTTCCATTAGGGGCGAGCTTCTCTTTGTCCCCGGCTCCGATCCTTTCGAGTTTGCCTTCTCCTCCCACAATCGCTTTGTCCGGTTGATGGCCTTTGACGGTATGATTCCCCTCGCTGCCCGTCTTATTTTCCACGGGAGGCATCCCCCCTCGATCAGTAGTCCTGTTCATTGCGTTATCACGTTGGGACTTCTTCGGCGTTGGGTCTTCATCTTTGGCATCTGCACCGCTGAGGTTTCCCGTCAGTGAGGCCACGCGTCCTTGCCCCGGCCGCTCCGCGTCCTTCGAGGCCTCTTCCCCGTCTCTGCGTGGCGGCTGAACGGCAATCAAAACGCCAACATTCAAACGGTTGGCAAGGTAGACCCAAGCCAGGGCAGTCACAGCCAGGAGCAGCACCAGCATCAGCCTCCTCGACCCGCCCTTTCGATTCGAGACATTTGTGCCCGGGTGGACCAAGGGCAAGAGGATCGGGCTGAAGGGCAAAAAGTAAAAAAGTCACAATGAAACAAATTGTTAACTGACTTAAGTGCTATAACGACTAAGAATGCACAAAATATCCAAAACGAAGTGGGAAAAACGAAGTTTTGATCCTTGAAGGACCTTCATCAAAGGCAGGGATTTTCCTTTTTAGTATAGGCCTATTAGATAAGAATTCGGTGAGGAATAATCACATTATTATCGGTGAGGAATAATTGCACTATTTTTAAGCTTCTAGATCTCTGTGCAAGTCATTCGAATAAAATGGAATACATTTAAGTGGCCCAATTAATGTTATGAACCGTTGAGAGTGAACATTGGATACTGCAGGTTTAGATGTCCGAACGTTAGCTTTGGAAGCCATTGGCACATAGGAGTCCGTTTCTCAGTATTCCTCCAAATGATTTTTGAATTCTAACAGCTCTTCGACGTGACACAAAAATATTGAAGGCATAGAAGGCGAAATGACAGTGAACATAGAAAAGGTCGCAGTTGTCGAGGGTAGATAAAGATGTTATTGGTTACCCCTTTACTTCAACAAGCTCATTCCTTTATTTTTGTTCTAAATTTCATGATTATTGTTTCCGACTTTGGAAAGCCACAAAACCATGCAAAACTGAAGCCTGGCAATACGCGCAGCGCATTCGTACTGCCGTGACACAAACACACTTACCGTGAAGGATGACGCTGTGAGGACATGGCTGGACGTCTTTGGAATCTAAAGCTGACGCTCTGAACATATAGCAGTCGAGAGAACTAGACGCAGACGAGTTCGGGCGGTCTGTTCTTCACACGCGAATCTTGTTCTCGTGTCTTGAACCACACAAACACGACCCGAGAACGCTGCCGGCGCTCGGAACAAGATCACACACACCACCTTTCCGCCAGGTTCGTTCACGAGAGCCGAGAACGCCGCGCGTCCGAACTCGACCTAACGTGTGGCTAATACGGAAATCGGCTAGGGGTGTCCGAAACAGAATGTAGCGTTGCATTAACGAAAGAAACGACTGAGTGCCCAACACTAATGTAATGGCCGAGGTACATCGGTAGTCTTCTGTTAACCGCCGCATACAGCGTCGGGGTCCATTGTGCAGTGACCTTGCGGGCTACCCGATGAGCCCAAACACCGCCTTGCTCTATGACAATGCCAAGCGGCTCTGAATAACCATGCTACATAGGCGCCTACATGCAAAGCGCGGGCGTCATTGTATTTCAATCCGTGATTTGAAGAAAACATAAATGCACACAACAATTAAGTGTGTACATACGTGCATAAATCATTATAATTATGCACGTGTTTATTTCTGTGACATCAAAACCCATGATCATCCTGTCGACAGGTTACGAATTCTGAGAATGGCAAAATATGTAAACTTTGTTTGCTTACCCTAAATTCTCTCAAATTCTGTGTTCAAATATTACGTCATGATAAAGTAAAAAACTAATTGTAAAAAGCCATAAAATGGACCAGACGGAATTTGTTCCCAGCAGAAGGAAATGTTGGTGTCTGAACGCACTTATGTCCATAATCATTACACGAAAACAGCACCATATAGACAGTATACCGCCCTCTTTTGTTGTTGCGACGACCTGAAATTCTGTGACGAGTGGATATTCAGATGCAAAACGGCTGCAAATTGAAGTCAGTAACGCTTGTGGGAGAATTTTGCGAGGACAGTTTCCATGCACAATTAGATTAACATATTCCCATTGGGCTCAAACCTGGTATATTATTTAAGACCGGGACGTGTAATACATGGACAATAAGGTGACGTGTATATTGGGAGTCTTGCAGCGTACCGGTACTCAATGCCAACATGCAATCGCATGCCATGTACCTCCATCGACCTGAGAAGTTACCCCGTCAAAGCAGGGGTTATACGACATTTCACTGCAATCGATCACTGTAAAAATTATGGGCAACCGAGTTTCTGTGTAAAGTTATATAACCTGTTGTTAGTCAATAAATGCACATTCTTTGAGCATTTCGAAATAACCAACAATTGTGACTTTACTAAAAACCAACAACTGGGTTGACTATATCCTATAAATGAGCAATATAATATTTTACCCATTTTAAAAGCGATTATTGGTAAACACAGCAGCTGAATTGTAAGACTTACACAATAAAATGAGCAAATTGGTGACGTGAGTGGTGCAATTTTACAAACAAATGAGCAACTGTCATAACAATTGGAGGACGTCAGTCAACTTCTCCGTGAGTGGGACCTTGAACCTCTGGAGCAGGCGTTTACCAGTATGTTGCTTCTCTGGAAACTTCAACCATTATGTCCTAGTGCAACATAGACAGTTATGTGAATGTTTCCATTGTGGGGTAACCTTTCAAAGTGAATAATCCATCAGCTAAAATTCTCGCCATTCTGGACCGTCCGCCTTGTGTTCGATCGCATGCCCTAACGCCGAGTAACGGTTCCTACTTGTACACGTCATGTATGCATGCACATGTACATCGCATATATTTTGTATTATACATAGGCCCTACATAATTGTGTACGTACATGAAATCGATTATGTACATGTACACTACATGCCGAAGGTTGTTTACATATACATGTACATGTACATGTAATGCGTTTTCACGAACAGCTATACACGTTGGGCTATACGTACATATACATGTACATGTATATTGTTCTGTACCTGTATCGTGGGGGCCCAGTTTTCGACGGTACGCGTTTTCGACGCTTGGCCTTCTAACTCACATCGCACGATGAAAACAACTCCGTATAACGATCTCAGACTTCGTATCTTCCGGTTTGTTTCCTGCTCTTGTCCGTCACCGAAATGTGGAAAGTTAAGGCTCTTCCGGTAGGCCAAACACGTGTGATTAAAAAAGTTGCTCTTTTGGTGTCTATTTTCCTAGGTACAAAATTGGCAGTTGCTTCGTAGCTCTAGTTTTCTTTATTGTTGGTCCTAAAAAAAATCTGAGTGTACCATAACAAACCCGAACATACGTAGAAAAAAAATATATCACGCAACCTGAGGCAGCCCGTTCTGGGTAAAAACTATGGAGGCTCCTAAAGGGCGTCTCGCTTATATATTTTTTATTTTTATTATTTTTTATTATCATTTAATTGGCATGAAGTAACATGGCCTAATAGGCTTTCAAAAATTAACTAAAAAAATAAAAGGGCAGCTAGAGAAAGTACCAAGAAGGAAGAAATGTGTCTCTTGAGTGACATTGGGAAAGGTCATAACTGAAGAAGCAGTGAGAAAGAGGATTGTGGAGTTTTTTTAAACGTCACAAAAGCTGAAGACATCAATTAAAAATACAACCCAGCAAAAGGGCAAAGAAAACAGAATCTGCTTCCATGGCTGAATCACAATTAGCTTGGACCAAGCCGAACAATCACATCCTGCCTCGATGTATCTTCTGATGTGGAAATTAACAAGGATGAGAAATGCAGCTTGTGTCACTCATAGATACCGCCCTACCGTATTTCATCTCTATGGTTTACTTAAATATCTAAATTCAAAAACGTTAAAAGATATCTTTCAGTTAAATGAATTTCTTTTCACATTTTAAGAAAATTATTCTCAATTTGAATGATTCATTATGGTGATTAAATGTATTTCCTTATTATTATGAGGGCAGTTTTGATGATTTGAAAAAAGGATGGGAATGGAGAGGGTAGCATGAAGGGAAAGGAGTTGATAGGTGATAAAAAAAAGTCAATCCAACTTCCCATCTCAAACAAAATGTGGCTCAGGGCAATGGGACAAAATGAATGCAAACCAATAAGTTTTAAGCAAAAATTATGAATGTTTTGAGGAAAGTGTTAGAAGCAGTGTCGAAAAAACCCCCGAAAGATGAACCAAAAAACATACAGGGAAGAATTTCACAGTGCCACACAGCATTTTGAGGTATTTTAAGAATTTATTTTGCGTTTGGCTGCACTGGGTGGGACACCTTACTAAACACCACCGTCGAAAATAGGTCACGATGCTTACTGCGCAGTGCACCTGGACATCAACAAAACCGGGTAATCTTACGGAAGTGACAGGCTTGATCAACATTCTCAATGATTATCCCAATAGTCTGTGGTGTGGAAAAAGTGACTGAGACCTCTTTTAGTGTGATACTTTCGTTCACATTGGTCAGCTTGAAGAAAAGGCCTTATATCATCGAAAACCGGTAACTTGAGTATACATGTATATACCACGTTTTTTATATACGTCCGTGGTATGTACATGTATTATGTACAGTACATGTACTGTACTTGTACTGTATAACCAATATCGAGGATTACAGATAATCACTGAAAGGCTGTTATTTGTACATGTGTGTACTCAATTGTTTTTTTAAATACTGTACTGTGTTGGACAATCGGGTTGCCCAGTTTTTATGACACTATTAAATTGACCATGGGTTGGTCAGTCAGATTACCTCAAATAGTTGGTTAAAATATTACCCAGAAAATGGATGAGTTACTATTAGCCCAACGTCGGGCAAATTGTTGGGCATTTATTTGCCCAACATTTTTGGATGTATATTTTGTTTGCTCTTAGAACTTTATCGTAGGGTTACCTTAAAAAAGAAACCAGCGGTGTATTAGTGACCTGTACCTTCGGCCTCTTTGCTGTCGAGTATAGACTTACTTACTTCTTACTTACTTCTTCTTACTTCTTGTTAGTTCTCTGTTATCTTCTTTTTGCAGTCTTTACTGTGCAGTCTGCCCAGGCTATTATAAAGAATAGTTTGCATTTATTCAACGCTACCAAGGTTTTGTAGTGTAGTATCCTCCTATAGCACTCAACGCCGAACTTCAAGCAAATGATCGAGTTTGAACTTTGAAACTGTTAGTTTTTTCCCTTATTGTCATGGACGTGATACTTCTGGCATTGAGGGCGCCATCAGCTGTATAGGCGGAAAGACATACATCGCTCAATGTGGGTCAATATCATCACTGACTGTATCATCGCGCAAAATAATTATAACTAGCTCTCTTATAGTACTCATCTATGTATTCAGCATGTGCTGCCCGATGCTGGACAGTTTAATACCCTAATAGTGTTACCCACTAATGTCTCCAAGTTAATGAAAACAGGAGTAAAAAGAGAATTTATCCATTGATATTTATTTTGAACCTATGTCGGATTGTCCGGCAAGTGTAGGGTGTAATGGATATCCTTGGCAGTGGCTATAGTTTCTCAATTTTTAAATTGATTTTTTTTTATGCGATAATGTCTTTTAATACTTGAAGTCTATCATCGAATGTCAATTATTGTGATACATTCCTTGTGATCAGGCCCCTCCACTCACGCACAATCTGGTGCTGAGGCGATCAAACTCTGCTCCTACTTGACGACTGTCGACGACATGGTTTGCCCTCCCCTTGCCCACTCTATAACAAAAAAAACCCAAAACGCTCCCATCTCCTGTCCCGAACTGGGGCAATGAACCCTTCCCCCTGTCCCGGCTGACGAGCGGCCCGGATGTGTCCAAGCAAGTAATCTTCTCGATCACGTTCTTGAGACGCACCGTCGCCACTTCGATCCCGTTCGCCGGCGTGGCCTCGCATGCAGGATGGGCCGCGCGCCGTGACGCTAGCCAGGACTCGGCCGGCTCGTGCCTGCGTGCGAGCCTCCGTCGGCACGCAGCCGATGATGAGAGCGCGGCTCGGGCCCAGCGTCCATGCACGGGTCCGCCGTTTTCTGTCCAAAGCTTGTTATAATAAGACGTACATGTATTATGTGTACTCCTGACTGGTTCCTCGGTCCGTTCTGTCGCCGTCACCCTCCATCGTCAAATCAACGGGAGGGTGCTGAAACATCTCGGTGATCTGAAGAAGTGCGAGTCAATTTGCTGCGCTGAATCATGCTGTAATTTTAACTTCACGAGGACTGCACACTGATTGGAAAATTGTTAACTATCCTATTCACTCTCTACCCCCTCTCTTCTTGTATCTGTTTTGTCATTGTCACTCTTTTATAGTATTTACCTCCTTCCTTCCTGAGAAAAGTGCACTAGGCCGGGTTTTGAAGCCAGGCTTTTGCTTGAAAAATCTGCATTTTATCACCTAAGCTATCCAGACTTAAATATATAGGTGGGGGTCTTCGCAATGGACCTTTCCCATAAAATATGCAAAAAAGAGCTGGCGCATGCGCTTTAATAAATTGGTGGGCAAGCGAGTTCGCGTTGCGTGCAGGTTTGGAAATACGCGCGCAGGAGACGCTGAATAGCCAATGACCACACGCCAAACTGTTAGTGAGAAGGAACGCGCGCACGCCCTTGGAAAACTATGATTGGTTGGCAGCCCGCTTGCCCACCAATTTAGTTAAGCGCATGCGCTAGGTCTAATTTGCATATTTCATGGGAAAGGTCCATTATTCATACCGGCCTTTCCAGAGATCAGACCTCTATCATTCTGATGCAAATGAGTTGTCAACTCGAGTATTTTCCCTCAATTTTTTCTGTTTATTTCTAGGGGGACGAAATATCGTCTACCATTGAATTGAGGTATATAACGAACTGGCACTCTTTATAATTATGATCACAGCCGGGTATAGTCACCGGCTGTACCTGTCAGCCTGATGTGGATCATGAATGATCATGAATTTTGAACCACCTACCGGTATAGGTCTAAAAAACAAAATGACGCCGATGTAACTTGATACTGGAATGCAGTGGAAGCAGATTCCTCTTTTTCCGGGAAAGGAGGGGTGGTGGATTTGTTTTGCATTTTGTCAATGAATTTTTGTTTGCCAGTGATGGTGAAGTTTGTGTGACCACCGTTGAATGTATACAGGTTTTACATAGCTCCATGGTTATACTGTGTAGGCCTAGTTCATGTACTGATTATTCGCGGTCACCCGTTTGTTTGTCCGGCTATCTGGCTGTAGCTGCCCCGATGCGTGTCGTGTCGGTTCAATGGTCTCTTTGCGGTTCGTCAAGTGATGGCAATCCTATGTAGCTACGACTGCTTCCACAGTGCACCACAGACGTGTATTCCGTCTCCTCTCATCCATTGTTTTACCGGTACGCTCGGTGGTAGGACCCGCATGGAGGTATGGTAGAACCGTGGAGGTATTGGGCGAGCCTCCTTGGTAGAACTTACAAGATTAACTTTCTCGGGCGGGTGATAGAGGCACAATTACAGGGTGGCCGGCGCTGATTTGAGAGAAATGAGCGCGGCTTCGTCTGTCAGCCGCTCACCAAAACAGCGTCAGGTGCGGCGAGCTGCCTCTTAAATCTCCACTTTGCCTAAAAGTAACCAACCCACTGCATAGGCCCGCCGGCCCTAGCAGTCGACGACAGAGACTTTCCTTCTTTTTCTTTTTTTTCTTTTTTTTTACCCCCCTTGGTAGAGAGGCGCTCAACCGCGGACGAGCCCGTAAGCGGCGTCTGGCCGGTCGCCCGCCGCCAACCAGACGGGTCCTCGGAGTTCTGTGGTCTTTGTGTGCGCACCGCGCCGCGGTCCCGGGCAGCGAGCGTCATATTGGGCGTGGTGTTAACAAGACACGCACCATTACGGCCGCATGCCGAAGGGAAGGCGGAAAGTTCACGAGGCTGTGCTACGTGTTGACTTTTCTACCCCCTCCGCCTCCCCGTTCTCCATCCCCTCACCCATTCCCCCCCCCCCCCCACCCCATCCCCCCTACCCAACCACCCACCCACCCACCCCGCGACCTCTATGGAACCTTGATAAAACACCCAACGATCTCCGAGTTCCTCCTTTCTCTCGTTGACTACGATCTGGATTCTGGAGCGGCCCCCGAGGCTCGTTTGGAGGTGAACTTGAACGGGGTCGTCGTTGCTTCACACGGGGGCCCGCATCTCACCCGGGGCGAAGTGGCCCAACTACGCTGACGCGTCGATGTACTTTAACAGTTTTCAAACCAAGGACCCCTAGATTGGGTCGGCCACGCGTCCTTCATAAAAAAATATATATATCTTTCCAAATCGCCAGGCAAACCTACACCAGTCTGTGTTGTTGGTTTAAACATTCTGTTCCGATTTTTGTTGAAATTCCGAGCGATTTTTATTTTTGGAATGGTTCAGCGGTTCTATTATTTGAATAATTGCTTTCCGTTTGTGCACGATAAAGATTTTTCCAAACCACTGACAACTTGTTCAACCTTGATCTAGATTCAGAAAGGATTGATGTATTACTACTGGGGGAAAAAACAGCGAAATAGACACGATGATAGTAGGCCCATATAATACATGGAAAAAAAGTCTTAATGCATTATACCGCCGTGTATTTTGCAAGACTTTGTGGCGATGAAACTATACCCCCTTTTCCCCCGTCGTTTGTGTTTACGTTGAGGGCCGCATCTGCTGTTTGTCTGGCGGGGTCTGAGCGCCGTGCCACCCGTGCAGGATTAGTCTGCTCACGGTGGCTGCCCTCGACTTATATTGGGAGAGACCCAACCAGAAATATATTATCACCGGGATGTCAACCCCTGCCTCTAACCTCGGCCACACTTAGCGCCAGAACAACTTAACATTCTTCCAATTTTTTTTTTTTTATGTGCGAAAGGAATGACCAGAAATCTCTCGGAAGAATGCTGCGTGTGTATGCATGGCGTGCATTATATTTCATCAAGATAAGCCAGTATATATCGTGGAGAACTTCATGCCAGGGACAGACAGAGTGACCTCACAACTATCGGATTCTGGCATTGTAAACATTGGCTTATTGTTTTCCAACTCGGAGGAGTGTTAAATGGTGTGTAATTTGAAACAGATGTATGTAGGTCTGTGGCTTTCGAACCATCACCCCCCTGCCTTTCGAATCTTTCCGTTACGAAGACCGAGCGAGCTGTATCGGGCATCAAGCATCGGGCAAAGCACAGTGCTTATCCCGTCGAGCAGGGCAAACCCTCACTCCTCTTATACCCATTCTCCTCTTATACCCACTGCAGGTTTCCATGAAATGGACAAAGTTCGCGACAGCTGATCCCAGATGAAATTGTTCCTATACAACATCGGTCGAGGTCAAAGAAAAGCATCCATACGTTGTCCGATCCAACATATGCATGGAATAGCACACCTGTGAAAATGTCAGCTCAATCCGCCAACCGAGTCTCGAGAAAATCGTGAAAACCGCTTCATTTGTTTCGCGAAAATAGCAGCATTCAACGCCGTACTGTTCCGAAAAAATAGTTTAGATCTCGGTGAGACGTAAACGATTTCTTTTACTCTTTTCTCCCAAAATACAACATTTTAGGCAGAAACATTTTAGTGAGAGGTTTCTACTATAACCATCTTCAAACTGTATAAGTTTCATGTAAATCTGTGAATATTTCTGTTTTTCGATCTTACCAATGCAGTATAAAATTTTAGGAACAAGTATAGGCTAATAGGCCTAAGGGCATTCAATAATTGTCAGATTTTTTTATCCGTGTTCATTCGTCGTTCAACAATCCGAATCCGTGTAAGACTTAAATCAGCGACCCAAAGTGGTCTCCGTGACTTGCCCGGGATTTGAATCAACAGTTTCGTGTTTAATACCACCCCGGCAACTAGCCGAACTTGCGATACTAAACCGACGATACGCAGGTCTTTGATTTGACGCATGCGCCATGGGAGGCCCACACAAGCCGGCGGCCCTGGTCGATGGTTTAAAAGCAATTCAAGTCGGCTGTGCTTTTAGAATAATGTTAGTCAGTGCAATTTGGCGTGGCGCTCTCTCGGTGCGCCGCATGTACCATCGCGTTTGCGACTGAAATCAAGGCCACGACGACAGCGGCAGAAATGAAGGGTCAATGGAGGTCATATGATATATTTACTTCCCGAGGTCTGGATGTCATCGCCTCGCTAACTTGGCGTCGTAAAAAAAAAAGAGTACGATGGCTCTGGAATAGAAGTTTCTTAAGAGATAGAACTTAGAAGGGAATAGAACGTAGCTCATGATTGCTGTTGAATAGAGTGACCGGTGAAACTAAAAACTGATATTGCACTAAAATATGCTATCGGCTGAATATTCAATGAAAGCGGGGTGTGATCCCTGGAGATATACAGCAGGTAATTGTCTAATTGCTTCTGACTGGCGCCCCACCCCGGCAAAGACTAGATGACTATTTTGGGAAGGCCACCACCTATAAGGGCTGGATAGCTCAGATGGGAGAGCACTGGTACGTTAATCCGGAGGTCTCGGGTCCAAGTCCCGATCCTGTCAAAGCTTTCTTTGCCAATTTTTCAATTTGGCTGAATATTCAGAGATAGGTCTAAACATTATGGACCTGACGACTGTAGTCTCCTTTTGCGCAAAGGTTTATCTATAACTAATGTATAGGTAGTGGATAGAGAGCCGACATGATAGGGAGCCAAGGTAGAAGCATTGCTATGCAGCGAACAATATCGATATCATTGACAATATGATAAACAACTTGTTTTGTGCAAATTAACTTTCTCCGAGGCAGCAATTTAAACCCCTTTTCATTACACCTATCCGATGTTTGTAAGACAGTGCACAGTAAGTAGCCTATCTTTTTATAACAATCCACGATGCGCACCATAAACAGAGATATAGAGTCAGCTTGATGGTAGAATATCCGATACAATCTTAGGGCTGGGTTGGCCATAGCCCATGCAGCTGCGCCGTTGTTTGTATGCATTTTAAGTTGGAATGAATGAAAATGTCGAACTATACAGTGCGGTACAAAACTGGGCTGAATTCGCACCCGAGAATAGTTTTCTTAGTAATTGAAACTGGTGGTGTTGTTGTTGGCTTTTTTTGCACGCTTATCTAGGGTATCAGAGCGGCAGCGAGCGAGGGACCGGCCAGCTTCTATCGTGGAACATTCTCGAAACGGGGTTACAACTTGCAGGAATCGTACCGTGACGGAGTAAGTTGACCACGGTTACGCACCGGCCCTTGACTCTCGGTCGTTTCCCGTTACGTTTCGCCCATACACAGTTGAGCACAGGTCTCCCCTTCCCTGCTCGTCGGTGTAGTATACCACACAGCCGAGGGCACGTATATTTTTTTTTCTCCCCCTTATTATTATAGACAGCAACGCGCCTTGCTTCAAACGTGACGGAATCTTATCCTCCGCCAAAATCTCACCCAGCGATCCTTTGTTTGTTTTAACCCTTACGCCGCACGACCGGTTTGACCAACCGTTCGCCGATAACAATTGGTCCATACTCCAGTGACGTCAGCCGAGCATGCGCGGTCCAAACTTGGGGGGGGGGTGGTTGGTATAGGTTGAATGGCGCGCAATAGGCGCCCGGCCCCTATCTCGGGTTTTTTTTTCGGAAGGCGACTTTAAGACCGTGCACCACGACTGGAAATATGCCGGGGCCGGCGAGATTCCATGACCAAGTGATGATAGCGATCGCTGTTTAGCGTCACTGGGAACGCCAGAACCGGGTGACTCGCCACTTAAGCCCCCCTCCTACCCCTCCCCCCTCCCCCTCCTCCTCCTCCTCCTCCTCCTCCTCCTCTTCCTCCCCTCGCTCAGCCGATGCAGACCGTTTCCAGATAGACCCCTGTTCATGGTTCACGCGGCTTAACAGCCCAACCAATCACAGTGACAACTTGCATAAGTCGTCGATGGTTTCTTCGTTCTTTTTGGGTAATTTTTTTTTGTGCTCGCCGTGTTCCGCCCCATTCCTGTCCTCAAGTGCCCGCTTCTCCACAGCTCTGATACTGAAATACCGTCCGCTGATCATTACCACGCGTGAGGTCCGCACGATTCACTCAGTCACAGGCGATTTTTTTTTTTTTTTGGGGGGGGTACGCCACAGAAATCGAGATGAGAATATCCATCGGTGGTAATTGAATCCCACACTGGCCTCTCAGCCAATCCCCCTCCGTAACCCCTTTCTCAGCCTCGCGTCTTCAGTTATATATACACACAGGGCGTGCTTGGCCACGTCTGGAGACGAGCCGTTTGGACTCAGAACATTTCTCGCCTGTCATCGTACTTGTCCCCGAAGAAAGAGAGAAAGCACGAGAGAGAGAGAGAGAGAGAGAGAGAGAGAGAGAGAGAGAGAGAGAGAGAGAGAGAGAGAGAGAGAGCGGAAGAGAGAAAGAGGAGGGGGAAAATGAGAGTATAGTAGCATCAGTGTCTGCGACCGTCTGTCGCCTCGTGACGGGACGGACGATCTAGCAGGCACGCACCCGCCGACTTGGACTCGCCGAATGGACTTTTTTATTGTATACGGGACGGCTGACCGTTAGCAGACCCACACCATCGGACGACACCGGTATCGCGGTCACCCAAGCACCGTGCACACTCTCCCTGTTCCGAAGTCCTCAACAACCATTCTTAATACGGTCTTGCTCTCTAATTTCCACTAAGTATACAATATCCAAACAATCTCGAGAGTTATGGGTTGTTGTTTCTTAGGAAAGGAACTTTTATTGCCACCAGTAACTTAAGATCCACTTTGCACAGTTTTTCTTTAAACAATCAAAGATTGGAGCGGAGCTTGATGGATCGAGATCTCCTGACTCTAAGCTTGAACGTGCAGTGGAATTGTTACCAAAGTTTAGTGGAACATTGCTCCGCAAACGTCCGTGAAGCATCAGGAAATTGAACGAGAGCGTCCATCTGACACGAATAACTTCTGATAGAATCCGGCATCTTTTGTCCGTATAGCAAAGGTCTTCCGATCCCGAAGCACACATCCCATTGTTAACCCGGGAGTGGATAGACCGCCGTGGCGTTTGAGGAAGGACTCTGCAGAGCTTGAGCCAGACTGCAACATCCGTGGCACAAAGGGGAGCCTAGCGCCCCGCACTTCGCTATCGCTCACCGACCTATATAAACCCCATCGACAGCGCCATGGAGTCACCGAGCGCCCAGCGCGACCGGCCGCCGAAGTCTCAGCTCTCGAGCCGGGCCAACGCCTTCTCCATCGACGCGCTCATGGCCAGCGACAAACCGGGCCACGCGCCGACGGACGAGCGACCAGCCTCGCAAAGCGCCACCGGTAAATATAATGTGCAAGTCTGTTCGGCCCAAATACTTTTTTCGACAAAGATTAGTCTCGTTCCTTGGTTGATTGAGATCATCCCTACCGTTCTCTTTGTTCTGTTTCTAACGAGCTCTGAAATTAGACAATGACAAAGTTAGACAGTGGAATTATCGTTACGTTCCGTCACTTTGTATTTGAGTTAGGCCTATAAGTATAATTATGTTTAGTTTACTTTAGTTTATTTCTTTTCCACAGCATCAACCAACAAAGCACATATCACAGAATGTACATCACAAAGAATGAATAGGCAAAATTAATAGGGAAAGGACTGGCACATTAAGTGATAACTTAATATAAATAAATGAATGTGATACTGCAGAGGGACCCATCAAGAAGCACAGCTTTTAAGTGTTGGGCCCCATTGCAACACTTGCACTGAGCCGGAAAAGGAATGCTCATGCTAATTTAGACCGTAAACGGCAGGGAGAGGGCTCAATGCAAGTGAAGCAATCAGTCAATAGAACACAAATCCTTAGTATTAACACAAAACATGTGAAACCCACATGTGATGGACTGAGTCGTGGTTGACCGACTTCCCGAGAAAATTCAAGACCGTGATCAATGGTTATCAAGGTGATAAGACGTCTGCACTCGTCTGGCAGAATTCGTATAGGTTCAACACATTTGGCACGAGTGTTTTGTCGTTACACTTCATAATGTTGTAGGGCATTTTGCATGCACGTAGAAGGGTTTTCAATACTCTATGGAACTAAATTGCAGTCGTTAATGTTAGGATTACAAAAGATGGCAAAATCTGCATTAGAAGTTAGACCATATACACCGCAAAATTCAGGGGACTATATACTATATTGGATTTTAAGATGGAATTGACATCCGAATAACTTCAGCTTCGTTAGGTCCGTAAATAATTGTCTTTATTACCAGGCTGTATGAGATTACTTGCTTCTTCATTAACTTTACCCATTCATTTCAGTGCCATCTATCCAGACTCCGAAACACATAGGCCTATTATGGTCATCGGAATAAATATATTGTGGCGAGCTAGGGAGTGAGAGGGCAGAGGTTCGTGAACCGCTCATATTGTCCTGGCGACCCACAACAATATTGCCCTATAATAGAGTATAATTTTAGGCGGTATCTTCAAAACTGCCAGCGGAACACTTCGGATGGTTCCCGTTGTTCCCTCATAGGCCAAGGGGCTGTGCATGGGTGCTATGTTTGTCCCCACCGAATTCTTCGTCACAACACTGGTCCCAGTACAACGCTACCTCGTCCACGCTGAGTTCAAGGTGTCACCTTAACCAAAGTCTACCCGAGAATGACGGTCATAGTCCCCACCGACCTCTTCGTCACAACACTGGTCCTAGTACAACGCTACCTCGTCCATGCTGAGTTCAAGATGTCACACAAAACAAAGTCTACGCAAGAATGACGGTCATTGTCCCCACCGACCTCTTCGTCACAACACTGGTCCTAGTACAACGCTACCTCGTCCATGCTGAGTTCAAGGTGTCACAAAAACAAAGTCTACGCAAGAATGACGGTCATAGTCCCCACCGACCTCTTCGTCACAACACTGGTCCTAGTACAACGCTACCTCGTCCATGCTGAGTTCAAGGTGTCACACAAAACAAAGTCTACGCAAGAATGACGGTCATAGTCCCCACCGACCTCTTCGTCACAACACTGGTCCTAGTACAACGCTACCTCGTCCATGCTGAGTTCAAGGTGTCACACAAAACAAAGTCTACGCAAGAATGACGGTCATTGTCCCCACCGACCTCTTCGTCACAACACTGGTCCTAGTACAACGCTACCTCGTCCATGCTGAGTTCAAGGTGTCACACAAAACAAAGTCTACGCAAGAATGACGGTCATAGTCCCCACCTACCTCTTCGTCACAACACTGGTCCCAGTACAACGCTACCTCGTCCATGCTGAGTTCAAGGTGTCACACAAAACAAAGTCTACGCAAGAATGACGGTCATTGTCCCCACCGACCTCTTCGTCACAACACTGGTCCCAGTTTAACGCTACCTCGTCCACGTTGAGTTCAAGGTGTCACCTAAACCAAAGTCTACGCAAGAATGACGGTCATTGTCCCCACCGATCTCACGCCAGACACCCTCTGTCCATAAACCCCCAAGAGGTCAGTAGATTCTGCCTTCAGTGCAATCGTTAACCCATTCCGCGTAAAAAAAATCCGACTAATGGCGCCGACATTCCCTTTACTTACACCGCATCCTTTTCCCATGCAGCCAAGGTGACATTTTTATTTCGATCGGTAATTGTTTGAAGCGGCAACCGGAAAATAACCAGCTGACAATATAGGGCCTATGATTTATATCGTCCCAGTTCGCATGTAACCTGAAATTGGTGCCATTAGTGCTAAAAGCAACTGCCCATAAGTCATTATTTCATCAAGTTGTTGGTTTTTGCATTTAAAGGCCCAATACAACATTGGGAAGATCGGAAAACATCGATGTCCACAGATTTCCTTCTAATTTACACAGTTTGTAGATGGTCATGACAGAGTCCTCATGTTGAAATCTTACGGTCTGGGATGCTGTACTTCCCTAGAAATCTTCACTCAAACATCGACAAATAATTTATTACTCGCAAGTCATAAACTATTTCTTAAACAACAGAATGGTAACCGTGACTTTTTTTTTACCTTTTTCTTCGTTCTCAGATCACCATTTGAGCTAATACCTTCGCAGGATTGCTTTTTTATGTTTAATGGTTTAACACACAAACTGTGACAATCTTTTGACCTTTACCAATGTTGTATTGGGCCTTTAAAGAGAGAGAGAGAGATAGAGAGAGAGAGAGAGAGATAGAGAGAGAGAGAGAGAGAGAGGAAGGGGAGAGAGAGAGAGGGGGGGGGGGGGAGAGAGAGAGAGCAGTATTTACTTGATCCACCTTTCACGATCTGTTTATCTTTTCAAATTTATTTACCCCTTGAGATTTCTTCACTGTAACTTCACTATTTATGGTAAAGAAGTGTCGGCTCACGAAGGCACACATGATTCTCCCTGTGAACAAAAGCCCTGCTTGGATCGAAACACCAGGCCATTTCATTCTCCTTTTTTTTCTGGGGTGGGGGGGGGGGAGTTATATAGTTTTGTATATAGGACAATGCATTATTTGAAACTTCATGTTTCCTTCACTGTGTGGGTTTGCGGCGATCCAAGCGAATCCAACGGTATATAATTGATCACCAAGTACATAAATCCCCATATCACTCAGCCGTGGATCGACAGAGCCGGTGGCGGGGATAATTAAGGCCAAATCGCCGGCCCACCCTCGTCCGGCCGTGGACTTGTTGCCGAATGTCGGGACAGTGCCAATTTACTCTGCCCCGCTCCGGGCGAGTCGCTGTATAATGAAAATCGCGCTCAGCAGTAATTGCCGCCATTTTTTAGTGACCGCGTTTGTGTGGACGGCGTTCGCGTAATGGGCTTGTCAAGGATCGTTTGTGAATCGGAGCTGGGAGGAGGGGGCCTTTATAACTCAACTCCTACAGCAACTCCGCCACAGCACAGCGCCATGACACTGAGAGTGTACCCTTACGCGGGTGCTGACAAGTTAAGTGCGCCCATTTCAACAAGAGGGACCGCCGTTATAACGGGCAATGTACTTTTACTGCGGTCCTTTTGAATCCATGTGGGCCTATACACTGGCGCTTGTTAGCAAACTTTCCAGAGATACACAATGTCAGCGTTGATCACACTCAAAACTGGTGGAAAAAGTTGGTTGGGGGTTGGGTACTGTACTATTTTAGTGAGTGCGTGGAAAACGATGTTTAAGGCAGTTTTACCCCTCTTCCATCAACTGTGGCAAAGAAAAGAGGTAACGCTTTTCCTCTAATTATTTCCAATGACGACTTTACGTCATTCTCGTCAAATGCGAATAAACAAACTTTTGAACTTTAACAGAGGTTAATCATTATGTGGATTAATGCATATGATTGTATTTGTCTTTGATTATTCATTGTACCCGTCCAGGTTATTTCAAGTCACCCTCGACCTCTACTCTGCCGATCGCCGGCGCTCTGGGCGACTCCGGATTCCGAGGAGGTCCGCCGCCGGCCTCGGTCGGGTCCGGCCGAGGCTCGGGGGCGACTGTCCAGCCAGTGGCCCTCGGCCTCGGTCCGGCCTCCTCCTCCTCCTCCTCCTCCTCCTCCTCCCCCACACCAGCGGACAGCGAGCGAGCTCCAGCGGGACCCCATCCCGCGGCCGGGCCAGACTCCGGGGACGGAGTGTGCGCCGGGCGGGAGGGCGGTGCTCATGGGACGGCCAGGGGCTCCGGCTCCGCCGATGACATGGCGGCCGTCCGCTGCCGCCTGGAGATCAAGGAGCTCTGGGATAAGTTCCACGACCTCGGCACGGAGATGATCATCACGAAAACAGGAAGGTGAAACAAAAACCAGTGTTCTTAACTCGAGTGGCTATTTTTCAGACTTGAGACTTTACTTGGGCAAAATGACGTGACTTCACAACAACAACAAAATGACTCGAGAAACGACTTGACTTGACAAATAAAAAATACTTTAGTCTTGACTTGACTTGCTAAAATTTGACGTGGGACTTGATTTGACCTGGAAAAAATGACTTAGTTACAATTCTGATTGTCAAAAACACAGATACTGAAAAAAATACCGCTATTCTGTCGACACGAAGGCAGCAGACCTGAAGAAAGTTTGATAGGTTTTCAATTGATTCAATTTCACCTTCTCAACGCCAATCAGCCAAACGGGCAATGGTTATTCTTTCAGTATTTCCAAGGCTATGGGTCTTCTTGAAGTCTTTGAAAGACAGTAGCTCTAATGGTGTTCTAAGGTGTTCCTCTGCTCTTGCCGACCTGGTCTCACAGTCAAGACATTTCAGCGAGCAACCAGGTTGTTTGCCTCCTCACCCGTGCACTCTATCTGTCCCAAGGTGTAGAACGAACAGGTATCGGAATAGCTTCTTCCCTCGTTCAGCCTCTCTCTGGAATTCCCTTCCTGGTTTATGTTTTTCCCCAGCTTACGATCTTGCCCTTTTAACGAGGAATGTTAATTCCTATATGTCCATTTAAATGGCTTCGTCAAACAGCAAATGCGATCTTTAGGTTTGAAGAAACACCATATGACTGTGACCGCATAGTATAAGTATAATTTCTGCGGATTTTCTCATTGCCAGTTGTGTGACTTTATCTTGAGAAATTTATGACATTTTTGACTCACACAGACGCATGTTTCCAACCGTGCGAGTCTCTTTCAGTGGAGTATCAGCGGAGGCACGTTACGTTGTCATGCTGGACATCGTGCCGCAAGATAACAAGCGCTACAGGTAGGTATAGCGGTAGCAGTAGTGGCATTAGTATTGGTAGTGGTAGTGGTATTGGTAGTGGTAGTGGTATTGGTAGTGGTAGTGGTAGAGGAAGTGGTAGTGGTAGTGCCAGTGCCAGTGCCAGTGCCAGTGCCAGTGCCAGTGCCAGTGCCAGTGCCAGTGCCAGTGCCAGTGCCAGTGCCAGTGCCAGTGCCATTGCCAGTGCCATTGCCAGTGCCAGTGCCAGTGCCAGTGCCATTGCCAGTGCCATTGCCAGTGCCAGTGCCATTGCCAGTGCCAGTGCCAGTGCCAGTGCCAGTGCCAGTGCCAGTGCCAGTGCCAGTGCCATTGCCAGTGCCATTGCCAGTGCCAGTGCCAGTGCCAGTGCCAGTGCCAGTGCCATTGCCAGTGCCAGTGCCATTGCCAGTGCCAGTGCCAGTGCCAGTGCCAGTGCCAGTGCCAGTGCCAGTGCCAGTGCCAGTGCCAGTGCCATTGCCATTGCCAGTGCCAGTGCCATTGCCAGTGCCAGTGCCAGTGCCAGTGCCAGTGCCAGTGCCAGTGCCAGTGCCAGTGCCAGTGCCATTGCCAGTGCCAGTGCCAGTGCCAGTGCCAGTGCCAGTGCCAGTGCCAGTGCCAGTGCCAGTGCCATTGCCATTGCCAGTGCCAGTGCCATTGCCAGTGCCAGTGCCAGTGCCAGTGCCATTGCCAGTGCCAGTGCCAGTGCCAGTGCCAGTGCCAGTGCCAGTGCCAGTGCCAGTGCCAGTGCCAGTGCCATTGCCATTGCCAGTGCCAGTGCCATTGCCATTGCCAGTGCCAGTGCCATTGCCAGTGCCAGTGCCATTGCCAGTGCCAGTGCCAGTGCCAGTGCCAGTGCCATTGCCAGTGCCAGTGCCAGTGCCAGTGCCAGTGCCAGTGCCAGTGCCAGTGCCAGTGCCAGTGCCAGTGCCATTGCCAGTGCCAGTGCCAGTGCCATTGCCATTGCCAGTGCCAGTGCCAGTGCCAGTGCCAGTGCCAGTGCCAGTGCCAGTGCCAGTGCCAGTGCCATTGCCAGTGCCATTGCCAGTGCCAGTGCCAGTGCCAGTGCCAGTGCCAGTGCCAGTGCCAGTGCCAGTGCCAGTGCCAGTGCCAGTGCCAGTGTCAGTGTCAGTGCCAGTGCCATTGCCAGTGCCAGTGCCATTGCCAGTGCCAGTGCCAGTGCCAGTGCCAGTGCCAGTGTCAGTGCCAGTGCCAGTGCCAGTGCCAGTGTCAGTGCCAGTGCCAGTGCCAGTGTCAGTGCCAGTGCCAGTGCTAGTGGGGCAGCTCGGGCATGATGCCCTTGTTCGCTCCTATTCCCACCAATTTGTCTGAGACATTCCCCATTCCACAAGGAGACAGACATTTTATAATTTCTCAATCAACTTGAAATATTGCATTAATCAGTCGTGCACCATAGACCCTTTACGAATCCACGGGTCAGGCTCGGGCTCAGGCTTCGTCCCCATCTGACGAAACCTGAATGTACACGTTGCGGTTTGTCACCGAATTTGAAGGTTTGTTGGCTTGTTAAGTATTCACCAAGAAACTGGGGCCCAACGCTTGTTTCTAGATGCCTGTGGCATTAAAACTGGTAAGAGAAATGTGATCGAAGCCTGAGTCCGAGCCTAAGCCTTCATTTCGTAAGCGGCCATAGCCTTAGTTTCATTTACCGCATGGTTTATGTCGTGTCAGATATGCGTACCATCGGTCGTCTTGGCTGGTAGCCGGCAAAGCGGATCCCCCACTTCCCGCTCGACTGTACGTGCACCCCGACTCGCCCTTCACTGGTGACCAGCTGCAGAGACAGATGGTGTCCTTCGAGAAAGTCAAGCTGACGAACAATGAGCAGGACCAACATGGCCACGTAGGTTTGATAGTTGCGCCGTCTCTAAAGATGAACTGTGAAAAGTATTGGGCAATGTTTAACCAACTTTCCACTAGCACTGGTCAAAAATGATAACTGGTGAAGTTAAAGCACAATACAAGCCGGATATTTGGATTATGGTGGTGAAAACCAGACACAGACTCGTGATAATATTAATCCTGATAAAAGCACATCAAGTACCTGGCAAACGATGTTGATCAGCATTTTTGTTTGACCTACCGTTTTGGCAGTGGATCGCTAACCTCCACTCAAGATTAGTGACGTTTTTCATACCGAATCCATCGACGATCTTTGTGTCCAACATTTCTTCTCCTGGAGCAGCTTTGTTCTTTTCTTTCTGAAAGTCTGAACAAAAGATCTTCCACAAGCTTGGGAAGATGAAGCCATTCTGATCTAGCGTTCAAATGCTGAGCTAGTAGCACTGTACTTTCTTTTTGTGGTCATGAAATGAATACAATTTTTTTTTGGAAAACTGCCCACCGACTGAAGTGACCTGATGTACATAAATCTCAAAAGTTAGAGGGCCCGACGTTTCGATCCTAGCAGGACCTCTCTCAGAGGCAAACTCTTTCTGCGGTCAATATGTAGGTCATAATCATTTTGCCTCCCTTCGTAGCTCGACCCCCAAAATCGAGCTCTGAACATGGAAATGTTTTTGGATGCCGATAAATCTTGTCACTCCCTTCGGGAAAAAAACCTCCTTGTTAAACTATCTGTTGACAGCTTCCAATTGTCAGATAAGTAGGGTAAACCTTTAAACAGTGATAAATTCTTGGGAGACATCGTCGTCATCGAGTCGTGCATCTCTCATCCGGCCAGCCGGCCAGCCCGAAGCTGTCGCGCTCTCGTCCGGTGTTGTAGACAATAGTGTTCCCCCCTTCAACCTCGTTCCCGCTATACCGGGTTATGCGGCGATGACAGCCGTCCGACGGGACGGGGATGGCCGGAGGAGGAGGAGAAGGAGGAGGAGGCGTGTGTGATAGGTGGCGGCCACTTGGCACTGTATGGTGTTGTATGATTTGCCGTGTATAGGAGGAGGCCATAGGGCTATATGTGTACATTAACTTGTGTTTAGAGCGATGACATTCTTCGCTTTCTTTAAAGGGAATGGATCAGTAGTGCTGGACCTTTCCTCTTTCGGAAGTTTAATTTACACAAGACAATCGTGGAGCCTAATTATACTCAAGGTGCAAAGTTCTGAAAACCCTCATATTCAGGAGTTAGCACAACACCCACTATATATATCTGAGGTTTGACTTCCTCAAATGGAAGTTTATACCTTAATTAGGTTGTTAGCAGGATGTGCAGCATGCAGTATGCCCCGATTTAAACAGTGTACGAGTCGGTGAGGGAGGCGGAGAGTGTGAGCTGACGGAAATGCTGCAGGGTATACATGTATATGCAGCGGGGCATTTCCCATCGACACATCGACAGCCACGGCGCCTGCCTGTCCCCCGTTGTCCCTTACCATTGGCGGCAGACAGAAATGCCATCCCTCATCCCTAGTCTAGTCCCCACCACCCTCTCCCCCTCTATCCACCCGACCCAGTCACTTCTCCCCTCTCTCCCCTCTCCCCCTACCCCTGCCGTCATCCGCGCTCGCTCGCCCGCCGCTTTTTGCTTTAACGTACGCCAGGGAGGTCAGAGATCGGACACTATTGAGAACAAGTCGTAAATATCCCCGTAGATGAGTGACGTCCGGCCTGCTTCCATCGAGTTGGATGTTTCTTGTTCTTGGTCTGCCTCTTACCCCAGATCGCCGCCCCTATACTCCCTCTCCCCGACTCCCCCTCTCCCCCTCTCCCCCTTCCTGCTCCTCCGCAGTTCTGAGCCAATTGCTCGCTCGCAAGTTGCGCCGTCGGAAATGATAATGTGAATTCAGCGGAACTCATAAATTTCCCCCCTTTAGGCCCAGTGTAGCCTTTCAGTCCTACCATTTGTTAGCCCAGAAAGTTAATGCTGTAAACAGCGTCGTACTTAGAAAGATTTGTTTCGCTGAAGTTGCGCCCCATTTAATTATAAGCACATTGTGAATGTCGGGCCGGGGGAGATGTTTTTCATGCATACATTTTGGAACTTTCTTTGTCCCCATTCCTTGCCCCAATTCATGACAACCGTGTATGCTTAATTCTCTAGAAATAAGTGCGTGAAACCGCCTTTTCAAAATAAGATAAGACTGCTTCGAAACCTCGTATTCCTGATGGCTACCACGAACAAATCTATTGTACAGTAGAGTTCTCAATGTTTGGCAGTTTTGCCAAATCACCAATATTTGGTTATCTGGCCCAATACAAGATAGGGAAGATCGGAAAACAGAATTGTTTTTCCTTCTAATTTATACAGTTTGTAGACGGTCGTGGTAGAATCCTCATGTTGAAATCTTACGGTCTGGGATGCTGTACTTTTGGAGAAATCTTCTCTCAAATATAAACAAATAGTTTATTACTCGCGAGTAATAAACTATTTCTTACACTACAGGCTTATGCGTACACCCTGACGTTTTGTTTGGCCTTTTTCTACTTTCTCAGATTATCATTTGAGCTAAAACCTTCGCAGTATTGGTCTTTGCATGGGGATGTTTACCAATGTTGCGTAAGGCCAAATTAGCACAATAGCCTTGCTGTGTAGCACATTAATAGGAATATCTTCAATCAAAATCAAATTGTAAACGAGAAATAATGACACGGTGATCGTCCTTTTCTTTGCTCGCCCAGATTATTCTGAACTCGATGCACCGGTACCAGCCAAGGGTTCACATCGTCAAGAGGTCCGACGCTAGCCCAACAGCGCCCTCACTGACGGCGCTGAGCAGCAACGAGCTACGGAGCTTTGAATTTCCCGAGACTGCCTTCACTGCCGTCACCGCCTATCAGAACCAGTTGGTGGGTTTCTGCCCTTGTTTAAAGGCCCAATACAACATTGGGGAGATCGGAAAACATCGATGTCCACAGATTTCCTTCTAATTTACACAGTTTGTAGATGGTCATGATAGAATCCTCATGTTGAAATCTTGCGGTCTGGGATGCTGCACTTCTCGAGAAATCTTCACTCAAACATCGACAAATAGTTTACTCGTGAGTAATAAACTATTTCTTACACTACAGAACGCTGCGAAAACCGTGACGGTTTTTTGCCCTTTTCTACTTTCTCAGATTGCTAGGCTATTTGAGCTAAATCCTTCGCAAGATTTCTTTTTGGGAATGTCTAATGGTTTAACACACAAACTGTGGCAATCTTTTGACCTTTACCAATGTTGTATAGGGCCTTTAACACACAAACTGTGGCAATCTTTTGACCTTTACCAATGTTGTATAGGGTCTTTAACACACAAACTGTGGCAACCTTTTGACCTTTACCAATGTTGTATAGGGCCTTTAACACTCAAACTGTGGCAATCTTTTGACCTTTACCAATGTTGTATAGGGTCTTTAACACACAAACTGTGGCAATCTTTTGACCTTTACCAATGTTGTATAGGGCCTTTAACACACAAACTGTGGCAACCTTTTGACCTTTACCAATGTTGTATAGGGTCTTTAACACACAAACTGTGGCAATCTTTTGACCTTTACCAATGTTGTATAGGGCCTTCAAGTCTGAGAGGCCATGGAATTTGGAGGAATGAACGTGGGGGCTCTATTTATTATTATAAACACACTCGTCTTGGGTGATAACTTTAGGTAAAACGCGCTCACTTTCTTGACCGACTTTCTACTTTGATTGTACATGTTACGACAACGCCAACCCAGGAAGTGATTGTTTTGTTCCGTACCACATAATTCGCTATGGGCCCATAATGTTTGTGAACAAACAATTTACTGGGTGGGGGCAAGGGGAGGGGGCTATACCATGCAGTTGAAGTTAAGGCTAGGGATAGGCTTTCTGCACAGCCAATAAGGATTCCTGCATAGCGTATACAATGTACGTGAACAATCTGAGTGACCTGAGACTCAATTCCTCATACTTTGTGCACAAACATATGGGCCCAAATAGCGAAATTATGTAATACGGGGAAAAAAAATCGCACCGGGAGCTCGTGGACATCTGCCTTCAGTTTGTATTTCATCCAGCGCTTCGAAAACTTTCATTATCGACTTTTCTCCGCTGACAGATTACCAGGCTGAAGATTGACAGCAACCCGTTCGCCAAGGGCTTCAGGGACTCGTCTAGGCTGTCGGATTTTGAGAGGTAAGGCCATCTATTCTAAGGCGTTCGTGTGTGGTTCCCTCCTCAACACGACCCGCATGTCTTGCCGTTCTTTTGTGTTCGTTGTCGTAACATAATTACGTGTGGAAGGAGTCGTCGTTATAACTTATAGAGCTGTGGCCGTTGTGGTATAACTGTCGATGTCGGGGCTGTCAAGTTGTGAACTTGAGAAAACGGGGAACATAGGATCATTCATATTAAGTGGCGATCAGTCGACTATGACGAACATGCCCTCTGGCTCCCGATTTTTGTGTACAAAATATTATGTGGCCACAACTGCTATACGTTAAGAACGACCGCTATAGGACTATATAGCAAAACTATTTTCATGGATCCCCGTGATGTTCGTTAAAGCGACGTTCCTATGTAAAGCATAATGTGACCCGGCACAGCATAATGAGGAATAACCCCACTTTTGAGATTTTGAAATTTTCTAATGATGTGAAAGAGTATATACCATTAGCTTTCAAATGATATCAAAATTATTTCCGTGTGAACTTTGTTGTAAATAGTACAAGGGGACTTCGCTCGTTCATTTGGTACCAGACACAATATAGCAGCACCATTCTAACTCCTCGAAAGTGGCCATGCAAAAAGGCAGGAACTTTACATTTTCATGAAAACAGTACACACACACTCCCCCGAAATCCTCGTTTTTTCAACATTTAGAGACGGATTTCGGAAAAATCATTTGGACATAATATCCTCCAATACAGTAACTTTCCGAAAATACAAACAAACCAACATTTATTTTTTTATCGAATTGAGAAGATATTTTGTTGTTTACTCGTAAAGTGTTTTGGTGGGATATTCCTCATGTCGCTGTGCCGGGTCACATATTTGTTTGGCCGTCTGAGCATTTCCTTCATGGCTTCCAGCTAGGGGCGGTGAAGGCAGCGTCCATGTCCCACTCCGATCGCTTGACATTGTCAAGCTTATCAGTAAGGCGAAGATCACCCCATCATAACCACTCCAAAAAGAAAAGGAAGAAAAAAAAGCCGTTAAAAACCCATTTGGCCATTTCCGCGGCTTGGAACCCTGGTATGCGGGTCGACAAACACAATCATCGGCCTGTATACGTACTCACAAACATCATCGGCCTTATCTTTACCCCGAAACCTCTTCAGAGGATCTTCGCACTCTTGTATTTTTTTTTTTTTTGGGGGGGGGAATCTATTTGACTCAAGTGAAAATGCAAACAAATATAAAAATTATTGTATACTTTAACTCGCGGTTGGAGATTCAAAATGTATTTTAAAAACTCGATGGAATCTTAAAAGCCTCTCATTAAAATGCCTCCGAAAGATAACGAGGACGTTACGGTGGTATACCAGATTATTCTTTTGTAAAATAATGCGAGCAGATACTAATCACAAACTGATGCACTGACACACCACAGTAGCCTAGTTGGTGCATGGTAGGACTCTAAAAGGCTATCTTAATGGCTCTGTTTTGAAGGATATTAGATTTCGTCTGAATTCCATCAGAAATCATTGTAGCACATTTAGAAACCTCACGATTCTCAGAGCGGCGATGATTGAAAAAAAAGCTATGGCTTCGTGATGTCCGTGCTTGAAAAATTGTACTCCTCCAACCTCTAGGCTACAGTCTAAAGCGTTTGCAAACAGCATGACATTGAGATATTCTGATGAATTCTGAGAAAATATAGAAAACTGTTGCAAACTGCTCAGACTAAAATGACCCGCAATACATAATATCTCAAATAAATAAGACTAAAGGCTTTGCATGGTGGGTTAATCAATAATTATAGGAAGGTTTGCGGTGACACCATGTATAAGGTATCTTAAAGGAAGAGGTGTGGTTCTGAAAAGAAAGGTTTTCACTCTGTTTTTGAGCGGTTTTGACTTTTCTGAGGGAAATTTCACTCTTTGGGCGTGTGGGTTATTCACTGTTTTGCATTGAGAGAATAACGTGACCTTTCTCCATGCACGGAGATGTTTATTGTTCTCCCCCCTTGTATTTCACTAACACTTTCAAGCAGAGAGCGTGTTGAGACGCTGATACAGGAGCACACGTACGCCCGCTCCCCGATCCGCCCGCAAGAGGGCGGGCTGCTGAGCAGCTTGGCTGACGGGCGGTTCGGCTCCGCCGGCTGTGGGGGCGCTCTGATGTCGCCCGGCTTTCGGGACTGCGGACCGACGGACATCGGTAACGACATGGCCTCGTTTGCTGACCAGTTTCCAGCTTGGGAGGAGTTTCCCAAAAGTGAGTATCAAGCATTGCGACTACAATGCTTTTCTACTTTGTTCTAATGTGTTACTGTCACAATTTGAAAAAAAAATTGGCAAACAAAACTTTGACTAGTCCGGGACATGAACTCGAGACCTCTGGACTATCGTACCAGTGCTCTTCCATCTGAGCTATCCAGCCCTTAGATGGTGGCCTCCGAATTAGTCAACTAGTTCCCAGTAAATTTTTCTTTGGTTTGTTTGAATTGTGTTTCTGTCACGTTCACTATTTTAACTTATCTTGGTTCTTTTGGCGCCCCCACCCCGGTAAAGACTATCAGTTGACTATTTGGGGAGACCGCCATCTCAGTGCTGGATAGCTCAGATGGAAGAGCACTGGTACGTAAGTCCAGAGGTCTCGGGTTCAAGTCCCAGTCCAGTCAAAGTTTTCTCTGCCAATTTGTCGGAATAGGCAACTTTCCAAGTTGTGGAGAGTACCCTCTGTCATTATTTGGGGAGAGTCCTTTTTTGTTGCCGTTGTATTTATTTTACCTTTGTCTCTTATTTAGTTATTTTGCCGTTGTCGCTTATTTTGCCGTTGTCGCTTATTTTGCCGTTGTCTTTTTTTGCGTTGTATCTTATTTTGCCGTTGTCCTTTAGTTCAACGGTAAAGCCGTTTTCATTTGACGGTTGTCTTTTTTGCCCCTAATGGCCGCCCATACCTGAAAGGCACGTCATATATTGTATTTGTTGCTACACGCGAGACTCGACTGGCAGACTGGTGATTGCTCCTATATTTCCTTCCTTGGTATATAGGGTTCGGGACTTGGAATGGCTTCATTCTGCCGCCCATCACCCCGGCAGCCCTCTCCCTCTACCCTCTGTGCCCCGTGGTACCGTCCTCTGCCCCCCGCGATGCGGGCGTGGACTTCCGGGCGTTCGGGGGCGCCCTCGGCGGCGACGCCTGGTTCCCCGTGCCCCCCTCCTTGGCATATCGCAAAGCCCACCGCTCCCACAAGCAAGTCGGACAGGGCCCCTACGCCTCGTCCATTAAGACGACTCGAAGCGCGTCTACTTTGCGAACACCGCCCTCACTCGTCCGATGACAAGACGACTACACATCACCCGGCCGTGAAGATGCACCGATACTAGTAACGTCAGGAAGCTATCCTCGGAATGTGCACATAATATTGACAGACACATTTAGAGTCATACCCATAGAAGTATTGTAAGTTGTTGACATTAAGTGAGAATAGAAAGGTCTTCTTCTTAAACTTGTCGTCGTGTCTTAAACGCTCTCTTTCCCAGTGGTTTGACGAACTTTCCATCTCATTAATTTTAGGGTAGCTGTAGGGAAATTGGGACACTTCAGCGCATACTCACCCCTCTCATAATGAGTATAATGTCCCAATTTACCTACAGTTACCCTATGACACAACTCCCCGGCTTCATAACTTGGTAAGAAACTCGACCTGTCGAAGTCTGAACAATTACTTATTTTAGTAATCATAATAATTGAGCAAACCTTAACGCACTTGATCTTCTAGTTGTTGCGTTTTGAAATCGTTGTGGAGTAGTTGAAGCAGTCTATAAATCTTCATCGACAAAGTAAACTGTATACGTGGCGTCATGAAGCATTTGGGGCTTCATCTTTGGACTTTATTGAAACAAAACAAGAACCCCTCAGAAGAGTACAGAATGATGCAACGTCCCTGCACGTCCCTTATTACATCTAGTAAAACGTGTGTCGAAATTTGGAAATTATACCGCCGAACTAGCCTATAATTACACAATTCTAACTTACAGTACTGGTATAATTACATGAACATGCATTTATATTCCAATTTCTGTCATGCCCTAATAATTTATTCTTATAGCCTGCAAACTAGAACTGCGTTTACATGTAGTGTATGTAATTGTATGTAATGAATGACTGAGATGTTGTCTACTGTACTAAGATGTTGGCGAATGGTGTAAGCGTTATAATTCATAATCTATACAGGAAGGTAATACTAAATACATTTCTTGAAAATTCATGAGAAACATACTACACCTTCGTATTGTGTTTAAAGCAATAACCTTATTGGTAACCTTATGGTATGAACGAAAGTGGTTTGTAAACCGTTGGCAAATGGTAACTATCTCAAAATTACAAAAAGATGACAGAGCTGTCTACGTATCGTATAGCTTCCTATTGCGTTTCATACGTGTTCCCACTCGTCCATGTCTGTTAAAGGCCCTATTTTTATTGGTTGAAAATGTCTAGGGAAGTACATTATCCCAGACCGTAAGATTTCAACAGGAGGATTCTATCATGACCATCTACAAACTGTAAATTAGAAGGAAATCTGTGGACATCGATTTTTTCCGATCTTCCCAATGTTGTATTGGGCCTTTAAAGTTGGGATGGTTGTACATTATAATATTGCTGGGTTTGATTCGCAAGAGCCACCGGCACCCATTCCAGCAGTTGTCCCATTGGTATAACGCTATTTATCCATGATTGGACTTTGGACTTAGTTTTATAGGACATGCGGTTTTGGATCGTGTCAGTCGAGTCAAAATATTGGAGATCAATTTTGGTTATTGGACCAGGAAAGTCAAGGCAACTCACACCTCCGTGGTGACCTCGAACCCCGTGCGGGGCAAGTTGTTGTCGTTTTTGATCTCGGTGGCACGGACGGACGAGTTCGTCAGCGCCAGTCGCTTGCCGACCTTGGCCAGGCGCACCCCCGATGGTTGCACCGGGTCCGGGTCGCTGTCAGCCCCCCGGCCGGCCGGTGCTAGCTCACTCTCCCGCGGGCGGGCGGCCGAGTCCCGGCGGACGACGACGATGGCGCCCGGTGCGAAGATGCGACGGTAGACAATGCCAGCAAGAAGGCCACCCAGCAAAGGGGCTATCCAGTACAACTGAAAAGTACAAACCATGGGGGAAAAAAACCCCAGCTGGCCTGACAATGACTATACAGAGCACTTTTAAGTAGGCCTGTGTGCACTGCATTAATGTTGGGCAATAAATTTCAACCAACATTTTGACCAATGTCATATTACCAATAAGTAACACTATTCGTCGACAGAAGCTCTTGTTGGATCAGAGAAAAACGTGTTGGGTTGCGTTCTTTAAAATCAGTTACCAACTCCCAACATCTCAAGCAAGCGTTGGGCAAATGATTTTACAAAAATGTACTATTTTGGTGCTTGTTTTTGTTAGTTTTAAAATGCGGAAAGTAGAATAAAATCTTACCCAATGGTTGGACCAGTTTCCGGCCGATAATGCTGGGCCGAAGGATCGAGCTGGATTCATGCTTGCCCCGGTGAAAGGAATCTGAAAACGGGAAATCGATATTGAGTATTATCGTTTGTATACCGACGATGATCTTCAATGCGGAATTTATTTCACATCATGTACATTGTTCACAAGGTGAGCCTAAAAGCCAGAGACCTGCATGGAAGTGAAGAAATTCGTTTTGCAGTATTTGGTTTGCTGTATTTTTTTGCATGTTGCTGCACTGACGATTATCGGCGAGTGAATACCCACACAGACATTTCTATTGGTCAGACTTACAGCAAAGAGTAATCCAATGGCTACCGACGCACCGATGGCCATCGCCGGCGGAATTTTGTCCTCGTGGCGATGGGGGTCAGTGACGGAGAACACGGTGAAGACCAGTTGGAAAGAGGCCACCAGTTCGACGCCGAAGGCCTGGGCCAGCGTGACACCGTCTCCGAGCAGCGTGCAGCCAATGGTGGTCGCGTAGCGGGGACTGGCCGGGGTGAGTGCCCGCAGGGCCGCCGCGCCCAGGTAGCCGCCCAGGCACTGGGCGACCACGTAGAGGAGAGCGCGCGCCAGGCTGACCCGCCCGCAGGCCGCCAGCGCCGCGGTCACGGCCGGGTTCAGGTGGGCGCCGCTGGAGCCGCCGAAGGCGTGCACCAGGGAGGCGACCACCAGGCCGAACGACAGCGAGACGTGGAGGTTGCCGGGCGCCTGCCGGCCCGGCCACGGTACCGACGAGCCGGTGGCCAGCAGGACGAAGAGGAAGACGGCCAGGCACTCGGTCAGGACGGCGCGCCACAGCTCCAGGTTCCCCACGACCTTCTCCCTGACGGAGGAGCCTCGCCGGCGGCCCTCGAGCCTGTCGGAGCCCGAGCCATCGTCGTCCTGTTGGGTGTACGTCAGGAGAATATCAGAAGCCGTGGTAGCACGGACCCTGGCCAGGATACTGGTCATCGCGGCAAAGCAACTCCCATAAACAACAGCATGCCATCAACAGTAGTAGCAGCAGCCTGTTTTTGAAATAGCAATATGGCCTATATTACACACGGGTACTTAAAAACTGCAGACAGACAGATTCGACGTTTAAATCCGGGACCTCGTGCAAAAGTGTCACCAAATCGGAACACAGCCATGAATTTTCACCCGCTAAATCGTCCTGTTAATTTTGTTGACACGATCCCTAAATGATAAGAAAATATTGACACTTTATCGGGATGACTCTTGTATGGGCCAAAGTCAAAAGCAAAACAAACAACACACTGTTTCTGTTATTTGTGAGAACAGAAGAAAAAGACAAACCGCGAGTGATACAGGGTTACAAAAAATGGCAGTGTATATTGACCCGACAACGGCATTCTCCCCACAAACGTTATTCTGCCGGCCCCTTACTCTGATTGGCAAACTGTCATTCACGTTGTAAATATACCAATTGCGCGACCAAACTTTATATGCCATCACGTGACTTATAGTGGGTATTTTTTTGCATCTCATTCGGTGCAGAACAGGAGTGGAAATGGGCAAAGAAGACTATCATATTGTCCACATTCTTCTTTGTACATTTCCGTCACTGCTCTGTGCCAAATGAGATGAAAACATACCCACTATAAGTCACACTATAATGGCATATAAGCATTGATCGCGCAATCGGTTTGTTGAGAACCCTGTCTTCACAACTCCACAACTGGGAACGACTTCATCCTGAAGCGTCCGCAGCCGTCGTATAGACCCGTCTTCGATGACGTCACGGTTTTGTTTATCGGCCATCTTGGATTACACACATGAGCACGTCACCGCCGTTACATGCACGGCGGCAACTTTTGAACTCGTCGTAGTTGTACTACTACTATTACTACTGCTACTTTTTTTACTTGTGCCATGGAGGAATCTCTTTTTATTCCTCCGTGGTTGTACCATGGATTGGAGGTACTTGTTCTGTTGAAAGATGATTCACTTTTGCGCTGTCCTTGGCTGTGGAAGCAGGGGGATCGTGATAAGAAATATTTTTATCGTTTACCCGCTGTACTGACAAGAGAAGGTGACGCAACTCGTACACTTTCGCTAAAAAGATGGACGAAATGGTTGTCGCGGGTTAATTGTGTACGGATCTATTACAGCAATAAAGCCGAGAATGTCGAGAGAACTGTAATAAGCCGACCGTGCAGTATTCGAATTCGCCATGACGACCAACGTAACGTTAAACGAACACAAATGTGCGAGCGAAATCGTATGTATTTATTCCAAGATGGCGGATCTCGATGTGTCTAGTAGCAACGTGACGTCAGTAAGAAGGGTCTATAGCGCTTGTTTTGTAGTAGATATCTGTGTTACTATAGGCCTAAGCCTAAGATTGACAAGCTCAGTGCCAGTGAGTACTGCAGCAGTTGGCAGCGTTCAGGCAACCTAGTTAAAGGATCACCGATAGAGGGCGCCCTACACCCAAAATGACCCATAAGGGTGCAGAACACTCAATAGAGCTCCCATCGAACACTGTACAAAAACACTCACTTTCAAAGTCAATTATCCCATGCCCAAAAGTCTCTCAGTTCTTGTAGCTATACTTAAAATTGTAGTTTGGACCTTCATCTCTCAGATTCTTTTCAATTTTAGTGCTCTTAGCCGTTTAGATGTTTTGCTAATTACCCTCAGAAAAAAACACCCCAAAAATGTGTAGCCGTCCAAGCCGAATTTCTGCAAGGATTTTGGGATGGACCCCTCCACTTCCACAGCCAAATAGGGCCACATTTAAAGCCAGATATGTCCAAATTACATACCAAATTGAAGAGTGAACCCCCAGGTTGTCTTAAGCTTCACTTGTTCTACAATGTATCAGTTAATTAGCCTCCAAAGACCCCTTATTAAAAAAAAAGGTGTGGGTACACACTTTATGATAATCAGCTCGGCGGAGCCATCTTGGATGGATTTTGTGTGCTGCACCCTATAAGGGGGCTAAACTTTAGAGTTGGGTCACAAAATTGGGCTTAAAATGTGGCAGAGATGGTACTGATGCAACATGTGAAAATAAAATTCAAAACAAGCATTGCGTTTGTCCGCAATGATTGAAAATGTGATGGGTGGGGGCCCCTGCCTTTGTGCACAGTCTGGCATGAGAAACCACTGCTTTAAAGAAGCCATAGGTATACACTTTTTTGACAACTGTATTGGGCTTATGAATAACTGAGAGTTCTGAACTTTGGTTAAGAAAGTAAGGACAAGGGAATAGAAATCGTATTAATTTTTTCATTTTCATTATGTTGGAAATAATAACCAAGAGTCCAAATAATTATGAGGTCATTATATTTCATAAAAAAATTGTCACTTTGAGTATAATTCACGTGACATGAATTTAAAGGTACCTGCTTGGAAAGAACTCGTTACTGTCACTTTATCAGCTGCCGCGTAACATGGGTGTAAAGTTATGGTTTCCCCCTTGCGGTTTAGAACACGATTTTTGTCAACATTCAATTTGCTGCTTCCCTCAATCTATATGATATCCGAATTTGTACCGTTTGATCAATGATCATCAGCTTCTGGTGGTCTTCAATAATCATGTGTCGGTGTAATGCGTGACTTGACATTAAAGCTGCATTATTTTAACTGGGAAGAGTTATCGTATTGTACATGTTGCTTCAGGTTGAAACTTTGCTTGAGTTTAGAATCGACAATATTAAAGGTAAAATTTAACTGACATGACATGATATTCACTTAAACCTCACTAACATTTTCACTTGAACAATTTTGTACATGCATGCCATTGTACTGCGCCATGCATAATAATTATGGCTTACGGAAGTATTTTAGTGTGCTGCACCCTTTACTCGCGACGAAACCCAAAAGCCCGCCGTCAACGGCCATGCCCCGTAATTTTAATCGGGTTCGCTAACATGTATCAGATGTCCGTAACTGTTGCGTAACACAAGTGGCCTTGTGTGGAAGACGCTCGCCTGCCAACGTGTAGGTTCGTGGTTCGATCCCGGGGGTATTTTTAACTTCTTTTTTTCTCAGCACGATAGTGCGGTATAAGGTGTTTAAAAAACTCCCGCAAACACCAACGTCGCATGTGGCGCATCTAGATGGGTCGCTGTGACGCTGGGACTGTCCTCGTAATCCAGGTTCGCGTCTTCGTAAAGGGACACATGCGTTTGGTCGACTCGGCGGCCAAGGTCTAGGGGCCGCTGTGTTTCCTCCCTCACATGGCGCAGGGTCTACGGGCCTATATGGATGAGGACAGGGAAGGACGTGCGGTGGACCGGTACCGAGGCCTTAAGAGCTCTAATAGATCCGTGCACACGGGGCGACCCTGGAGGTCCCGGGGATCTGAAAGCTTGGTCTGACACCGCATAACTTTTTTTCTCGCAAACTTTGATTTTTTAAGTGTTTCGTGCTCGTTTTTTCTATTCATTTTTAGCTGTTTGGTCTTCCGAAACAGCTTTTGTTTTCGTTTTTTTTTTCTATACATTTTTTTTCCCCCCTTTTTTGTACATCTGTTTCGGTCTTCCGAAACGGCTCTTGTCTTCGTTCTGTTTTGTTTTCCTATTCAAATTTTTTCTTAGTTGTTTCGGTCTTTCAAAAAAAGCTCTTCTTTTCGTTTTTTGTAAATACCCCTTTTCACTTTTTTTTTTTAACGTGTAAGATATCCGAAACTGTTGCGTAACACAAAGTGTCCTTGTGTGAAAGACGCTCGACTGACAACGTGTAGGTTCTTAGTTCGATCCCGGGGGTATTTTTCACTTATTTTTTTCTCAGCACGACTGTGCTGTATAAGGTGTTTAAAAAACTCCCGCAAACACCAACGTCGCATGTGGCGCATATCGATGGGTCGCTGTGATGCTGGGACTCTCCTCGTAATCCAGGTTCGCGTCTCCGTATAGACCCATCTTCGATGACGTCACGGTTTTGTTCATCGTCCATCTTGGATTACACACATGAGCACGTCGTCACCGCCGTAACTAAGTCAGCTGTGCATACAAACAACTCCACATGCACGGCGGCAAGTTTTGAACTCGTCGTAGTTGTACTACTACTACTACTGCGTACACTATAGTATATACTAGTTGTGCCATGGAGGAATCTCTTTTTATTCCTCCGTGGTTGTATCATGGATTGGAGGTACTTGTTTTGTTGAAAGATGATTAACTTTTGCGCTGCCCTTGGCTGTGGAAGCAGGGGGATCGTGATAAGAAATATTTTCATCGTTTACCCGCTGTACTGACAAGAAAAGGTGACGCAACTCGTACACTTTCGCTAAAAAGATGGACGAAATGGTTATCGCGGGTTAATTGTGTACGGATCTGTTCCAGCAATAAAGCCGAGAATGTCGAGAGAACTGTAATAAGCCGACCGTGCAGTATTCGAATTCGCCATGATGACTAACGTAACGTTAAACGAACACAAACGTGCGAGCGAAAGCGTATGTATTTACTCCAAGATGGCGGATCTCGATGTGTCTAGTAGCAACGTGACGTCATTAAGAAGGGTCTATAGCGCTTGTTTTGTAGAAGATATCTGTGTTACTATAGGCCTAAGCCTAAGATTGACAAGCTCAGTGCCAGTGAGTACTGCAGCGGTTGGCAGCGTTCAGGCAACCTAGCTAAAGGATCACCGATAGAGGGCGCCCTACACCCAAAATGACCTATAAGGGTGCAGAACACTCAATAGAGCTCCCATCGAAAACTGTACAAAAACACTCACTTTCAAAGTCAATTATCCCATGCCCAAAAGTCTCTCAGTTCTTGTAGCTATACTTAAAATTGTAGTTTGGACCTTCATCTCTCAGATTCTTTTCAATTTTAGTGCTCTAAGCCGATTAGATTTTTTGCTAATTACCCTCAGAAAAAAACACCCCCAAAATGTGTAGCCGTCCAAGCCGAATTTCTGCAAGGATTTGGGATGGACCCCTCCACTTCCACAGCCAAATAGGGCCACATTTAAAGCCAGATATGTCCAAATTGCATACCAAATTGAAGAGTGAACCCCCAGGTTGTCTTAAGCTTCACTTGTTCTACAATGTATCAGTTAATTAGCCTCCAAAGACCCCTTATTAAAAATAAGTTGTGGGTACACACTTTATGATAATCAGCTCGGCGGAGCCATCTTGGATGGATTTTGTGTGCTGCACCCTATAAGGGGGCTAAACTTTAGAGTTGGGTCACAAAATTGGGCTTAAAATGTGGCAGAGATGGTACTGATGCAACATGTGAAAATAAAATTCAAAACAAGCATTGCGTTTGTCCGCAATGATTGAAAATGTGATGGGTGGGGGCCCCTGCCTTTGTGCACAGTCTGGCATGAGAAACCACTGCTTTAAAGAAGCCATAGGTATACACTTTTTTGACAACTGTATTGGGCTTATGAATAACTGAGAGTTCTGAACTTTGGTTAAGAAAGTAAGGACAAGGGAATAGAAATCGTATTAATTTTTTCATTTTCATTATGTTGGAAATAATAACCAAGAGTCCAAATAATTATGAGGTCATTATATTTCATAAAAAAATTGTCACTTTGAGTATAATTCACGTGACATGAATTTAAAGGTACCTGCTTGGAAAGAACTCGTTACTGTCACTTTATCAGCTGCCGCGTAACATGGGTGTAAAGTTATGGTTTCCCCCTTGCGGTTTAGAACACGATTTTTGTCAACATTCAATTTGCTGCTTCCCTCAATCTATATGATATCCGAATTTGTACCGTTTGATCAATGATCATCAGCTTCTGGTGGTCTTCAATAATCATGTGTCGGTGTAATGCGTGACTTGACATTAAAGCTGCATTATTTTAACTGGGAAGAGTTATCGTATTGTACATGTTGCTTCAGGTTGAAACTTTGCTTGAGTTTAGAATCGACAATATTAAAGGTAAAATTTAACTGACATGACATGATATTCACTTAAACCTCACTAACATTTTCACTTGAACAATTTTGTACATGCATGCCATTGTACTGCGCCATGCATAATAATTATGGCTTACGGAAGTATTTTAGTGTGCTGCACCCTTTACTCGCGACGAAACCCAAAAGCCCGCCGTCAACGGCCATGCCCCGTAATTTTAATCGGGTTCGCTAACATGTATCAGATGTCCGTAACTGTTGCGTAACACAAGTGGCCTTGTGTGGAAGACGCTCGCCTGCCAACGTGTAGGTTCGTGGTTCGATCCCGGGGGTATTTTTAACTTCTTTTTTTCTCAGCACGATAGTGCGGTATAAGGTGTTTAAAAAACTCCCGCAAACACCAACGTCGCATGTGGCGCATCTAGATGGGTCGCTGTGACGCTGGGACTGTCCTCGTAATCCAGGTTCGCGTCTTCGTAAAGGGACACATGCGTTTGGTCGACTCGGCGGCCAAGGTCTAGGGGCCGCTGTGTTTCCTCCCTCACATGGCGCAGGGTCTACGGGCCTATATGGATGAGGACAGGGAAGGACGTGCGGTGGACCGGTACCGAGGCCTTAAGAGCTCTAATAGATCCGTGCACACGGGGCGACCCTGGAGGTCCCGGGGATCTGAAAGCTTGGTCTGACACCGCATAACTTTTTTTCTCGCAAACTTTGATTTTTTAAGTGTTTCGTGCTCGTTTTTTCTATTCATTTTTAGCTGTTTGGTCTTCCGAAACAGCTTTTGTTTTCGTTTTTTTTTTCTATACATTTTTTTCCCCACTTTTTTGTCCATCTGTTTCGGTCTTCCGAAACGGCTCTTGTCTTCGTTCTGTTTTGTTTTCCTATTCAAATTTTTTCTTAGTTGTTTCGGTCTTTCAAAAAAAGCTCTTCTTTTCGTTTTTTGTAAATACCCCTTTTCACTTTTTTTTTTTAACGTGTAAGATATCCGAAACTGTTGCGTAACACAAAGTGTCCTTGTGTGAAAGACGCTCGACTGACAACGTGTAGGTTCTTAGTTCGATCCCGGGGGTATTTTTCACTTATTTTTTTCTCAGCACGACTGTGCTGTATAAGGTGTTTAAAAAACTCCCGCAAACACCAACGTCGCATGTGGCGCATCATCGATGGGTCGCTGTGATGCTGGGACTCTCCTCGTAATCCAGGTTCGCGTCTCCGTATAGACCCATCTTCGATGACGTCACGGTTTTATTCATCGTCCATCTTGGATTACACACATGAGCACGTCGTCACCGCCGTAACTAAGTCAGCTGTGCATACAAACAACTCCACATGCACGGCGGCAAGTTTTGAACTCGTCGTAGTTGTACTACTACTACTACTGCGTACACTATAGTATATACTAGTTGTGCCATGGAGGAATCTCTTTTTATTCCTCCGTGGTTGTATCATGGATTGGAGGTACTTGTTTTGTTGAAAGATGATTAACTTTTGCGCTGCCCTTGGCTGTGGAAGCAGGGGGATCGTGATAAGAAATATTTTCATCGTTTACCCGCTGTACTGACAAGAAAAGGTGACGCAACTCGTACACTTTCGCTAAAAAGATGGACGAAATGGTTATCGCGGGTTAATTGTGTACGGATCTGTTCCAGCAATTAAGCCGAGAATGTCAAGAGAACTGTAATAAGCCGACCGTGCAGTATTCGAATTCGCCATGATGACTAACGTAACGTTAAACGAACACAAACGTGCGAGCGAAAGCGTATGTATTTACTCCAAGATGGCGGATCTCGATGTGTCTAGTAGCAACGTGACGTCATTAAGAAGGGTCTATAGCGCTTGTTTTGTAGAAGATATCTGTGTTACTATAGGCCTAAGCCTAAGATTGACAAGCTCAGTGCCAGTGAGTACTGCAGCGGTTGGCAGCGTTCAGGCAACCTAGCTAAAGGATCACCGATAGAGGGCTCCCTACACCCAAAATGACCCATAAGGGTGCAGAACACTCAATAGAGCTCCCATCGAACACTGTACAAAAACACTCACTTTCAAAGTCAATTATCCCATGCCCAAAAGTCTCTCAGTTCTTGTAGCTATACTTAAAATTGTAGTTTGGACCTTCATCTCTCAGATTCTTTTCAATTTTAGTGCTCTTAGCCGATTAGATTTTTTGCTAATTACCCTCAGAAAAAAACACCCCCAAAATGTGTAGCCGTCCAAGCCGAATTTCTGCAAGGATTTGGGATGGACCCCTCCACTTCCACAGCCAAATAGGGCCACATTTAAAGCCAGATATGTCCAAATTACATACCAAATTGAAGAGTGAACCCCCAGGTTGTCTTAAGCTTCACTTGTTCTACAATGTATCAGTTAATTAGCCTCCAAAGACCCCTTATTAAAAATAAGTTGTGGGTACACACTTTATGATAATCAGCTCGGCGGAGCCATCTTGGATGGATTTTGTGTGCTGCACCCTATAAGGGGGCTAAACTTTAGAGTTGGGTCACAAAATTGGGCTTAAAATGTGGCAGAGATGGTACTGATGCAACATGTGAAAATAAAATTGAAAAAAAGTATTGCGTTTGTCCGCAATAATTGAAAATGTGATGGGTGGGGGCCCATGCCTTTGTGCACAGTCTGGCATGAGAAACCACTGCTTTAAAGAAGCCATAGGTATACACTTTTTTGACAACTGTATTGGGCTTATGAATAACTGAGAGTTCTGAACTTTGGTTAAGAAAGTAAGGACAAGGGACTAGAAATCGTATTAATTTTTTCATCTTCATTATGTTGGAAATAATAACCAAGAGTCCAAATAATTATGAGGTCATTCTATTTCATAAAAAAAATTGTCACTTTGAGTATAATTCACGTGACATGAATTTAAAGGTACCTGCTTGGAAAGAACTCGTTACTGTCACTTCATCAGCTGCCACGTAACATGGGTGTAAAGTTATGGTTTCCCCCTTGCGGTTTAGAACACGATTTGTGTCAACCATTCAATTTGCTGCTTCCCTCAATGTATATGATATCCGAATTTGTACCGTTTGATCAATGATCACCAGCTTCGGGTGGTCTTCAATAATCATGTGTCAGTGTAATGCGTGACTTGACATTAAAGCTGCATTATTTTAACTGGGAAGAGTTATCGTATTGTACATGTTGCTTCAGGTTGAAACTTTGCTTGAGTTTAGTGTAGAGAGGAGATACTGAAGCCCCCCATATTCCTTGTATAACTGTATTTTTGTATTTGTTCTTAACTATATTTTCCTGTGTCCAATTCATAATCCGCCCCCTCTTCACCAATATTAGGCCTTTGAATAATTCATAGAAAACAAGCCCCTCTAAGATGTGAACAACCTTTAACCTGTAGGGATTTTATAATGAACACGTACTTCGGGACTAGATATTACATGTACTTATATTTTAATAGTTATCAATTTGACACCATCTACGCGTTACGCCCCACTTCCCTGAAACCATGCTTTAGCCAGGCAGTGCCTGCTCAACTTTTACAGGTAACTGTTCATAATTTCTTACCGGTATTTCCATTCCCTTATTTTCTAAACCATAGGTATTTATGTTTTGGGTAATAGGCCTCTTATTTACAGCAGATTGTCATAGATTAGTTTGAGGGTATCGTGGGGGAAAACCAAGCCAAGTAAAGGGGGGGGGGAATTTTAATGATAATTTCGAGTTAGTATCGTCGTGGGAATGGGGCCAGAATTGCCCACGTGTGATTGTAGTTTTGCACACGGCACGGTGCGACCGCTTCATATTTACGTTTACTGTGTTGGTGCACAGCGTTCCATTTTTATACATTGTTATAAACCATCTCTGGGTTGGGGCTCTCTAAAATATTGATATTAATAGCTGGACAGTTTATTTACCCCTGTGATTATTTTGGTTAGGTTTATTTTGAATGAATGAGGATAGGAACAGTATGGTGCAGAAGGGGTGGATCTGTGTGAAAGTGTGTGTATGTGAGCGTCAGCCAGCGGCCGGGGTTGACCATGCGTGTGTGTGAATATGTGTATGTGTGTGTTCTATTCTTTATGTAACATGCTGCCCCTATACCTTAATCATGATAAAGATCAGAGTCTTTTCATCTATGTACTGTAATTGCAAATAGAAACGTAGACATGTTAAATAAGTAAGTGCCTGCTCAACTCTTACAGGCACTCCCCCGTCCTCCCCGCAGTAGCCCCTCCACCGCCTCCAGACATTCCACCAACTCTACATTAGAATCGACAATATTAAAGGTAAAATTTAACTGACATGACATGATTTTCACTTAAACCTCACTAACATTTTCACTTGAACAATTTTGTACATGCATGCCATTGTACTGCGCCATGCATAATAATTATGGCTTACGGAAGTATTTTAGTGTGCTGCACCCTTTACTCGCGACGAAATCCAAAAGCCCGCCGTCAACGGCCATGCCCCGTAATTTTAATCGGGTTCGCTAACATGTATCAGATGTCCGTAACTGTTGCGTAACACAAGTGGCCTTGTGTGGAAGACGCTCGCCTGCCAACGTGTAGGTTCGTGGTTCGATCCCGGGGGTATTTTTAACTTCTTTTTTTCTCAGCACGATAGTGCGGTATAAGGTGTTTAAAAAACTCCCGCAAACACCAACGTCGCATGTGGCGCATCTAGATGGGTCGCTGTGACGCTGGGACTGTCCTCGTAATCCAGGTTCGCGTCTTCGTAAAGGGACACATGCGTTTGGTCGACTCGGCGGCCAAGGTCTAGGGGCCGCTGTGTTTCCTCCCTCACATGGCGCAGGGTCTACGGGCCTATATGGATGAGGACAGGGAAGGACGTGCGGTGGACCGGTACCGAGGCCTTAAGAGCTCTAATAGATCCGTGCACACGGGGCGACCCTGGAGGTCCCGGGGATCTGAAAGCTTGGTCTGACACCGCATAACTTTTTTTCTCGCAAACTTTGATTTTTTAAGTGTTTCGTGCTCGTTTTTTCTATTCATTTTTAGCTGTTTGGTCTTCCGAAACAGCTTTTGTTTTCGTTTTTTTTTTCTATACATTTTGTTTTTTTCTCCCCTTTTTTGTCCATCTGTTTCGGTCTTCCGAAACGGCTCTTGTCTTCGTTCTGTTTTGTTTTCCTATTCAAATTTTTTCTTAGTTGTTTCGGTCTTTCAAAAAAAGCTCTTCTTTTCGTTTTTTGTAAATACCCCTTTTCCCTTTTTTTTTTAACGTATAAGATATCCGAAACTGTTGCGTAACACAAAGTGTCCTTGTGTGAAAGACGCTCGACTGACAACGTGTAGGTTCTTAGTTCGATCCCGGGGGTATTTTTCACTTATTTTTTTCTCAGCACGACTGTGCTGTATAAGGTGTTTAAAAAACTCCCGCAAACACCAACGTCGCATGTGGCGCATATCGATGGGTCGCTGTGATGCTGGGACTCTCCTCGTAATCCAGGTTCGCGTCTCCGTATAGACCCATCTTCGATGACGTCACGGTTTTGTTCATCGTCCATCTTGGATTACACACATGAGCACGTCGTCACCGCCGTAACTAAGTCAGCTGTGCATACAAACAACTCCACATGCACGGCGGCAAGTTTTGAACTCGTCGTAGTTGTACTACTACTACTACTGCGTACACTATAGTATATACTAGTTGTGCCATGGAGGAATCTCTTTTTATTCCTCCGTGGTTGTATCATGGATTGGAGGTACTTGTTTTGTTGAAAGATGATTAACTTTTGCGCTGCCCTTGGCTGTGGAAGCAGGGGGATCGTGATAAGAAATATTTTCATCGTTTACCCGCTGTACTGACAAGAAAAGGTGACGCAACTCGTACACTTTCGCTAAAAAGATGGACGAAATGGTTATCGCGGGTTAATTGTGTACGGATCTGTTCCAGCAATTAAGCCGAGAATGTCAAGAGAACTGTAATAAGCCGACCGTGCAGTATTCGAATTCGCCATGATGACTAACGTAACGTTAAACGAACACAAACGTGCGAGCGAAAGCGTATGTATTTACTCCAAGATGGCGGATCTCGATGTGTCTAGTAGCAACGTGACGTCATTAAGAAGGGTCTATAGCGCTTGTTTTGTAGAAGATATCTGTGTTACTATAGGCCTAAGCCTAAGATTGACAAGCTCAGTGCCAGTGAGTACTGCAGCGGTTGGCAGCGTTCAGGCAACCTAGCTAAAGGATCACCGATAGAGGGCTCCCTACACCCAAAATGACCCATAAGGGTGCAGAACACTCAATAGAGCTCCCATCGAACACTGTACAAAAACACTCACTTTCAAAGTCAATTATCCCATGCCCAAAAGTCTCTCAGTTCTTGTAGCTATACTTAAAATTGTAGTTTGGACCTTCATCTCTCAGATTCTTTTCAATTTTAGTGCTCTTAGCCGATTAGATTTTTTGCTAATTACCCTCAGAAAAAAACACCCCCAAAATGTGTAGCCGTCCAAGCCGAATTTCTGCAAGGATTTGGGATGGACCCCTCCACTTCCACAGCCAAATAGGGCCACATTTAAAGCCAGATATGTCCAAATTACATACCAAATTGAAGAGTGAACCCCCAGGTTGTCTTAAGCTTCACTTGTTCTACAATGTATCAGTTAATTAGCCTCCAAAGACCCCTTATTAAAAATAAGTTGTGGGTACACACTTTATGATAATCAGCTCGGCGGAGCCATCTTGGATGGATTTTGTGTGCTGCACCCTATAAGGGGGCTAAACTTTAGAGTTGGGTCACAAAATTGGGCTTAAAATGTGGCAGAGATGGTACTGATGCAACATGTGAAAATAAAATTGAAAAAAAGTATTGCGTTTGTCCGCAATAATTGAAAATGTGATGGGTGGGGGCCCATGCCTTTGTGCACAGTCTGGCATGAGAAACCACTGCTTTAAAGAAGCCATAGGTATACACTTTTTTGACAACTGTATTGGGCTTATGAATAACTGAGAGTTCTGAACTTTGGTTAAGAAAGTAAGGACAAGGGAATAGAAATCGTATTAATTTTTTCATCTTCATTATGTTGGAAATAATAACCAAGAGTCCAAATAATTATGAGGTCATTCTATTTCATAAACAAAATTGTCACTTTGAGTATAATTCACGTGACATGAATTTAAAGGTACCTGCTTGGAAAGAACTCGTTACTGTCACTTTATCAGCTGCCACGTAACATGGGTGTAAAGTTATGGTTTCCCCCTTGCGGTTTAGAACACGATTTGTGTCAACCATTCAATTTGCTGCTTCCCTCAATCTATATGATATCCGAATTTGTACCCGTTTGATCAATGATCATCAGCTTCGGGTGGTCTTCAATAATCATGTGTCAGTGTAATGCGTGACTTGACATTAAAGCTGCATTATTTTAACTGGGAAGAGTTATCGTATTGTACATGTTGCTTCAGGTTGAAACTTTGCTTGAGTTTAGTGTAGAGAGGAGATACTGAAGCCCCCCATATTCCTTGTATAACTGTATTTTTGTATTTGTTCTTAACTATATTTTCCTGTGTCCAATTCATAATCCGCCCCCTCTTCACCAATATTAGGCCTTTGAATAATTCATAGAAAACAAGCCCCTCTAAGATGTGAACAACCTTTAACCTGTAGGGATTTTATAATGAACACGTACTTCGGGACTAGATATTACATGTACTTATATTTTAATAGTTATCAATTTGACACCATCTACGCGTTACGCCCCACTTCCCTGAAACCATGCTTTAGCCAGGCAGTGCCTGCTCAACTTTTACAGGTAACTGTTCATAATTTCTTACCGGTATTTCCATTCCCTTATTTTCTAAACCATAGGTATTTATGTTTTGGGTAATAGGCCTCTTATTTACAGCAGATTGTCATAGATTAGTTTGAGGGTATCGTGGGGGAAAACCAAGCCAAGTAAAGGGGGGGGGAATTTTAATGATAATTTCGAGTTAGTATCGTCGTGGGAATGGGGCCAGAATTGCCCACGTGTGATTGTAGTTTTGCACACGGCACGGTGCGACCGCTTAATATTTACGTTTACTGTGTTGGTGCACAGCGTTCCATTTTTATACATTGTTATAAACCATCTCTGGGTTGGGGCTCTCTAAAATATTGATATTAATAGCTGGACAGTTTATTTACCCCTGTGATTATTTTGGTTAGGTTTATTTTGAATGAATGAGGATAGGAACAGTATGGTGCAGAAGGGGTGGATCTGTGTGAAAGTGTGTGTATGTGAGCGTCAGCCAGCGGCCGGGGTTGACCATGCGTGTGTGTGAATATGTGTATGTGTGTGTTCTATTCTTTATGTAACATGCTGCCCCTATACCTTAATCATGATAAAGATCAGAGTCTTTTCATCTATGTACTGTAATTGCAAATAGAAACGTAGACATGTTAAATAAGTAAGTGCCTGCTCAACTCTTACAGGCACTCCCCCGTCCTCCCCGCAGTAGCCCCTCCACCGCCTCCAGACATTCCACCAACTCTACATTAGAATCGACAATATTAAAGGTAAAATTTAACTGACATGACATGATTTTCACTTAAACCTCACTAACATTTTCACTTGAACAATTTTGTACATGCATGCCATTGTACTGCGCCATGCATAATAATTATGGCTTACGGAAGTATTTTAGTGTGCTGCACCCTTTACTCGCGACGAAATCCAAAAGCCCGCCGTCAACGGCCATGCCCCGTAATTTTAATCGGGTTCGCTAACATGTATCAGATGTCCGTAACTGTTGCGTAACACAAGTGGCCTTGTGTGGAAGACGCTCGCCTGCCAACGTGTAGGTTCGTGGTTCGATCCCGGGGGTATTTTTAACTTCTTTTTTTCTCAGCACGATAGTGCGGTATAAGGTGTTTAAAAAACTCCCGCAAACACCAACGTCGCATGTGGCGCATCTAGATGGGTCGCTGTGACGCTGGGACTGTCCTCGTAATCCAGGTTCGCGTCTTCGTAAAGGGACACATGCGTTTGGTCGACTCGGCGGCCAAGGTCTAGGGGCCGCTGTGTTTCCTCCCTCACATGGCGCAGGGTCTACGGGCCTATATGGATGAGGACAGGGAAGGACGTGCGGTGGACCGGTACCGAGGCCTTAAGAGCTCTAATAGATCCGTGCACACGGGGCGACCCTGGAGGTCCCGGGGATCTGAAAGCTTGGTCTGACACCGCATAACTTTTTTTCTCGCAAACTTTGATTTTTTAAGTGTTTCGTGCTCGTTTTTTCTATTCATTTTTAGCTGTTTGGTCTTCCGAAACAGCTTTTGTTTTCGTTTTTTTTTTCTAGACATTTTGTTTTTTTCTCCCCTTTTTTGTCCATCTGTTTCGGTCTTCCGAAACGGCTCTTGTCTTCGTTCTGTTTTGTTTTCCTATTCAAATTTTTTCTTAGTTGTTTCGGTCTTTCAAAAAAAGCTCTTCTTTTCGTTTTTTGTAAATACCCCTTTTCACTTTTTTTTTTTAACGTGTAAGATATCATAAACTGTTGCGTAACACAAAGTGTCCTTGTGTGAAAGACGCTCGACTGACAACGTGTAGGTTCTTAGTTCGATCCCGGGGTATTTTTCACTTATTTTTTTCTCAGCACGACTGTGCTGTATAAGGTGTTTAAAAAACTCCCGCAAACACCAACGTCGCATGTGGCGCATATCGATGGGTCGCTGTGATGCTGGGACTCTCCTCGTAATCCAGGTTCGCGTCTCCGTATAGACCCATCTTCGATGACGTCACGGTTTTTTTTCATCGTCCATCTTGGATTACACACATGAGCACGTCGTCACCGCCGTAACTAAGTCAGCTGTGCATACAAACAACTCCACATGCACGGCGGCAAGTTTTGAACTCGTCGTAGTTGTACTACTACTACTACTGCGTACACTATAGTATATACTAGTTGTGCCATGGAGGAATCTCTTTTTATTCCTCCGTGGTTGTATCATGGATTGGAGGTACTTGTTTTGTTGAAAGATGATTAACTTTTGCGCTGCCCTTGGCTGTGGAAGCAGGGGGATCGTGATAAGAAATGTTTTCATCGTTTACCCGCTGTACTGACATGAAAAGGTGACGCAACTCGTACACTTTCGCTAAAAAGATGGACGAAATGGTTGTCGCGGGTTAATTGTGTACGGATCTGTTCCAGCAATAAAGCCGAGAATGTCGAGAGAACTGTAATAAGCCGACCGTGCAGTATTCGAATTCGCCATGATGACTAACGTAACGTTAAACGAACACAAACGTGCGAGCGAAAGCGTATGTATTTACTCCAAGATGGCGGATCTCGATGTGTCTAGTAGCAACGTGACGTCATTAAGAAGGGTCTATAGCGCTTGTTTTGTAGAAGATATCTGTGTTACTATACGCCTAAGCCTAAGATTGACAAGCTCAGTGCCAGTGAGTACTGCAGCGGTTGGCAGCGTTCAGGCAACCTAGCTAAAGGATCACCGATAGAGGGCTCCCTACACCCAAAATGACCCATAAGGGTGCAGAACACTCAATAGAGCTCCCATCGAACACTGTACAAAAACACTCACTTTCAAAGTCAATTATCCCATGCCCAAAAGTCTCTCAGTTCTTGTAGCTATACTTAAAATTGTAGTTTGGACCTTCATCTCTCAGATTCTTTTCAATTTTAGTGCTCTTAGTCGATTAGATTTTTTGCTAATTACCCTCAGAAAAAAACACCCCCAAAATGTGTAGCCGTCCAAGCCGAATTTTTGCAAGGATTTGGGATGGACCCCTCCACTTCCACAGCCAAATAGGGCCACATTTAAAGCCAGATATGTCCAAATTACATACCAAATTGAAGAGTGAACCCCCAGGTTGTCTTAAGCTTCACTTGTTCTACAATGTATCAGTTAATTAGCCTCCAAAGACCCCTTATTAAAAATAAGTTGTGGGTACACACTTTATGATAATCAGCTCGGCGGAGCCATCTTGGATGGATTTTGTGTGCTGCACCCTATAAGGGGGCTAAACTTTAGAGTTGGGTCACAAAATTGGGCTTAAAATGTGGCAGAGATGGTACTGATGCAACATGTGAAAATAAAATTGAAAAAAAGTATTGCGTTTGTCCGCAATAATTGAAAATGGGATGGGTGGGGGCCCATGCCTTTGTGCACAGTCTGGCATGAGAAACCACTGCTTTAAAGAAGCCATAGGTATACACTTTTTTGACAACTGTATTGGGCTTATGAATAACTGAGAGTTCTGAACTTTGGTTAAGAAAGTAAGGACAAGGGAATAGAAATCGTATTAATTTTTTCATCTTCATTATGTTGGAAATAATAACCAAGAGTCCAAATAATTATGAGGTCATTCTATTTCATAAAAAAAATTGTCACTTTGAGTATAATTCACGTGACATGAATTTAAAGGTACCTGCTTGGAAAGAACTCGTTACTGTCACTTTATCAGCTGCCACGTAACATGGGTGTAAAGTTATGGTTTCCCCCTTGCGGTTTAGAACACGATTTGTGTCAACCATTCAATTTGCTGCTTCCCTCAATCTATATGATATCCGAATTTGTACCCGTTTGATCAATGATCATCAGCTTCGGGTGGTCTTCAATAATCATGTGTCAGTGTAATGCGTGACTTGACATTAAAGCTGCATTATTTTAACTGGGAAGAGTTATCGTATTGTACATGTTGCTTCAGGTTGAAACTTTGCTTGAGTTTAGTGTAGAGAGGAGATACTGAAGCCCCCCATATTCCTTGTATAACTGTATTTTTGTATTTGTTCTTAACTATATTTTCCTGTGTCCAATTCATAATCCGCCCCCTCTTCACCAATATTAGGCCTTTGAATAATTCATAGAAAACAAGCCCCTCTAAGATGTGAACAACCTTTAACCTGTAGGGATTTTATAATGAACACGTACTTCGGGACTAGATATTACATGTACTTATAATTTAATAGTTATCAATTTGACACCATCTACGCGTTACGCCCCACTTCCCTGAAACCATGCTTTAGCCAGGCAGTGCCTGCTCAACTTTTACAGGTAACTGTTCATAATTTCTTACCGGTATTTCCATTCCCTTATTTTCTAAACCATAGGTATTTATGTTTTGGGTAATAGGCCTCTTATTTACAGCAGATTGTCATAGATTAGTTTGAGGGTATCGTGGGGGAAAACCAAGCCAAGTAAAGGGGGGGGGGATTTTAATGATAATTTCGAGTTAGTATCGTCGTGGGAATGGGGCCAGAATTGCCCACGTGTGATTGTAGTTTTGCACACGGCACGGTGCGACCGCTTAATATTTACGTTTACTGTGTTGGTGCACAGCGTTCCATTTTTATACATTGTTATAAACCATCTCTGGGTTGGGGCTCTCTAAAATATTGATATTAATAGCTGGACAGTTTATTTACCCCTGTGATTATTTTGGTTAGGTTTATTTTGAATGAATGAGGATAGGAACAGTATGGTGCAGAAGGGGTGGATCTGTGTGAAAGTGTGTGTATGTGAGCGTCAGCCAGCGGCCGGGGTTGACCATGCGTGTGTGTGAATATGTGTATGTGTGTGTTCTATTCTTTATGTAACATGCTGCCCCTATACCTTAATCATGATAAAGATCAGAGTCTTTTCATCTATGTACTGTAATTGCAAATAGAAACGTAGACATGTTAAATAAGTAAGTGCCTGCTCAACTCTTACAGGCACTCCCCCGTCCTCCCCGCAGTAGCCCCTCCACCGCCTCCAGACATTCCACCAACTCTACATTAGAATCGACAATATTAAAGGTAAAATTTAACTGACATGACATGATTTTCACTTAAACCTCACTAACATTTTCACTTGAACAATTTTGTACATGCATGCCATTGTACTGCGCCATGCATAATAATTATGGCTTACGGAAGTATTTTAGTGTGCTGCACCCTTTACTCGCGACGAAATCCAAAAGCCCGCCGTCAACGGCCATGCCCCGTAATTTTAATCGGGTTCGCTAACATGTATCAGATGTCCGTAACTGTTGCGTAACACAAGTGGCCTTGTGTGGAAGACGCTCGCCTGCCAACGTGTAGGTTCGTGGTTCGATCCCGGGGGTATTTTTAACTTCTTTTTTTCTCAGCACGATAGTGCGGTATAAGGTGTTTAAAAAACTCCCGCAAACACCAACGTCGCATGTGGCGCATCTAGATGGGTCGCTGTGACGCTGGGACTGTCCTCGTAATCCAGGTTCGCGTCTTCGTAAAGGGACACATGCGTTTGGTCGACTCGGCGGCCAAGGTCTAGGGGCCGCTGTGTTTCCTCCCTCACATGGCGCAGGGTCTACGGGCCTATATGGATGAGGACAGGGAAGGACGTGCGGTGGACCGGTACCGAGGCCTTAAGAGCTCTAATAGATCCGTGCACACGGGGCGACCCTGGAGGTCCCGGGGATCTGAAAGCTTGGTCTGACACCGCATAACTTTTTTTCTCGCAAACTTTGATTTTTTAAGTGTTTCGTGCTCGTTTTTTCTATTCATTTTTAGCTGTTTGGTCTTCCGAAACAGCTTTTGTTTTCGTTTTTTTTTTTCTATATATTTTGTTTTTTTCTCCCCTTTTTTGTCCATCTGTTTCGGTCTTCCGAAACGGCTCTTGTCTTCGTTCTGTTTTGTTTTCCTGTTCAAATTTTTTCTTAGTTGTTTCGGTCTTTCAAAAAAAGCTCTTCTTTTCGTTTTTTGTAAATACCCCTTTTCACTTTTTTTTTTTAACGTGTAAGATATCCGAAACTGTTGCGTAACACAAAGTGTCCTTGTGTGAAAGACGCTCGACTGACAACGTGTAGGTTCTTGGTTCGATCCCGGGGGTATTTTTCACTTATTTTTTTCTCAGCACGACTGTGCTGTATAAGGTGTTTAAAAAACTCCCGCAAACACCAACGTCGCATGTGGCGCATATCGATGGGTCGCTGTGATGCTGGGACTCTCCTCGTAATCCAGGTTCGCGTCTCCGTATAGACCCATCTTCGATGACGTCACGGTTTTGTTCATCGTCCATCTTGGATTACACACATGAGCACGTCGTCACCGCCGTAACTAAGTCAGCTGTGCATACAAACAACTCCACATGCACGGCGGCAAGTTTTGAACTCGTCGTAGTTGTACTACTACTACTACTGCGTACACTATAGTATATACTAGGTGTGCCATGGAGGAATCTCTTTTTATTCCTCCGTGGTTGTATCATGGATTGGAGGTACTTGTTTTGTTGAAAGATGATTAACTTTTGCGCTGCCCTTGGCTGTGGAAGCAGGGGGATCGTGATAAGAAATATTTTCATCGTTTACCCGCTGTACTGACAAGAAAAGGTGACGCAACTCGTACACTTTCGCTAAAAAGATGGACGAAATGGTTGTCGCGGGTTAATTGTGTACGGATCTGTTCCAGCAATAAAGCCGAGAATGTCGAGAGAACTGTAATAAGCCGACCGTGCAGTATTCGAATTCGCCATGATGACTAACGTAACGTTAAACGAACACAAACGTGCGAGCGAAAGCGTATGTATTTACTCCAAGATGGCGGATCTCGATGTGTCTAGTAGCAACGTGACGTCATTAAGAAGGGTCTATAGCGCTTGTTTTGTAGAAGATATCTGTGTTACTATAGGCCTAAGCCTAAGATTGACAAGCTCAGTGCCAGTGAGTACTGCAGCGGTTGGCAGCGTTCAGGCAACCTAGCTAAAGGATCACCGATAGAGGGCGCCCTACACCCAAAATGACCCATAAGGGTGCAGAACACTCAATAGAGCTCCCATCGAACACTGTACAAAAACACTAACTTTCAAAGTCAATTATCCCATGCCCAAAAGTCTCTCAGTTCTTGTAGCTATACTTAAAATTGTAGTTTGGACCTTCATCTCTCAGATTCTTTTCAATTTTAGTGCTCTTAGCCGATTAGATTTTTTGCTAATTACCCTCAGAAAAAAACACCCCCAAAATGTGTAGCCGTCCAAGCCGAATTTCTGCAAGGATTTGGGATGGACCCCTCCACTTCCACAGCCAAATAGGGCCACATTTAAAGCCAGATATGTCCAAATTACATGCCAAATTGAAGAGTGAACCCCCAGGTTGTCTTAAGCTTCACTTGTTCTACAATGTATCAGTTAATTAGCCTCCAAAGACCCCTTATTTAAAATAAGTTGTGGGTACACACTTTATGATAATCAGCTCGGCGGAGCCATCTTGGATGGATTTTGTGTGCTGCACCCTATAAGGGGGCTAAACTTTAGAGTTGGGTCACAAAATTGGGCTTAAAATGTGGCAGAGATGGTACTGATGCAACATGTGAAAATAAAATTGAAAAAAAGTATTGCGTTTGTCCGCAATAATTGAAAATGTGATGGGTGGGGGCCCATGCCTTTGTGCACAGTCTGGCATGAGAAACCACTGCTTTAAAGAAGCCATAGGTATACACTTTTTTGACAACTGTATTGGGCTTATGAATAACTGAGAGTTCTGAACTTTGGTTAAGAAAGTAAGGACAAGGGAATAGAAATCGTATTAATTTTTTCATCTTCATTATGTTGGAAATAATAACCAAGAGTCCAAATAATTATGAGGTCATTCTATTTCATAAAAAAATTGTCACTTTGAGTATAATTCACGTGACATGAATTTAAAGGTACCTGCTTGGAAAGAACTCGTTACTGTCACTTTATCAGCTGCCGCGTAACATGGGTGTAAAGTTATGGTTTCCCCCTTGCGGTTTAGAACACGATTTTTGTCAACATTCAATTTGCTGCTTCCCTCAATCTATATGATATCCGAATTTGTACCGTTTGATCAATGATCATCAGCTTCTGGTGGTTTTCAATAATCATGTGTCGGTGTAATGCGTGACTTGACATTAAAGCTGCATTATTTTAACTGGGAAGAGTTATCGTATTGTACATGTTGCTTCAGGTTGAAACTTTGCTTGAGTTTAGAATCGACAATATTAAAGGTAAAATTTAACTGACATGACATGATATTCACTTAAACCTCACTAACATTTTCACTTGAAAAATTTTGTACATGCATGCCATTGTACTGCGCCATGCATAATAATTATGGCTTACGGAAGTATTTTAGTGTGCTGCACCCTTTACTCGCGACGAAACCCAAAAGCCCGCCGTCAACGGCCATGCCCCGTAATTTTAATCGGGTTCGCTAACATGTATCAGATGTCCGTAACTGTTGCGTAACACAAGTGGCCTTGTGTGGAAGACGCTCGCCTGCCAACGTGTAGGTTCGTGGTTCGATCCCGGGGGTATTTTTAACTTCTTTTTTTCTCAGCACGATAGTGCGGTATAAGGTGTTTAAAAAACTCCCGCAAACACCAACGTCGCATGTGGCGCATCTAGATGGGTCGCTGTGACGCTGGGACTGTCCTCGTAATCCAGGTTCGCGTCTTCGTAAAGGGACACATGCGTTTGGTCGACTCGGCGGCCAAGGTCTAGGGGCCGCTGTGTTTCCTCCCTCACATGGCGCAGGGTCTACGGGCCTATATGGATGAGGACAGGGAAGGACGTGCGGTGGACCGGTACCGAGGCCTTAAGAGCTCTAATAGATCCGTGCACACGGGGCGACCCTGGAGGTCCCGGGGATCTGAAAGCTTGGTCTGACACCGCATAACTTTTTTTCTCGCAAACTTTGATTTTTTAAGTGTTTCGTGCTCGTTTTTTCTATTCATTTTTAGCTGTTTGGTCTTCCGAAACAGCTTTTGTTTTCGTTTTTTTTTTCTATACATTTTTTCCCCCCCTTTTTTGTCCATCTGTTTCGGTCTTCCGAAACGGCTCTTGTCTTCGTTCTGTTTTGTTTTCCTATTCAAATTTTTTCTTAGTTGTTTCGGTCTTTCAAAAAAAGCTCTTCTTTTCGTTTTTTGTAAATACCCCTTTTCACTTTTTTTTTTTAACGTGTAAGATATCCGAAACTGTTGCGTAACACAAAGTGTCCTTGTGTGAAAGACGCTCGACTGACAACGTGTAGGTTCTTAGTTCGATCCCGGGGGTATTTTTCACTTATTTTTTTCTCAGCACGACTGTGCTGTATAAGGTGTTTAAAAAACTCCCGCAAACACCAACGTCGCATGTGGCGCATCATCGATGGGTCGCTGTGATGCTGGGACTCTCCTCGTAATCCAGGTTCGCGTCTCCGTATAGACCCATCTTCGATGACGTCACGGTTTTATTCATCGTCCATCTTGGATTACACACATGAGCACGTCGTCACCGCCGTAACTAAGTCAGCTGTGCATACAAACAACTCCACATGCACGGCGGCAAGTTTTGCACTCGTCGTAGTTGTACTACTACTACTACTGCGTACACTATAGTATATACTAGTTGTGCCATGGAGGAATCTCTTTTTATTCCTCCGTGGTTGTATCATGGATTGGAGGTACTTGTTTTGTTGAAAGATGATTAACTTTTGCGCTGCCCTTGGCTGTGGAAGCAGGGGGATCGTGATAAGAAATATTTTCATCGTTTACCCGCTGTACTGACAAGAAAAGGTGACGCAACTCGTACACTTTCGCTAAAAAGATGGACGAAATGGTTATCGCGGGTTAATTGTGTACGGATCTGTTCCAGCAATTAAGCCGAGAATGTCAAGAGAACTGTAATAAGCCGACCGTGCAGTATTCGAATTCGCCATGATGACTAACGTAACGTTAAACGAACACAAACGTGCGAGCGAAAGCGTATGTATTTACTCCAAGATGGCGGATCTCGATGTGTCTAGTAGCAACGTGACGTCATTAAGAAGGGTCTATAGCGCTTGTTTTGTAGAAGATATCTGTGTTACTATAGGCCTAAGCCTAAGATTGACAAGCTCAGTGCCAGTGAGTACTGCAGCGGTTGGCAGCGTTCAGGCAACCTAGCTAAAGGATCACCGATAGAGGGCTCCCTACACCCAAAATGACCCATAAGGGTGCAGAACACTCAATAGAGCTCCCATCGAACACTGTACAAAAACACTCACTTTCAAAGTCAATTATCCCATGCCCAAAAGTCTCTCAGTTCTTGTAGCTATACTTAAAATTGTAGTTTGGACCTTCATCTCTCAGATTCTTTTCAATTTTAGTGCTCTTAGCCGATTAGATTTTTTGCTAATTACCCTCAGAAAAAAACACCCCCAAAATGTGTAGCCGTCCAAGCCGAATTTCTGCAAGGATTTGGGATGGACCCCTCCACTTCCACAGCCAAATAGGGCCACATTTAAAGCCAGATATGTCCAAATTACATACCAAATTGAAGAGTGAACCCCCAGGTTGTCTTAAGCTTCACTTGTTCTACAATGTATCAGTTAATTAGCCTCCAAAGACCCCTTATTAAAAAAAAGTTGTGGGTACACACTTTATGATAATCAGCTCGGCGGAGCCATCTTGGATGGATTTTGTGTGCTGCACCCTATAAGGGGGCTAAACTTTAGAGTTGGGTCACAAAATTGGGCTTAAAATGTGGCAGAGATGGTACTGATGCAACATGTGAAAATAAAATTGAAAAAAAGTATTGCGTTTGTCCGCAATAATTGAAAATGTGATGGGTGGGGGCCCATGCCTTTGTGCACAGTCTGGCATGAGAAACCACTGCTTTAAAGAAGCCATAGGTATACACTTTTTTGACAACTGTATTGGGCTTATGAATAACTGAGAGTTCTGAACTTTGGTTAAGAAAGTAAGGACAAGGGAATAGAAATCGTATTAATTTTTTCATCTTCATTATGTTGGAAATAATAACCAAGAGTCCAAATAATTATGAGGTCATTCTATTTCATAAACAAAATTGTCACTTTGAGTATAATTCACGTGACATGAATTTAAAGGTACCTGCTTGGAAAGAACTCGTTACTGTCACTTTATCAGCTGCCACGTAACATGGGTGTAAAGTAATGGTTTCCCCCTTGCGGTTTAGAACACGATTTGTGTCAACCATTCAATTTGCTGCTTCCCTCAATCTATATGATATCCGAATTTGTACCCGTTTGATCAATGATCATCAGCTTCGGGTGGTCTTCAATAATCATGTGTCAGTGTAATGCGTGACTTGACATTAAAGCTGCATTATTTTAACTGGGAAGAGTTATCGTATTGTACATGTTGCTTCAGGTTGAAACTTTGCTTGAGTTTAGTGTAGAGAGGAGATACTGAAGCCCCCCATATTCCTTGTATAACTGTATTTTTGTATTTGTTCTTAACTATATTTTCCTGTGTCCAATTCATAATCCGCCCCCTCTTCACCAATATTAGGCCTTTGAATAATTCATAGAAAACAAGCCCCTCTAAGATGTGAACAACCTTTAACCTGTAGGGATTTTATAATGAACACGTACTTCGGGACTAGATATTACATGTACCTATATTTTAATAGTTATCAATTTGACACCATCTACGCGTTACGCCCCACTTCCCTGAAACCATGCTTTAGCCAGGCAGTGCCTGCTCAACTTTTACAGGTAACTGGTCATAATTTCTTACCGGTATTTCCATTCCCTTATTTTCTAAACCATAGGTATTTATGTTTTGGGTAATAGGCCTCTTATTTACAGCAGATTGTCATAGATTAGTTTGAGGGTATCGTGTGGGAAAACCAAGTCAAGTAAAGGGGGGGGGAATTTTAATGATAATTTCGAGTTAGTATCGTCGTGGGAATGGGGCCAGAATTGCCCACGTGTGATTGTAGTTTTGCACACGGCACGGTGCGACCGCTTAATATTTACGTTTACTGTGTTGGTGCACAGCGTTCCATTTTTATACATTGTTATAAACCATCTCTGGGTTGGGGCTCTCTAAAATATTGATATTAATAGCTGGACAGTTAATTTACCCCTGTGATTATTTTGGTTAGGTTTATTTTGAATGAATGAGGATAGGAACAGTATGGTGCAGAAGGGGTGGATCTGTGTGAAAGTACGTTTGTGTATGTGAGCGTCAGCCAGCGGCCGGGGTTGACCATGCGTGTGTGTGAATATGTGTATGTGTGTGTTCTATTCTTTATGTAACATGCTGCCCCTATACCTTAATCATGATAAAGATCAAAGTCTTTTCATCTATGTACTGTAATTGCAAATAGAAACGTAGACATGTTAAATAAGTAAGTGCCTGCTCAACTCTTACAGGCACTCCCCCGTCCTCCCCGCAGTAGCCCCTCCACCGCCTCCAGACATTCCACCAACTCTACATTAGAATCGACAATATTAAAGGTAAAATTTAACTGACATGACATGATTTTCACTTAAACCTCACTAACATTTTCACTTGAACAATTTTGTACATGCATGCCATTGTACTGCGCCATGCATAATAATTATGGCTTACGGAAGTATTTTAGTGTGCTGCACCCTTTACTCGCGACGAAATCCAAAAGCCCGCCGTCAACGGCCATGCCCCGTAATTTTAATCGGGTTCGCTAACATGTATCAGATGTCCGTAACTGTTGCGTAACACAAGTGGCCTTGTGTGGAAGACGCTCGCCTGCCAACGTGTAGGTTCGTGGTTCGATCCCGGGGGTATTTTTAACTTCTTTTTTTCTCAGCACGATAGTGCGGTATAAGGTGTTTTAAAAACTCCCGCAAACACCAACGTCGCATGTGGCGCATCTAGATGGGTCGCTGTGACGCTGGGACTGTCCTCGTAATCCAGGTTCGCGTCTTCGTAAAGGGACACATGCGTTTGGTCGACTCGGCGGCCAAGGTCTAGGGGCCGCTGTGTTTCCTCCCTCACATGGCGCAGGGTCTACGGGCCTATATGGATGAGGACAGGGAAGGACGTGCGGTGGACCGGTACCGAGGCCTTAAGAGCTCTAATAGATCCGTGCACACGGGGCGACCCTGGAGGTCCCGGGGATCTGAAAGCTTGGTCTGACACCGCATAACTTTTTTTCTCGCAAACTTTGATTTTTTAAGTGTTTCGTGCTCGTTTTTTCTATTCATTTTTAGCTGTTTGGTCTTCCGAAACAGCTTTTGTTTTCGTTTTTTTTTCTTCTATACATTTTGTTTTTTTCTCCCCTTTTTTGTCCATCTGTTTCGGTCTTCCGAAACGGCGCTTGTCTTCGTTCTGTTTTGTTTTCCTATTCAAATTTTTTCTTAGTTGTGTCGGTCTTTCAAAAAAAGCTCTTCTTTTCGTTTTTTGTAAATACCCCTTTTCACTCTTTTTTTTTAACGTGTAAGATATCCGAAACTGTTGCGTAACACAAAGTGTCCTTGTGTGAAAGACGCTCGACTGACAACGTGTAGGTTCTTGGTTCGATCCCGGGGGTATTTTTCACTTATTTTTTTCTCAGCACGACTGTGCTGTATAAGGTGTTTAAAAAACTCCCGCAAACACCAACGTCGCATGTGGCGCATATCGATGGGTCGCTGTGATGCTGGGACTCTCCTCGTAATCCAGGTTCGCGTCTCCGTATAGACCCATCTTCGATGACGTCACGGTTTTGTTCATCGTCCATCTTGGATTACACACATGAGCACGTCGTCACCGCCGTAACTAAGTCAGCTGTGCATACAAACAACTCCACATGCACGGCGGCAAGTTTTGAACTCGTCGTAGTTGTACTACTACTACTACTGCGTACACTATAGTATATACTAGTTGTGCCATGGAGGAATCTCTTTTTATTCCTCCGTGGTTGTATCATGGATTGGAGGTACTTGTTTTGTTGAAAGATGATTAACTTTTGCGCTGCCCTTGGCTGTGGAAGCAGGGGGATCGTGATAAGAAATATTTTCATCGTTTACCCGCTGTACTGACAAGAGAAGGTGACGCAACTCGTACACTTTCGCTAAAAAGATGGACGAAATGGTTGTCGCGGGTTAATTGTGTACGGATCTGTTCCAGCAATCAAGCCGAGAATGTCGAGAGAACTGTAATAAGCCGACCGTGCAGTATTCGAATTCGCCATGATGACTAACGTAACGTTAAACAAACACAAACGTGCGAGCGAAAGCGTATGTATTTACTCCAAGATGGCGGATCTCGATGTGTCTAGTAGCAACGTGACGTCAGTAAGAAGGGTCTATAGCGCTTGTTTTGTAGAAGATATCTGTGTTACTATAGGCCTAAGCCTAAGATTGACAAGCTCAGTGCCAGTGAGTACTGCAGCGGTTGGCAGCGTTCAGGCAACCTAGCTAAAGGATCACCGATAGAGGGCGCCCTACACCCAAAATGACCCATAAGGGTGCAGAACACTCAATAGAGCTCCCATCGAACACTGTACAAAAACACTCACTTTCAAAGTCAATTATCCCATGCCCAAAAGTCTCTCAGTTCTTGTAGCTATACTTAAAATTGTAGTTTGGACCTTCATCTCTCAGATTCTTTTCAATTTTAGTGCTCTTAGCCGATTAGATTTTTTGCTAATTACCCTCAGAAAAAAACACCCCCAAAATGTGTAGCCGTCCAAGCCGAATTTCTGCAAGGATTTGGGATGGACCCCTCCACTTCCACAGCCAAATAGGGCCACATTTAAAGCCAGATATGTCCAAATTACATACCAAATTGAAGAGTGAACCCCCAGGTTGTCTTAAGCTTCACTTGTTCTACAATGTATCAGTTAATTAGCCTCCAAAGACCCCTTATTAAAAATAAGTTGTGGGTACACACTTTATGATAATCAGCTCGGCGGAGCCATCTTGGATGGATTTTGTGTGCTGCACCCTATAAGGGGGCTAAACTTTAGAGTTGGGTCACAAAATTGGGCTTAAAATGTGGCAGAGATGGTACTGATGCAACATGTGAAAATAAAATTGAAAAAAAGTATTGCGTTTGTCCGCAATAATTGAAAATGTGATGGGTGGGGGCCCATGCCTTTGTGCACAGTCTGGCATGAGAAACCACTGCTTTAAAGAAGCCATAGGTATACACTTTTTTGACAACTGTATTGGGCTTATGAATAACTGAGAGTTCTGAACTTTGGTTAAGAAAGTAAGGACAAGGGAATAGAAATCGTATTAATTTTTTCATCTTCATTATGTTGGAAATAATAACCAAGAGTCCAAATAATTATGAGGTCATTCTATTTCATAAACAAAATTGTCACTTTGAGTATAATTCACGTGACATGAATTTAAAGGTACCTGCTTGGAAAGAACTCGTTACTGTCACTTTATCAGCTGCCACGTAACATGGGTGTAAAGTAATGGTTTCCCCCTTGCGGTTTAGAACACGATTTGTGTCAACCATTCAATTTGCTGCTTCCCTCAATCTATATGATATCCGAATTTGTACCCGTTTGATCAATGATCATCAGCTTCGGGTGGTCTTCAATAATCATGTGTCAGTGTAATGCGTGACTTGACATTAAAGCTGCATTATTTTAACTGGGAAGAGTTATCGTATTGTACATGTTGCTTCAGGTTGAAACTTTGCTTGAGTTTAGTGTAGAGAGGAGATACTGAAGCCCCCCATATTCCTTGTATAACTGTATTTTTGTATTTGTTCTTAACTATATTTTCCTGTGTCCAATTCATAATCCGCCCCCTCTTCACCAATATTAGGCCTTTGAATAATTCATAGAAAACAAGCCCCTCTAAGATGTGAACAACCTTTAACCTGTAGGGATTTTATAATGAACACGTACTTCGGGACTAGATATTACATGTACCTATATTTTAATAGTTATCAATTTGACACCATCTACGCGTTACGCCCCACTTCCCTGAAACCATGCTTTAGCCAGGCAGTGCCTGCTCAACTTTTACAGGTAACTGGTCATAATTTCTTACCGGTATTTCCATTCCCTTATTTTCTAAACCATAGGTATTTATGTTTTGGGTAATAGGCCTCTTATTTACAGCAGATTGTCATAGATTAGTTTGAGGGTATCGTGTGGGAAAACCAAGTCAAGTAAAGGGGGGGGGAATTTTAATGATAATTTCGAGTTAGTATCGTCGTGGGAATGGGGCCAGAATTGCCCACGTGTGATTGTAGTTTTGCACACGGCACGGTGCGACCGCTTAATATTTACGTTTACTGTGTTGGTGCACAGCGTTCCATTTTTATACATTGTTATAAACCATCTCTGGGTTGGGGCTCTCTAAAATATTGATATTAATAGCTGGACAGTTAATTTACCCCTGTGATTATTTTGGTTAGGTTTATTTTGAATGAATGAGGATAGGAACAGTATGGTGCAGAAGGGGTGGATCTGTGTGAAAGTACGTGTGTGTATGTGAGCGTCAGCCAGCGGCCGGGGTTGACCATGCGTGTGTGTGAATATGTGTATGTGTGTGTTCTATTCTTTATGTAACATGCTGCCCCTATACCTTAATCATGATAAAGATCAAAGTCTTTTCATCTATTTACTGTAATTGCAAATAGAAACGTAGACATGTTAAATAAGTAAGTGCCTGCTCAACTCTTACAGGCACTCCCCCGTCCTCCCCGCAGTAGCCCCTCCACCGCCTCCAGACATTCCACCAACTCTACATTAGAATCGACAATATTAAAGGTAAAATTTAACTGACATGACATGATTTTCACTTAAACCTCACTAACATTTTCACTTGAACAATTTTGTACATGCATGCCATTGTACTGCGCCATGCATAATAATTATGGCTTACGGAAGTATTTTAGTGTGCTGCACCCTTTACTCGCGACGAAATCCAAAAGCCCGCCGTCAACGGCCATGCCCCGTAATTTTAATCGGGTTCGCTAACATGTATCAGATGTCCGTAACTGTTGCGTAACACAAGTGGCCTTGTGTGGAAGACGCTCGCCTGCCAACGTGTAGGTTCGTGGTTCGATCCCGGGGGTATTTTTAACTTCTTTTTTTCTCAGCACGATAGTGCGGTATAAGGTGTTTAAAAAACTCCCGCAAACACCAACGTCGCATGTGGCGCATCTAGATGGGTCGCTGTGACGCTGGGACTGTCCTCGTAATCCAGGTTCGCGTCTTCGTAAAGGGACACATGCGTTTGGTCGACTCGGCGGCCAAGGTCTAGGGGCCGCTGTGTTTCCTCCCTCACATGGCGCAGGGTCTACGGGCCTATATGGATGAGGACAGGGAAGGACGTGCGGTGGACCGGTACCGAGGCCTTAAGAGCTCTAATAGATCCGTGCACACGGGGCGACCCTGGAGGTCCCGGGGATCTGAAAGCTTGGTCTGACACCGCATAACTTTTTTTCTCGCAAACTTTGATTTTTTAAGTGTTTCGTGCTCGTTTTTTCTATTCATTTTTAGCTGTTTGGTCTTCCGAAACAGCTTTTGTTTTGGTTTTTTTTTCTTCTATACATTTTGTTTTTTTCTCCCCTTTTTTGTCCATCTGTTTCGGTCTTCCGAAACGGCGCTTGTCTTCGTTCTGTTTTGTTTTCCTATTCAAATTTTTTCTTAGTTGTGTCGGTCTTTCAAAAAAAGCTCTTCTTTTCGTTTTTTGTAAATACCCCTTTTCACTCTTTTTTTTTAACGTGTAAGATATCCGAAACTGTTGCGTAACACAAAGTGTCCTTGTGTGAAAGACGCTCGACTGACAACGTGTAGGTTCTTGGTTCGATCCCGGGGTATTTTTCACTTATTTTTTTCTCAGCACGACTGTGCTGTATAAGGTGTTTAAAAAACTCCCGCAAACACCAACGTCGCATGTGGCGCATATCGATGGGTCGCTGTGATGCTGGGACTCTCCTCGTAATCCAGGTTCGCGTCTCCGTATAGACCCATCTTCGATGACGTCACGGTTTTGTTCATCGTCCATCTTGGATTACACACATGAGCACGTCGTCACCGCCGTAACTAAGTCAGCTGTGCATACAAACAACTCCACATGCACGGCGGCAAGTTTTGAACTCGTCGTAGTTGTACTACTACTACTACTGCGTACACTATAGTATATACTAGTTGTGCCATGGAGGAATCTCTTTTTATTCCTCCGTGGTTGTATCATGGATTGGAGGTACTTGTTTTGTTGAAAGATGATTAACTTTTGCGCTGCCCTTGGCTGTGGAAGCAGGGGGATCGTGATAAGAAATATTTTCATCGTTTACCCGCTGTACTGACAAGAGAAGGTGACGCAACTCGTACACTTTCGCTAAAAAGATGGACGAAATGGTTGTCGCGGGTTAATTGTGTACGGATCTGTTTCAGCAATCAAGCCGAGAATGTCGAGAGAACTGTAATAAGCCGACCGTGCAGTATTCGAATTCGCCATGATGACTAACGTAACGTTAAACAAACACAAACGTGCGAGCGAAAGCGTATGTATTTACTCCAAGATGGCGGATCTCGATGTGTCTAGTAGCAACGTGACGTCAGTAAGAAGGGTCTATAGCGCTTGTTTTGTAGAAGATATCTGTGTTACTATAGGCCTAAGCCTAAGATTGACAAGCTCAGTGCCAGTGAGTACTGCAGCGGTTGGCAGCGTTCAGGCAACCTAGCTAAAGGATCACCGATAGAGGGCGCCCTACACCCAAAATGACCCATAAGGGTGCAGAACACTCAATAGAGCTCCCATCGAACACTGTACAAAAACACTCACTTTCAAAGTCAATTATCCCATGCCCAAAAGTCTCTCAGTTCTTGTAGCTATACTTAAAATTGTAGTTTGGACCTTCATCTCTCAGATTCTTTTCAATTTTAGTGCTCTTAGCCGATTAGATTTTTTGCTAATTACCCTCAGAAAAAAACACCCCCAAAATGTGTAGCCGTCCAAGCCGAATTTCTGCAAGGATTTGGGATGGACCCCTCCACTTCCACAGCCAAATAGGGCCACATTTAAAGCCAGATATGTCCAAATTACATACCAAATTGAAGAGTGAACCCCCAGGTTGTCTTAAGCTTCACTTGTTCTACAATGTATCAGTTAATTAGCCTCCAAAGACCCCTTATTAAAAATAAGTTGTGGGTACACACTTTATGATAATCAGCTCGGCGGAGCCATCTTGGATGGATTTTGTGTGCTGCACCCTATAAGGGGGCTAAACTTTAGAGTTGGGTCACAAAATTGGGCTTAAAATGTGGCAGAGATGGTACTGATGCAACATGTGAAAATAAAATTGAAAAAAAGTATTGCGTTTGTCCGCAATAATTGAAAATGTGATGGGTGGGGGCCCATGCCTTTGTGCACAGTCTGGCATGAGAAACCACTGCTTTAAAGAAGCCATAGGTATACACTTTTTTGACAACTGTATTGGGCTTATGAATAACTGAGAGTTCTGAACTTTGGTTAAGAAAGTAAGGACAAGGGAATAGAAATCGTATTAATTTTTTCATCTTCATTATGTTGGAAATAATAACCAAGAGTCCAAATAATTATGAGGTCATTCTATTTCATAAAAAAAATTGTCACTTTGAGTATAATTCACGTGACATGAATTTAAAGGTACCTGCTTGGACAGAACTCGTTACTGTCACTTTATCAGCTGCCACGTAACATGGGTGTAAAGTTATGGTTTCCCCCTTGCGGTTTAGAACACGATTTGTGTCAACCATTCAATTTGCTGCTTCCCTCAATGTATATGATATCCGAATTTGTACCGTTTGATCAATGATCATCAGCTTCGGGTGGTCTTCAATAATCATGTGTCAGTGTAATGCGTGACTTGACATTGAAGCTGCATTATTTTAACTGGGAAGAGTTATCGTATTGTACATGTTGCTTCAGGTTGAAACTTTGCTTGAGTTTAGAATCGACAATATTAAAGGTAAAATTTAACTGACATGACATGATTTTCACTTAAACCTCACTAACATTTTCACTTGAACAATTTTGTACATGCATGCCATTGTACTGCGCCATGCATAATAATTATGGCTTACGGAAGTATTTTAGTGTGCTGCACCCTTTACTCGCGACGAAATCCAAAAGCCCGCCGTCAACGGCCATGCCCCGTAATTTTAATCGGGTTCGCTAACATGTATCAGATGTCCGTAACTGTTGCGTAACACAAGTGGCCTTGTGTGGAAGACGCTCGCCTGCCAACGTGTAGGTTCGTGGTTCGATCCCGGGGGTATTTTTAACTTCTTTTTTTCTCAGCACGATAGTGCGGTATAAGGTGTTTAAAAAACTCCCGCAAACACCAACGTCGCATGTGGCGCATCTAGATGGGTCGCTGTGACGCTGGGACTGTCCTCGTAATCCAGGTTCGCGTCTTCGTAAAGGGACACATGCGTTTGGTCGACTCGGCGGCCAAGGTCTAGGGGCCGCTGTGTTTCCTCCCTCACATGGCGCAGGGTCTACGGGCCTATATGGATGAGGACAGGGAAGGACGTGCGGTGGACCGGTACCGAGGCCTTAAGAGCTCTAATAGATCCGTGCACACGGGGCGACCCTGGAGGTCCCGGGGATCTGAAAGCTTGGTCTGACACCGCATAACTTTTTTTCTCGCAAACTTTGATTTTTTAAGTGTTTCGTGCTCGTTTTTTCTATTCATTTTTAGCTGTTTGGTCTTCCGAAACAGCTTTTGTTGTCGTTTTTTTTTTCTATACATTTTGTTTTTTTCTCCCCTTTTTTGTCCATCTGTTTCGGTCTTCCGAAACGGCTCTTGTCTTCGTTCTGTTTTGTTTTCCTTTTCACATTTTTTCTTAGTTGTTTCGGTCTTTCAAAAAAAGCTCTTCTTTTCGTTTTTTGTAAATACCCCTTTTCACTTTTTTTTTTAACGTGCAAGATATCCGAAACTGTTGCGTAACACAAAGTGTCCTTGTGTGAAAGACGCTCGACTGCCAACGTGTAGGTTCGTGGTTCGATCCCGGGGATATTTTTCACTTATTTTTTTCTCAGCACGACTGTGCTGTATAAGGTGTTTAAAAAACTCCCGCAAACACCAACGTCGCATGTGGCTCATCTCGATGGGTCGATGTGATGCTGGGACTCTCCTGGTAATCCAGTTTCGCGTCTCCGTATAGACCCGTCTTCGATGACGTCACGGTTTTGTTCATCGTCCATCTTGGATTACACACATGAGCACGTCGTCACCGCCGTTACTAAGTCAGCTGTGCATACAAACAACTCCACATGCACGGCGGCAAGTTTTGAACTCGTCGTAGTTGTACTACTACTACTACTGCGTACACTATAGTATAAACTAGTTGTGCCATGGAGGAATCTCTTTTTATTCCTCCGTGGTTGTATCATGGATTGGAGGTACTTGTTTTGTTGAAAGATGATTAACTTTTGCGCTGCCCTTGGCTGTGGAAGCAGGGGGATCGTGATAAGAAATATTTTCATCGTTTACCCGCTGTACTGACAAGAGAAGGTGACGCAACTCGTACACTTTCGCTAAAAAGATGGACGAAATGGTTGTCGCGGGTTAATTGTGTACGGATCTGTTCCAGCAATCAAGCCGAGAATGTCGAGAGAACTGTAATAAGCCGACCGTGCAGTATTCGAATTCGCCATGATGACTAACGTAACGTTAAACAAACACAAACGTGCGAGCGAAAGCTTATGTATTTACTCCAAGATGGCGGATCTCGATGTGTCTAGTAGCAACGTGACGTCAGTAAGAAGGGTCTATAGCGCTTGTTTTGTAGTAGATATCTGTGTTACTATAGGCCTCAGCCTAAGATTGACAAGCTCAGTGCCAGTGAGTACTGCAGCAGTTGGCAGCGTTCAGGCAACCTAGCTAAAGGATCACCGATAGAGGGCGCCCTACACCCAAAATGACCCATAAGGGTGCAGAACACTCAATAGAGCTCCCATCGAACACTGTACAAAAACACTCACTTTCAAAGTCAATTATCCCATGCCCAAAAGTCTCTCAGTTCTTGTAGCTTTACTTAAAATTGTAGTTTGGACCTTCATCTCTCAGATTCTTTTCAATTTTAGTGTTCTTAGCCGATTAGATTTTTTGCTAATTACCCTCAGAAAAAACACCCCCCAAATGTGTAGCCGTCCAAGCCGAATTTCTGCAAGGATTTGGGATGGACCCCTCCACTTCCACAGCCAAATAGGGCCACATTTAAAGCCAGATATGTCCAAATTACATACCAAATTGAAGAGTGAACCCCCAGGTTGTCTTAAGCTTCACTTGTTCTACAATGTATCAGTTAATTAGCCTCCAAAGACCCCTTGTTAAAAAAAAGTTGTGGGTACACACTTTATGATAATCAGCTCGGCGGAGCCATCTTGGATGGATTTTGTGTGCTGCACCCTATAAGGGGGCTAAACTTTAGAGTTGGGTCACAAAATTGGGCTTAAAATGTGGCAGAGATGGTACTGATGCAACATGTGAAAATAAAATTGAAAAAAAGTATTGCGTTTGTCCGCAATAATTGAAAATGTGATGGGTGGGGGCCCATGCCTTTGTGCACAGTCTGGCATGAGAAACCACTGCTTTAAAGAAGCCATAGGTATACACTTTTTTGACAACTGTATTGGGCTTATGAATAACTGAGAGTTCTGAACTTTGGTTAAGAAAGTAAGGACAAGGGAATAGAAATCGTATTAATTTTTTCATCTTCATTATGTTGGAAATAATAACCAAGAGTCCAAATAATTATGAGGTCATTCTATTTCATAAAAAAAATTGTCACTTTGAGTATAATTCACGTGACATGAATTTAAAGGTACCTGCTTGGACAGAACTCGTTACTGTCACTTTATCAGCTGCCACGTAACATGGGTGTAAAGTTATGGTTTCCCCCTTGCGGTTTAGAACACGATTTGTGTCAACCATTCAATTTGCTGCTTCCCTCAATGTATATGATATCCGAATTTGTACCGTTTGATCAATGATCATCAGCTTCGGGTGGTCTTCAATAATCATGTGTCAGTGTAATGCGTGACTTGACATTGAAGCTGCATTATTTTAACTGGGAAGAGTTATCGTATTGTACATGTTGCTTCAGGTTGAAACTTTGCTTGAGTTTAGAATCGACAATATTAAAGGTAAAATTTAACTGACATGACATGATTTTCACTTAAACCTCACTAACATTTTCACTTGAACAATTTTGTACATGCATGCCATTGTACTGCGCCATGCATAATAATTATGGCTTACGGAAGTATTTTAGTGTGCTGCACCCTTTACTCGCGACGAAATCCAAAAGCCCGCCGTCAACGGCCATGCCCCGTAATTTTAATCGGGTTCGCTAACATGTATCAGATGTCCGTAACTTTTGCGTAACACAAGTGGCCTTGTGTGGAAGACGCTCGCCTGCCAACGTGTAGGTTCGTGGTTCGATCCCGGGGGTATTTTTAACTTCTTTTTTTCTCAGCACGATAGTGCGGTATAAGGTGTTTAAAAAACTCCCGCAAACACCAACGTCGCATGTGGCGCATCTAGATGGGTCGCTGTGACGCTGGGACTGTCCTCGTAATCCAGGTTCGCGTCTTCGTAAAGGGACACATGCGTTTGGTCGACTCGGCGGCCAAGGTCTAGGGGCCGCTGTGTTTCCTCCCTCACATGGCGCAGGGTCTACGGGCCTATATGGATGAGGACAGGGAAGGACGTGCGGTGGACCGGTACCGAGGCCTTAAGAGCTCTAATAGATCCGTGCACACGGGGCGACCCTGGAGGCCCCGGGGATCTGAAAGCTTGGTCTGACACCGCATAACTTTTTTTCTCGCAAACTTTGATTTTTTAAGTGTTTCGTGCTCGTTTTTTCTATTCATTTTTAGCTGTTTGGTCTTCCGAAACAGCTTTTGTTGTCGTTTTTTTTTTCTATACATTTTGTTTTTTTCTCCCCTTTTTTGTCCATCTGTTTCGGTCTTCCGAAACGGCTCTTGTCTTCGTTCTGTTTTGTTTTCCTTTTCACATTTTTTCTTAGTTGTTTCGGTCTTTCAAAAAAAGCTCTTCTTTTCGTTTTTTGTAAATACCCCTTTTCACTTTTTTTTTTAACGTGCAAGATATCCGAAACTGTTGCGTAACACAAAGTGTCCTTGTGTGAAAGACGCTCGACTGCCAACGTGTAGGTTCGTGGTTCGATCCCGGGGATATTTTTCACTTATTTTTTTCTCAGCACGACTGTGCTGTATAAGGTGTTTAAAAAACTCCCGCAAACACCAACGTCGCATGTGGCTCATCTCGATGGGTCGATGTGATGCTGGGACTCTCCTGGTAATCCAGTTTCGCGTCTCCGTATAGACCCGTCTTCGATGACGTCACGGTTTTGTTCATCGTCCATCTTGGATTACACACATGAGCACGTCGTCACCGCCGTTACTAAGTCAGCTGTGCATACAAACAACTCCACATGCACGGCGGCAAGTTTTGAACTCGTCGTAGTTGTACTACTACTACTACTGCGTACACGATAGTATAAACTAGTTGTGCCATGGAGGAATCTCTTTTTATTCCTCCGTGGTTGTATCATGGATTGGAGGTACTTGTTTTGTTGAAAGATGATTAACTTTTGCGCTGCCCTTGGCTGTGGAAGCAGGGGGATCGTGATAAGAAATATTTTCATCGTTTACCCGCTGTACTGACAAGAGAAGGTGACGCAACTCGTACACTTTCGCTAAAAAGATGGACGAAATGGTTGTCGCGGGTTAATTGTGTACGGATCTGTTCCAGCAATCAAGCCGAGAATGTCGAGAGAACTGTAATAAGCCGGTCGTGCAGTATTCGAATTCGCCATGATGACTAACGTAACGTTAAACAAACACAAACGTGCGAGCGAAAGCGTATGTATTTACTCCAAGATGGCGGATCTCGATGTGTCTAGTAGCAACGTGACGTCAGTAAGAAGGGTCTATAGCGCTTGTTTTGTAGTAGATATCTGTGTTACTATAGGCCTCAGCCTAAGATTGACAAGCTCAGTGCCAGTGAGTACTGCAGCAGTTGGCAGCGTTCAGGCAACCTAGCTAAAGGATCACCGATAGAGGGCGCCCTACACCCAAAATGACCCATAAGGGTGCAGAACACTCAATAGAGCTCCCATCGAACACTGTACAAAAACACTCACTTTCAAAGTCAATTATCCCATGCCCAAAAGTCTCTCAGTTCTTGTAGCTTTACTTAAAATTGTAGTTTGGACCTTCTTCTCTCAGATTCTTTTCAATTTTAGTGTTCTTAGCCGATTAGATTTTTTGCTAATTACCCTCAGAAAAAACACCCCCCCAAATGTGTAGCCGTCCAAGCCGAATTTCTGCAAGGATTTGGGATGGACCCCTCCACTTCCACAGCCAAATAGGGCCACATTTAAAGCCAGATATGTCCAAATTACATACCAAATTGAAGAGTGAACCCCCAGGTTGTCTTAAGCTTCACTTGTTCTACAATGTATCAGTTAATTAGCCTCCAAAGACCCCTTATTAAAAAAAAGTTGTGGGTACACACTTTATGATAATCAGCTCGGCGGAGCCATCTTGGATGGATTTTGTGTGCTGCACCCTATAAGGGGGCTAAACTTTAGAGTTGGGTCACAAAATTGGGCTTAAAATGTGGCAGAGATGGTACTGATGCAACATGTGAAAATAAAATTGAAAAAAAGTATTGCGTTTGTCCGCAATAATTGAAAATGTGATGGGTGGGGGCCCATGCCTTTGGGCACAGTCTGGCATGAGAAACCACTGCTTTAAAGAAGCCATAGGTATACACTTTTTTGACAACTGTATTGGGCTTATGAATAACTGAGAGTTCTGAACTTTGGTTAAGAAAGTAAGGACAAGGGAATAGAAATCGTATTAATTTTTTCATCTTCATTATGTTGGAAATAATAACCAAGAGTCCAAATAATTATGAGGTCATTCTATTTCATAAAAAAATTGTCACTTTGAGTATAATTCACGTGACATGAATTTAAAGGTACCTGCTTGGAAAAAACTCGTTACTGTCACTTTATCAGCTGCCACGTAACATGGGTGTAAAGTTATGGTTTCCCCCTTGCGGTTTAGAACACGATTTGTGTCAACCATTCAATTTGCTGCTTCCCTCAATCTATATGATATCCGAATTTGTACCCGTTTGATCAATGATCATCAGCTTCGGGTGGTCTTCAATAATCATGTGTCAGTGTAATGCGTGACTTGACATTAAAGCTGCATTATTTTAACTGGGAAGAGTTATCGTATTGTACATGTTGCTTCAGGTTGAAACTTTGCTTGAGTTTAGTGTAGAGAGGAGATACTGAAGCCCCCCATATTCCTTGTATAACTGTATTTTTGTATTTGTTCTTAACTATATTTTCCTGTGTCCAATTCATAATCCGCCCCCTCTTCACCAATATTAGGCCTTTGAATAATTCATAGAAAACAAGCCCCTCTAAGATGTGAACAAACTTTAACCTATAGGGATTTTATAATGAACACGTACTTCGGGACTAGATATTACATGTACTTATATTTTAATAGTTATCAATTTGACACCATCTACGCGTTACGCCCCACTTCCCTGAAACCATGCTTTAGCCAGGCAGTGCCTGCTCAACTTTTACAGGTAACTGTTCATAATTTCTTACCGGTATTTCCATTCCCTTATTTTCTAAACCATAGGTATTTATGTTTTGGTTAATAGGCCTCTTATTTACAGCAGATTGTCATAGATTAGTTTGAGGGTATCGTGGGGGAAAACCAAGCCAAGTAAAGGGGGGGAATTTTAATGATAATTTCGAGTTAGTATCGTCGTGGGAATGGGGCCAGAATTGCCCACGTGTGATTGTAGTTTTGCACACGGCACGGTGCGACCGCTTAATATTTACGTTTACTGTGTTGGTGCAAAGCGTTCCATTTTTATACATTGTTATAAACCATCTCTGGGTTGGGGCTCTCTAAAATATTGATATTAATAGCTGGACAGTTTATTTACCCCTGTGATTATTTTGGTTAGGTTTATTTTGAATGAATGAGGATAGGAACAGTATGGTGCAGAAGGGGTGGATCTGTGTGAAAGTACGTGTGTGTATGTGAGCGTCAGCCAGCGGCCGGGGTTGACCATGCGTGTGTGTGAATATGTGTATGTGTGTGTTCTATTCTTTATGTAACATGCTGCCCCTATACCTTAATCATGATAAAGATCAAAGTCTTTTCATCTATGTACTGTAATTGCAAATAGAAACGTAGACATGTTAAATAAGTAAGTGCCTGCTCAACTCTTACAGGCACTCCCCCGTCCTCCCCGCAGTAGCCCCTCCACCGCCTCCAGACATTCCACCAACTCTACATTAGAATCGACAATATTAAAGGTAAAATTTAACTGACATGACATGATTTTCACTTAAACCTCACTAACATTTTCACTTGAACAATTTTGTACATGCATGCCATTGTACTGCGCCATGCATAATAATTATGGCTTACGGAAGTATTTTAGTGTGCTGCACCCTTTACTCGCGACGAAATCCAAAAGCCCGCCGTCAACGGCCATGCCCCGTAATTTTAATCGGGTTCGCTAACATGTATCAGATGTCCGTAACTGTTGCGTAACACAAGTGGCCTTGTGTGGAAGACGCTCGCCTGCCAACGTGTAGGTTCGTGGTTCGATCCCGGGGGTATTTTTAACTTCTTTTTTTCTCAGCACGATAGTGCGGTATAAGGTGTTTAAAAAACTCCCGCAAACACCAACGTCGCATGTGGCGCATCTAGATGGGTCGCTGTGACGCTGGGACTGTCCTCGTAATCCAGGTTCGCGTCTTCGTAAAGGGACACATGCGTTTGGTCGACTCGGCGGCCAAGGTCTAGGGGCCGCTGTGTTTCCTCCCTCACATGGCGCAGGGTCTACGGGCCTATATGGATGAGGACAGGGAAGGACGTGCGGTGGACCGGTACCGAGGCCTTAAGAGCTCTAATAGATCCGTGCACACGGGGCGACCCTGGAGGTCCCGGGGATCTGAAAGCTTGGTCTGACACCGCATAACTTTTTTTCTCGCAAACTTTGATTTTTCAAGTGTTTCGTGCTCGTTTTTTCTATTCATTTTTAGCTGTTTGGTCTTCCGAAACAGCTTTTGTTTTCGTTTTTTTTTTCTATACATTTTGTTTTTTTCTCCCCTTTTTTGTCCATCTGTTTCGGTCTTCCGAAACGGCTCTTGTCTTCGTTCTGTTTTGTTTTCCTATTCACATTTTTTCTTAGTTGTTTCGGTCTTTCAAAAAAAGCTCTTTTTTTCGTTTTTTGTAAATACCCCTTTTCACTTTTTTTTTTTAACGTGTAAGATATCCGAAACTGTTGCGTAACACAAAGTGTCCTTGTGTGAAAGACGCTCGACTGCCAACGTGTAGGTTCGTGGTTCGATCCCGGGGGTATTTTTCACTTATTTTTTTCTCAGCACGACTGTGCTGTATAAGGTGTTTAAAAAACTCCCGCAAACACCAACGTCGCATGTGGCTCATCTCGATGGGTCGGTGTGATGCTGGGACTCTCCTCGTAATCCAGGTTCGCGTCTCCGTATAGACCCGTCTTCGATGACGTCACGGTTTTGTTCATCGTCCATCTTGGATTACACACATGAGCACGTCGTCACCGCCGTTACTAAGTCAGCTGTGCATACAAACAACTCCACATGCACGGCGGCAAGTTTTGAACTCGTCGTAGTTGTACTACTACTACTACTGCGTACACTATAGTATAAACTAGTTGTGCCATGGAGGAATCTCTTTTTATTCCTCCGTGGTTGTATCATGGATTGGAGGTACTTGTTTTGTTGAAAGATGATTAACTTTTGCGCTGCCCTTGGCTGTGGAAGCAGGGGGATCGTGATAAGAAATATTTTCATCGTTTACCCGCTGTACTGACAAGAGAAGGTGACGCAACTCGTACACTTTCGCTAAAAAGATGGACGAAATGGTTGTCGCGGGTTAATTGTGTACGGATCTGTTCCAGCAATCAAGCCGAGAATGTCGAGAGAACTGTAATAAGCCGACCGTGCAGTATTCGAATTCGCCATGATGACTAACGTAACGTTAAACAAACACAAACGTGCGAGCGAAAGCTTATGTATTTACTCCAAGATGGCGGATCTCGATGTGTCTAGTAGCAACGTGACGTCAGTAAGAAGGGTCTATAGCGCTTGTTTTGTAGTAGATATCTGTGTTACTATAGGCCTCAGCCTAAGATTGACAAGCTCAGTGCCAGTGAGTACTGCAGCAGTTGGCAGCGTTCAGGCAACCTAGCTAAAGGATCACCGATAGAGGGCGCCCTACACCCAAAATGACCCATAAGGGTGCAGAACACTCAATAGAGCTCCCATCGAACACTGTACAAAAACACTCACTTTCAAAGTCAATTATCCCATGCCCAAAAGTCTCTCAGTTCTTGTAGCTTTACTTAAAATTGTAGTTTGGACCTTCATCTCTCAGATTCTTTTCAATTTTAGTGTTCTTAGCCGATTAGATTTTTTGCTAATTACCCTCAGAAAAAACACCCCCCAAATGTGTAGCCGTCCAAGCCGAATTTCTGCAAGGATTTGGGATGGACCCCTCCACTTCCACAGCCAAATAGGGCCACATTTAAAGCCAGATATGTCCAAATTACATACCAAATTGAAGAGTGAACCCCCAGGTTGTCTTAAGCTTCACTTGTTCTACAATGTATCAGTTAATTAGCCTCCAAAGACCCCTTGTTAAAAAAAAGTTGTGGGTACACACTTTATGATAATCAGCTCGGCGGAGCCATCTTGGATGGATTTTGTGTGCTGCACCCTATAAGGGGGCTAAACTTTAGAGTTGGGTCACAAAATTGGGCTTAAAATGTGGCAGAGATGGTACTGATGCAACATGTGAAAATAAAATTGAAAAAAAGTATTGCGTTTGTCCGCAATAATTGAAAATGTGATGGGTGGGGGCCCATGCCTTTGTGCACAGTCTGGCATGAGAAACCACTGCTTTAAAGAAGCCATAGGTATACACTTTTTTGACAACTGTATTGGGCTTATGAATAACTGAGAGTTCTGAACTTTGGTTAAGAAAGTAAGGACAAGGGAATAGAAATCGTATTAATTTTTTCATCTTCATTATGTTGGAAATAATAACCAAGAGTCCAAATAATTATGAGGTCATTCTATTTCATAAAAAAAATTGTCACTTTGAGTATAATTCACGTGACATGAATTTAAAGGTACCTGCTTGGACAGAACTCGTTACTGTCACTTTATCAGCTGCCACGTAACATGGGTGTAAAGTTATGGTTTCCCCCTTGCGGTTTAGAACACGATTTGTGTCAACCATTCAATTTGCTGCTTCCCTCAATGTATATGATATCCGAATTTGTACCGTTTGATCAATGATCATCAGCTTCGGGTGGTCTTCAATAATCATGTGTCAGTGTAATGCGTGACTTGACATTGAAGCTGCATTATTTTAACTGGGAAGAGTTATCGTATTGTACATGTTGCTTCAGGTTGAAACTTTGCTTGAGTTTAGAATCGACAATATTAAAGGTAAAATTTAACTGACATGACATGATTTTCACTTAAACCTCACTAACATTTTCACTTGAACAATTTTGTACATGCATGCCATTGTACTGCGCCATGCATAATAATTATGGCTTACGGAAGTATTTTAGTGTGCTGCACCCTTTACTCGCGACGAAATCCAAAAGCCCGCCGTCAACGGCCATGCCCCGTAATTTTAATCGGGTTCGCTAACATGTATCAGATGTCCGTAACTTTTGCGTAACACAAGTGGCCTTGTGTGGAAGACGCTCGCCTGCCAACGTGTAGGTTCGTGGTTCGATCCCGGGGGTATTTTTAACTTCTTTTTTTCTCAGCACGATAGTGCGGTATAAGGTGTTTAAAAAACTCCCGCAAACACCAACGTCGCATGTGGCGCATCTAGATGGGTCGCTGTGACGCTGGGACTGTCCTCGTAATCCAGGTTCGCGTCTTCGTAAAGGGACACATGCGTTTGGTCGACTCGGCGGCCAAGGTCTAGGGGCCGCTGTGTTTCCTCCCTCACATGGCGCAGGGTCTACGGGCCTATATGGATGAGGACAGGGAAGGACGTGCGGTGGACCGGTACCGAGGCCTTAAGAGCTCTAATAGATCCGTGCACACGGGGCGACCCTGGAGGTCCCGGGGATCTGAAAGCTTGGTCTGACACCGCATAACTTTTTTTCTCGCAAACTTTGATTTTTTAAGTGTTTCGTGCTCGTTTTTTCTATTCATTTTTAGCTGTTTGGTCTTCCGAAACAGCTTTTGTTGTCGTTTTTTTTTTCTATACATTTTGTTTTTTTCTCCCCTTTTTTGTCCATCTGTTTCGGTCTTCCGAAACGGCTCTTGTCTTCGTTCTGTTTTGTTTTCCTTTTCACATTTTTTCTTAGTTGTTTCGGTCTTTCAAAAAAAGCTCTTCTTTTCGTTTTTTGTAAATACCCCTTTTCACTTTTTTTTTTAACGTGCAAGATATCCGAAACTGTTGCGTAACACAAAGTGTCCTTGTGTGAAAGACGCTCGACTGCCAACGTGTAGGTTCGTGGTTCGATCCCGGGGATATTTTTCACTTATTTTTTTCTCAGCACGACTGTGCTGTATAAGGTGTTTAAAAAACTCCCGCAAACACCAACGTCGCATGTGGCTCATCTCGATGGGTCGATGTGATGCTGGGACTCTCCTGGTAATCCAGTTTCGCGTCTCCGTATAGACCCGTCTTCGATGACGTCACGGTTTTGTTCATCGTCCATCTTGGATTACACACATGAGCACGTCGTCACCGCCGTTACTAAGTCAGCTGTGCATACAAACAACTCCACATGCACGGCGGCAAGTTTTGAACTCGTCGTAGTTGTACTACTACTACTACTGCGTACACGATAGTATAAACTAGTTGTGCCATGGAGGAATCTCTTTTTATTCCTCCGTGGTTGTATCATGGATTGGAGGTACTTGTTTTGTTGAAAGATGATTAACTTTTGCGCTGCCCTTGGCTGTGGAAGCAGGGGGATCGTGATAAGAAATATTTTCATCGTTTACCCGCTGTACTGACAAGAGAAGGTGACGCAACTCGTACACTTTCGCTAAAAAGATGGACGAAATGGTTGTCGCGGGTTAATTGTGTACGGATCTGTTCCAGCAATCAAGCCGAGAATGTCGAGAGAACTGTAATAAGCCGGTCGTGCAGTATTCGAATTCGCCATGATGACTAACGTAACGTTAAACAAACACAAACGTGCGAGCGAAAGCGTATGTATTTACTCCAAGATGGCGGATCTCGATGTGTCTAGTAGCAACGTGACGTCAGTAAGAAGGGTCTATAGCGCTTGTTTTGTAGTAGATATCTGTGTTACTATAGGCCTCAGCCTAAGATTGACAAGCTCAGTGCCAGTGAGTACTGCAGCAGTTGGCAGCGTTCAGGCAACCTAGCTAAAGGATCACCGATAGAGGGCGCCCTACACCCAAAATGACCCATAAGGGTGCAGAACACTCAATAGAGCTCCCATCGAACACTGTACAAAAACACTCACTTTCAAAGTCAATTATCCCATGCCCAAAAGTCTCTCAGTTCTTGTAGCTTTACTTAAAATTGTAGTTTGGACCTTCATCTCTCAGATTCTTTTCAATTTTAGTGTTCTTAGCCGATTAGATTTTTTGCTAATTACCCTCAGAAAAAACACCCCCCAAATGTGTAGCCGTCCAAGCCGAATTTCTGCAAGGATTTGGGATGGACCCCTCCACTTCCACAGCCAAATAGGGCCACATTTAAAGCCAGATATGTCCAAATTACATACCAAATTGAAGAGTGAACCCCCAGGTTGTCTTAAGCTTCACTTGTTCTACAATGTATCAGTTAATTAGCCTCCAAAGACCCCTTGTTAAAAAAAAGTTGTGGGTACACACTTTATGATAATCAGCTCGGCGGAGCCATCTTGGATGGATTTTGTGTGCTGCACCCTATAAGGGGGCTAAACTTTAGAGTTGGGTCACAAAATTGGGCTTAAAATGTGGCAGAGATGGTACTGATGCAACATGTGAAAATAAAATTGAAAAAAAGTATTGCGTTTGTCCGCAATAATTGAAAATGTGATGGGTGGGGGCCCATGCCTTTGTGCACAGTCTGGCATGAGAAACCACTGCTTTAAAGAAGCCATAGGTATACACTTTTTTGACAACTGTATTGGGCTTATGAATAACTGAGAGTTCTGAACTTTGGTTAAGAAAGTAAGGACAAGGGAATAGAAATCGTATTAATTTTTTCATCTTCATTATGTTGGAAATAATAACCAAGAGTCCAAATAATTATGAGGTCATTCTATTTCATAAAAAAAATTGTCACTTTGAGTATAATTCACGTGACATGAATTTAAAGGTACCTGCTTGGACAGAACTCGTTACTGTCACTTTATCAGCTGCCACGTAACATGGGTGTAAAGTTATGGTTTCCCCCTTGCGGTTTAGAACACGATTTGTGTCAACCATTCAATTTGCTGCTTCCCTCAATGTATATGATATCCGAATTTGTACCGTTTGATCAATGATCATCAGCTTCGGGTGGTCTTCAATAATCATGTGTCAGTGTAATGCGTGACTTGACATTGAAGCTGCATTATTTTAACTGGGAAGAGTTATCGTATTGTACATGTTGCTTCAGGTTGAAACTTTGCTTGAGTTTAGAATCGACAATATTAAAGGTAAAATTTAACTGACATGACATGATTTTCACTTAAACCTCACTAACATTTTCACTTGAACAATTTTGTACATGCATGCCATTGTACTGCGCCATGCATAATAATTATGGCTTACGGAAGTATTTTAGTGTGCTGCACCCTTTACTCGCGACGAAATCCAAAAGCCCGCCGTCAACGGCCATGCCCCGTAATTTTAATCGGGTTCGCTAACATGTATCAGATGTCCGTAACTTTTGCGTAACACAAGTGGCCTTGTGTGGAAGACGCTCGCCTGCCAACGTGTAGGTTCGTGGTTCGATCCCGGGGGTATTTTTAACTTCTTTTTTTCTCAGCACGATAGTGCGGTATAAGGTGTTTAAAAAACTCCCGCAAACACCAACGTCGCATGTGGCGCATCTAGATGGGTCGCTGTGACGCTGGGACTGTCCTCGTAATCCAGGTTCGCGTCTTCGTAAAGGGACACATGCGTTTGGTCGACTCGGCGGCCAAGGTCTAGGGGCCGCTGTGTTTCCTCCCTCACATGGCGCAGGGTCTACGGGCCTATATGGATGAGGACAGGGAAGGACGTGCGGTGGACCGGTACCGAGGCCTTAAGAGCTCTAATAGATCCGTGCACACGGGGCGACCCTGGAGGTCCCGGGGATCTGAAAGCTTGGTCTGACACCGCATAACTTTTTTTCTCGCAAACTTTGATTTTTTAAGTGTTTCGTGCTCGTTTTTTCTATTCATTTTTAGCTGTTTGGTCTTCCGAAACAGCTTTTGTTGTCGTTTTTTTTTTCTATACATTTTGTTTTTTTCTCCCCTTTTTTGTCCATCTGTTTCGGTCTTCCGAAACGGCTCTTGTCTTCGTTCTGTTTTGTTTTCCTTTTCACATTTTTTCTTAGTTGTTTCGGTCTTTCAAAAAAAGCTCTTCTTTTCGTTTTTTGTAAATACCCCTTTTCACTTTTTTTTTTAACGTGCAAGATATCCGAAACTGTTGCGTAACACAAAGTGTCCTTGTGTGAAAGACGCTCGACTGCCAACGTGTAGGTTCGTGGTTCGATCCCGGGGATATTTTTCACTTATTTTTTTCTCAGCACGACTGTGCTGTATAAGGTGTTTAAAAAACTCCCGCAAACACCAACGTCGCATGTGGCTCATCTCGATGGGTCGATGTGATGCTGGGACTCTCCTGGTAATCCAGTTTCGCGTCTCCGTATAGACCCGTCTTCGATGACGTCACGGTTTTGTTCATCGTCCATCTTGGATTACACACATGAGCACGTCGTCACCGCCGTTACTAAGTCAGCTGTGCATACAAACAACTCCACATGCACGGCGGCAAGTTTTGAACTCGTCGTAGTTGTACTACTACTACTACTGCGTACACGATAGTATAAACTAGTTGTGCCATGGAGGAATCTCTTTTTATTCCTCCGTGGTTGTATCATGGATTGGAGGTACTTGTTTTGTTGAAAGATGATTAACTTTTGCGCTGCCCTTGGCTGTGGAAGCAGGGGGATCGTGATAAGAAATATTTTCATCGTTTACCCGCTGTACTGACAAGAGAAGGTGACGCAACTCGTACACTTTCGCTAAAAAGATGGACGAAATGGTTGTCGCGGGTTAATTGTGTACGGATCTGTTCCAGCAATCAAGCCGAGAATGTCGAGAGAACTGTAATAAGCCGGTCGTGCAGTATTCGAATTCGCCATGATGACTAACGTAACGTTAAACAAACACAAACGTGCGAGCGAAAGCGTATGTATTTACTCCAAGATGGCGGATCTCGATGTGTCTAGTAGCAACGTGACGTCAGTAAGAAGGGTCTATAGCGCTTGTTTTGTAGTAGATATCTGTGTTACTATAGGCCTCAGCCTAAGATTGACAAGCTCAGTGCCAGTGAGTACTGCAGCAGTTGGCAGCGTTCAGGCAACCTAGCTAAAGGATCACCGATAGAGGGCGCCCTACACCCAAAATGACCCATAAGGGTGCAGAACACTCAATAGAGCTCCCATCGAACACTGTACAAAAACACTCACTTTCAAAGTCAATTATCCCATGCCCAAAAGTCTCTCAGTTCTTGTAGCTTTACTTAAAATTGTAGTTTGGACCTTCATCTCTCAGATTCTTTTCAATTTTAGTGTTCTTAGCCGATTAGATTTTTTGCTAATTACCCTCAGAAAAAACACCCCCCCAAATGTGTAGCCGTCCAAGCCGAATTTCTGCAAGGATTTGGGATGGACCCCTCCACTTCCACAGCCAAATAGGGCCACATTTAAAGCCAGATATGTCCAAATTACATACCAAATTGAAGAGTGAACCCCCAGGTTGTCTTAAGCTTCACTTGTTCTACAATGTATCAGTTAATTAGCCTCCAAAGACCCCTTATTAAAAAAAAGTTGTGGGTACACACTTTATGATAATCAGCTCGGCGGAGCCATCTTGGATGGATTTTGTGTGCTGCACCCTATAAGGGGGCTAAACTTTAGAGTTGGGTCACAAAATTGGGCTTAAAATGTGGCAGAGATGGTACTGATGCAACATGTGAAAATAAAATTGAAAAAAAGTATTGCGTTTGTCCGCAATAATTGAAAATGTGATGGGTGGGGGCCCATGCCTTTGTGCACAGTCTGGCATGAGAAACCACTGCTTTAAAGAAGCCATAGGTATACACTTTTTTGACAACTGTATTGGGCTTATGAATAACTGAGAGTTCTGAACTTTGGTTAAGAAAGTAAGGACAAGGGAATAGAAATCGTATTAATTTTTTCATCTTCATTATGTTGGAAATAATAACCAAGAGTCCAAATAATTATGAGGTCATTCTATTTCATAAAAAAAATTGTCACTTTGAGTATAATTCACGTGACATGAATTTAAAGGTACCTGCTTGGACAGAACTCGTTACTGTCACTTTATCAGCTGCCACGTAACATGGGTGTAAAGTTATGGTTTCCCCCTTGCGGTTTAGAACACGATTTGTGTCAACCATTCAATTTGCTGCTTCCCTCAATGTATATGATATCCGAATTTGTACCGTTTGATCAATGATCATCAGCTTCGGGTGGTCTTCAATAATCATGTGTCAGTGTAATGCGTGACTTGACATTAAAGCTGCATTATTTTAACTGGGAAGAGTTATCGTATTGTACATGTTGCTTCAGGTTGAAACTTTGCTTGAGTTTAGAATCGACAATATTAAAGGTAAAATTTAACTGACATGACATGATTTTCACTTAAACCTCACTAACATTTTCACTTGAACAATTTTGTACATGCATGCCATTGTACTGCGCCATGCATAATAATTATGGCTTACGGAAGTATTTTAGTGTGCTGCACCCTTTACTCGCGACGAAATCCAAAAGCCCGCCGTCAACGGCCATGCCCCGTAATTTTAATCGGGTTCGCTAACATGTATCAGATGTCCGTAACTGTTGCGTAACACAAGTGGCCTTGTGTGGAAGACGCTCGCCTGCCAACGTGTAGGTTCGTGGTTCGATCCCGGGGGTATTTTTAACTTCTTTTTTTCTCAGCACGATAGTGCGGTATAAGGTGTTTAAAAAACTCCCGCAAACACCAACGTCGCATGTGGCGCATCTAGATGGGTCGCTGTGACGCTGGGACTGTCCTCGTAATCCAGGTTCGCGTCTTCGTAAAGGGACACATGCGTTTGGTCGACTCGGCGGCCAAGGTCTAGGGGCCGCTGTGTTTCCTCCCTCACATGGCGCAGGGTCTACGGGCCTATATGGATGAGGACAGGGAAGGACGTGCGGTGGACCGGTACCGAGGCCTTAAGAGCTCTAATAGATCCGTGCACACGGGGCGACCCTGGAGGTCCCGGGGATCTGAAAGCTTGGTCTGACACCGCATAACTTTTTTTCTCGCAAACTTTGATTTTTTAAGTGTTTCGTGCTCGTTTTTTCTATTCATTTTTAGCTGTTTGGTCTTCCGAAACAGCTTTTGTTTTCGTTTTTTTTTTCTATACATTTTGTTTTTTTCTCCCCTTTTTTGTCCATCTGTTTCGGTCTTCCGAAACGGCTCTTGTCTTCGTTCTGTTTTGTTTTCCTATTCAAATTTTTTCTTAGTTGTTTCGGTCTTTCAAAAAAAGCTCTTCTTTTCGTTTTTTGTAAATACCCCTTTTCACTTTTTTTTTAACGTGTAAGATATCCGAAACTGTTGCGTAACACAAAGTGTCCTTGTGTGAAAGACGCTCGACTGACAACGTGTAGGTTCTTGGTTCGATCCCGGGAGTATTTTTCACTTATTTTTTTCTCAGCACGACTGTGCTGTATAAGGTGTTTAAAAAACTCCCGCAAACACCAACGTCGCATGTGGCACATATCGATGGGTCGCTGTGATGCTGGGACTCTCCTCGTAATCCAGGTTCGCGTCTCCGTATAGACCCATCTTCGATGACGTCACGGTTTTGTTCATCGTCCATCTTGGATTACACACATGAGCACGTCGTCACCGCCGTAACTAAGTCAGCTGTGCATACAAACAACTCCACATGCACGGCGGCAAGTTTTGAACTCGTCGTAGTTGTACTACTACTACTACTGCGTACACTATAGTATATACTAGTTGTGCCATGGAGGAATCTCTTTTTATTCCTCCGTGGTTGTATCATGGATTGGAGGTACTTGTTTTGTTGAAAGATGATTAACTTTTGCGCTGCCCTTGGCTGTGGAAGCAGGGGGATCGTGATAAGAAATATTTTCATCGTTTACCCGCTGTACTGACAAGAGAAGGTGACGCAACTCGTACACTTTCGCTAAAAAGATGGACGAAATGGTTGTCGCGGGTTAATTGTGTACGGATCTGTTCCAGCAATCAAGCCGAGAATGTCGAGAGAACTGTAATAAGCCGGTCGTGCAGTATTCGAATTCGCCATGATGACTAACGTAACGTTAAACAAACACAAACGTGCGAGCGAAAGCGTATGTATTTACTCCAAGATGGCGGATCTCGATGTGTCTAGTAGCAACGTGACGTCAGTAAGAAGGGTCTATAGCGCTTGTTTTGTAGTAGATATCTGTGTTACTATAGGCCTCAGCCTAAGATTGACAAGCTCAGTGCCAGTGAGTACTGCAGCAGTTGGCAGCGTTCAGGCAACCTAGCTAAAGGATCACCGATAGAGGGCGCCCTACACCCAAAATGACCCATAAGGGTGCAGAACACTCAATAGAGCTCCCATCGAACACTGTACAAAAACACTCACTTTCAAAGTCAATTATCCCATGCCCAAAAGTCTCTCAGTTCTTGTAGCTTTACTTAAAATTGTAGTTTGGACCTTCATCTCTCAGATTCTTTTCAATTTTAGTGTTCTTAGCCGATTAGATTTTTTGCTAATTACCCTCAGAAAAAACACCCCCCCAAATGTGTAGCCGTCCAAGCCGAATTTCTGCAAGGATTTGGGATGGACCCCTCCACTTCCACAGCCAAATAGGGCCACATTTAAAGCCAGATATGTCCAAATTACATACCAAATTGAAGAGTGAACCCCCAGGTTGTCTTAAGCTTCACTTGTTCTACAATGTATCAGTTAATTAGCCTCCAAAGACCCCTTCTTAAAAAAAAGTTGTGGGTACACACTTTATGATAATCAGCTCGGCGGAGCCATCTTGGATGGATTTTGTGTGCTGCACCCTATAAGGGGGCTAAACTTTAGAGTTGGGTCACAAAATTGGGCTTAAAATGTGGCAGAGATGGTACTGATGCAACATGTGAAAATAAAATTGAAAAAAAGTATTGCGTTTGTCCGCAATAATTGAAAATGTGATGGGTGGGGGCCCATGCCTTTGTGCACAGTCTGGCATGAGAAACCACTGCTTTAAAGAAGCCATAGGTATACACTTTTTTGACAACTGTATTGGGCTTATGAATAACTGAGAGTTCTGAACTTTGGTTAAGAAAGTAAGGACAAGGGAATAGAAATCGTATTAATTTTTTCATCTTCATTATGTTGGAAATAATAACCAAGAGTCCAAATAATTATGAGGTCATTCTATTTCATAAAAAAAATTGTCACTTTGAGTATAATTCACGTGACATGAATTTAAAGGTACCTGCTTGGACAGAACTCGTTACTGTCACTTTATCAGCTGCCACGTAACATGGGTGTAAAGTTATGGTTTCCCCCTTGCGGTTTAGAACACGATTTGTGTCAACCATTCAATTTGCTGCTTCCCTCAATGTATATGATATCCGAATTTGTACCGTTTGATCAATGATCATCAGCTTCGGGTGGTCTTCAATAATCATGTGTCAGTGTAATGCGTGACTTGACATTAAAGCTGCATTATTTTAACTGGGAAGAGTTATCGTATTGTACATGTTGCTTCAGGTTGAAACTTTGCTTGAGTTTAGAATCGACAATATTAAAGGTAAAATTTAACTGACATGACATGATTTTCACTTAAACCTCACTAACATTTTCACTTGAACAATTTTGTACATGCATGCCATTGTACTGCGCCATGCATAATAATTATGGCTTACGGAAGTATTTTAGTGTGCTGCACCCTTTACTCGCGACGAAATCCAAAAGCCCGCCGTCAACGGCCATGCCCCGTAATTTTAATCGGGTTCGCTAACATGTATCAGATGTCCGTAACTGTTGCGTAACACAAGTGGCCTTGTGTGGAAGACGCTCGCCTGCCAACGTGTAGGTTCGTGGTTCGATCCCGGGGGTATTTTTAACTTCTTTTTTTCTCAGCACGATAGTGCGGTATAAGGTGTTTAAAAAACTCCCGCAAACACCAACGTCGCATGTGGCGCATCTAGATGGGTCGCTGTGACGCTGGGACTGTCCTCGTAATCCAGGTTCGCGTCTTCGTAAAGGGACACATGCGTTTGGTCGACTCGGCGGCCAAGGTCTAGGGGCCGCTGTGTTTCCTCCCTCACATGGCGCAGGGTCTACGGGCCTATATGGATGAGGACAGGGAAGGACGTGCGGTGGACCGGTACCGAGGCCTTAAGAGCTCTAATAGATCCGTGCACACGGGGCGACCCTGGAGGTCCCGGGGATCTGAAAGCTTGGTCTGACACCGCATAACTTTTTTTCTCGCAAACTTTGATTTTTTAAGTGTTTCGTGCTCGTTTTTTCTATTCATTTTTAGCTGTTTGGTCTTCCGAAACAGCTTTTGTTTTCGTTTTTTTTTTCTATACATTTTGTTTTTTTCTCCCCTTTTTTGTCCATCTGTTTCGGTCTTCCGAAACGGCTCTTGTCTTCGTTCTGTTTTGTTTTCCTATTCAAATTTTTTCTTAGTTGTTTCGGTCTTTCAAAAAAAGCTCTTCTTTTCGTTTTTTGTAAATACCCCTTTTCACTTTTTTTTTAACGTGTAAGATATCCGAAACTGTTGCGTAACACAAAGTGTCCTTGTGTGAAAGACGCTCGACTGACAACGTGTAGGTTCTTGGTTCGATCCCGGGAGTATTTTTCACTTATTTTTTTCTCAGCACGACTGTGCTGTATAAGGTGTTTAAAAAACTCCCGCAAACACCAACGTCGCATGTGGCACATATCGATGGGTCGCTGTGATGCTGGGACTCTCCTCGTAATCCAGGTTCGCGTCTCCGTATAGACCCATCTTCGATGACGTCACGGTTTTGTTCATCGTCCATCTTGGATTACACACATGAGCACGTCGTCACCGCCGTAACTAAGTCAGCTGTGCATACAAACAACTCCACATGCACGGCGGCAAGTTTTGAACTCGTCGTAGTTGTACTACTACTACTACTGCGTACACTATAGTATATACTAGTTGTGCCATGGAGGAATCTCTTTTTATTCCTCCGTGGTTGTATCATGGATTGGAGGTACTTGTTTTGTTGAAAGATGATTAACTTTTGCGCTGCCCTTGGCTGTGGAAGCAGGGGGATCGTGATAAGAAATATTTTCATCGTTTACCCGCTGTACTGACAAGAGAAGGTGACGCAACTCGTACACTTTCGCTAAAAAGATGGACGAAATGGTTGTCGCGGGTTAATTGTGTACGGATCTGTTCCAGCAATCAAGCCGAGAATGTCGAGAGAACTGTAATAAGCCGGTCGTGCAGTATTCGAATTCGCCATGATGACTAACGTAACGTTAAACAAACACAAACGTGCGAGCGAAAGCGTATGTATTTACTCCAAGATGGCGGATCTCGATGTGTCTAGTAGCAACGTGACGTCAGTAAGAAGGGTCTATAGCGCTTGTTTTGTAGTAGATATCTGTGTTACTATAGGCCTCAGCCTAAGATTGACAAGCTCAGTGCCAGTGAGTACTGCAGCAGTTGGCAGCGTTCAGGCAACCTAGCTAAAGGATCACCGATAGAGGGCGCCCTACACCCAAAATGACCCATAAGGGTGCAGAACACTCAATAGAGCTCCCATCGAACACTGTACAAAAACACTCACTTTCAAAGTCAATTATCCCATGCCCAAAAGTCTCTCAGTTCTTGTAGCTTTACTTAAAATTGTAGTTTGGACCTTCATCTCTCAGATTCTTTTCAATTTTAGTGTTCTTAGCCGATTAGATTTTTTGCTAATTACCCTCAGAAAAAACACCCCCCCAAATGTGTAGCCGTCCAAGCCGAATTTCTGCAAGGATTTGGGATGGACCCCTCCACTTCCACAGCCAAATAGGGCCACATTTAAAGCCAGATATGTCCAAATTACATACCAAATTGAAGAGTGAACCCCCAGGTTGTCTTAAGCTTCACTTGTTCTACAATGTATCAGTTAATTAGCCTCCAAAGACCCCTTCTTAAAAAAAAGTTGTGGGTACACACTTTATGATAATCAGCTCGGCGGAGCCATCTTGGATGGATTTTGTGTGCTGCACCCTATAAGGGGGCTAAACTTTAGAGTTGGGTCACAAAATTGGGCTTAAAATGTGGCAGAGATGGTACTGATGCAACATGTGAAAATAAAATTGAAAAAAAGTATTGCGTTTGTCCGCAATAATTGAAAATGTGATGGGTGGGGGCCCATGCCTTTGTGCACAGTCTGGCATGAGAAACCACTGCTTTAAAGAAGCCATAGGTATACACTTTTTTGACAACTGTATTGGGCTTATGAATAACTGAGAGTTCTGAACTTTGGTTAAGAAAGTAAGGACAAGGGAATAGAAATCGTATTAATTTTTTCATCTTCATTATGTTGGAAATAATAACCAAGAGTCCAAATAATTATGAGGTCATTCTATTTCATAAAAAAAATTGTCACTTTGAGTATAATTCACGTGACATGAATTTAAAGGTACCTGCTTGGACAGAACTCGTTACTGTCACTTTATCAGCTGCCACGTAACATGGGTGTAAAGTTATGGTTTCCCCCTTGCGGTTTAGAACACGATTTGTGTCAACCATTCAATTTGCTGCTTCCCTCAATGTATATGATATCCGAATTTGTACCGTTTGATCAATGATCATCAGCTTCGGGTGGTCTTCAATAATCATGTGTCAGTGTAATGCGTGACTTGACATTAAAGCTGCATTATTTTAACTGGGAAGAGTTATCGTATTGTACATGTTGCTTCAGGTTGAAACTTTGCTTGAGTTTAGAATCGACAATATTAAAGGTAAAATTTAACTGACATGACATGATTTTCACTTAAACCTCACTAACATTTTCACTTGAACAATTTTGTACATGCATGCCATTGTACTGCGCCATGCATAATAATTATGGCTTACGGAAGTATTTTAGTGTGCTGCACCCTTTACTCGCGACGAAATCCAAAAGCCCGCCGTCAACGGCCATGCCCCGTAATTTTAATCGGGTTCGCTAACATGTATCAGATGTCCGTAACTGTTGCGTAACACAAGTGGCCTTGTGTGGAAGACGCTCGCCTGCCAACGTGTAGGTTCGTGGTTCGATCCCGGGGGTATTTTTAACTTCTTTTTTTCTCAGCACGATAGTGCGGTATAAGGTGTTTAAAAAACTCCCGCAAACACCAACGTCGCATGTGGCGCATCTAGATGGGTCGCTGTGACGCTGGGACTGTCCTCGTAATCCAGGTTCGCGTCTTCGTAAAGGGACACATGCGTTTGGTCGACTCGGCGGCCAAGGTCTAGGGGCCGCTGTGTTTCCTCCCTCACATGGCGCAGGGTCTACGGGCCTATATGGATGAGGACAGGGAAGGACGTGCGGTGGACCGGTACCGAGGCCTTAAGAGCTCTAATAGATCCGTGCACACGGGGCGACCCTGGAGGTCCCGGGGATCTGAAAGCTTGGTCTGACACCGCATAACTTTTTTTCTCGCAAACTTTGATTTTTTAAGTGTTTCGTGCTCGTTTTTTCTATTCATTTTTAGCTGTTTGGTCTTCCGAAACAGCTTTTGTTTTCGTTTTTTTTTTCTATACATTTTGTTTTTTTCTCCCCTTTTTTGTCCATCTGTTTCGGTCTTCCGAAACGGCTCTTGTCTTCGTTCTGTTTTGTTTTCCTATTCAAATTTTTTCTTAGTTGTTTCGGTCTTTCAAAAAAAGCTCTTTTTTTCGTTTTTTGTAAATACCCCTTTTCACTTTTTTTTTTTAACGTGTAAGATATCCGAAACTGTTGCGTAACACAAAGTGTCCTTGTGTGAAAGACGCTCGACTGACAACGTGTAGGTTCTTGGTTCGATCCCGGGAGTATTTTTCACTTATTTTTTTCTCAGCACGACTGTGCTGTATAAGGTGTTTAAAAAACTCCCGCAAACACCAACGTCGCATGTGGCACATATCGATGGGTCGCTGTGATGCTGGGACTCTCCTCGTAATCCAGGTTCGCGTCTCCGTATAGACCCATCTTCGATGACGTCACGGTTTTGTTCATCGTCCATCTTGGATTACACACATGAGCACGTCGTCACCGCCGTAACTAAGTCAGCTGTGCATACAAACAACTCCACATGCACGGCGGCAAGTTTTGAACTCGTCGTAGTTGTACTACTACTACTACTGCGTACACTATAGTATATACTAGTTGTGCCATGGAGGAATCTCTTTTTATTCCTCCGTGGTTGTATCATGGATTGGAGGTACTTGTTTTGTTGAAAGATGATTAACTTTTGCGCTGCCCTTGGCTGTGGAAGCAGGGGGATCGTGATAAGAAATATTTTCATCGTTTACCCGCTGTACTGACAAGAAAAGGTGACGCAACTCGTACACTTTCGCTAAAAAGATGGACGAAATGGTTGTCGCGGGTTAATTGTGTACGGATCTGTTCCAGCAATAAAGCCGAGAATGTCGAGAGAACTGTAATAAGCCGACCGTGCAGTATTCGAATTCGCCATGATGACTAACGTAACGTTAAACGAACACAAACGTGCGAGCGAAAGCGTATGTATTTACTCCAAGATGGCGGATCTCGATGTGTCTAGTAGCAACGTGACGTCATTAAGAAGGGTCTATAGCGCTTGTTTTGTAGAAGATATCTGTGTTACTATAGGCCTAAGCCTAAGATTGACAAGCTCAGTGCCAGTGAGTACTGCAGCGGTTGGCAGCGTTCAGGCAACCTAGCTAAAGGATCACCGATAGAGGGCCCCCTACACCCAAAATGACCCATAAGGGTGCAGAACACTCAATAGAGCTCCCATCGAACACTGTACAAAAACACTCACTTTCAAAGTCAATTATCCCATGCCCAAAAGTCTCTCAGTTCTTGTAGCTATACTTAAAATTGTAGTTTGGACCTTCATCTCTCAGATTCTTTTCAATTTTAGTGCTCTTAGCCGATTAGATTTTTTGCTAATTACCCTCAGAAAAAAACACCCCCAAAATGTGTAGCCGTCCAAGCCGAATTTCTGCAAGGATTTGGGATGGACCCCTCCACTTCCACAGCCAAATAGGGCCACATTTAAAGCCAGATATGTCCAAATTACATACCAAATTGAAGAGTGAACCCCCAGGTTGTCTTAAGCTTCACTTGTTCTACAATGTATCAGTTAATTAGCCTCCAAAGACCCCTTATTAAAAATAAGTTGTGGGTACACACTTTATGATAATCAGCTCGGCGGAGCCATCTTGGATGGATTTTGTGTGCTGCACCCTATAAGGGGGCTAAACTTTAGAGTTGGGTCACAAAATTGGGCTTAAAATGTGGCAGAGATGGTACTGATGCAACATGTGAAAATAAAATTGAAAAAAAGTATTGCGTTTGTCCGCAATAATTGAAAATGTGATGGGTGGGGGCCCATGCCTTTGGGCACAGTCTGGCATGAGAAACCACTGCTTTAAAGAAGCCATAGGTATACACTTTTTTGACAACTGTATTGGGCTTATGAATAACTGAGAGTTCTGAACTTTGGTTAAGAAAGTAAGGACAAGGGAATAGAAATCGTATTAATTTTTTCATCTTCATTATGTTGGAAATAATAACCAAGAGTCCAAATAATTATGAGGTCATTCTATTTCATAAAAAAATTGTCACTTTGAGTATAATTCACGTGACATGAATTTAAAGGTACCTGCTTGGAAAGAACTCGTTACTGTCACTTTATCAGCTGCCACGTAACATGGGTGTAAAGTTATGGTTTCCCCCTTGCGGTTTAGAACACGATTTGTGTCAACCATTCAATTTGCTGCTTCCCTCAATCTATATGATATCCGAATTTGTACCCGTTTGATCAATGATCATCAGCTTCGGGTGGTCTTCAATAATCATGTGTCAGTGTAATGCGTGACTTGACATTAAAGCTGCATTATTTTAACTGGGAAGAGTTATCGTATTGTACATGTTGCTTCAGGTTGAAACTTTGCTTGAGTTTAGTGTAGAGAGGAGATACTGAAGCCCCCCATATTCCTTGTATAACTGTATTTTTGTATTTGTTCTTAACTATATTTTCCTGTGTCCAATTCATAATCCGCCCCCTCTTCACCAATATTAGGCCTTTGAATAATTCATAGAAAACAAGCCCCTCTAAGATGTGAACAAACTTTAACCTATAGGGATTTTATAATGAACACGTACTTCGGGACTAGATATTACATGTACTTATATTTTAATAGTTATCAATTTGACACCATCTACGCGTTACGCCCCACTTCCCTGAAACCATGCTTTAGCCAGGCAGTGCCTGCTCAACTTTTACAGGTAACTGTTCATAATTTCTTACCGGTATTTCCATTCCCTTATTTTCTAAACCATAGGTATTTATGTTTTGGTTAATAGGCCTCTTATTTACAGCAGATTGTCATAGATTAGTTTGAGGGTATCGTGGGGGAAAACCAAGCCAAGTAAAGGGGGGGAATTTTAATGATAATTTCGAGTTAGTATCGTCGTGGGAATGGGGCCAGAATTGCCCACGTGTGATTGTAGTTTTGCACACGGCACGGTGCGACCGCTTAATATTTACGTTTACTGTGTTGGTGCAAAGCGTTCCATTTTTATACATTGTTATAAACCATCTCTGGGTTGGGGCTCTCTAAAATATTGATATTAATAGCTGGACAGTTTATTTACCCCTGTGATTATTTTGGTTAGGTTTATTTTGAATGAATGAGGATAGGAACAGTATGGTGCAGAAGGGGTGGATCTGTGTGAAAGTACGTGTGTGTATGTGAGCGTCAGCCAGCGGCCGGGGTTGACCATGCGTGTGTGTGAATATGTGTATGTGTGTGTTCTATTCTTTATGTAACATGCTGCCCCTATACCTTAATCATGATAAAGATCAAAGTCTTTTCATCTATGTACTGTAATTGCAAATAGAAAGGTAGACATGTTAAATAAGTAAGTGCCTATGAGGCGCCAAGTGTAAATTTATTATTTAACGCAATTATTTACAAATAATTCATTATTTAACATATTATCCATTATTTAGCCAGAGTTGTTTTTTTTATTTAGATATAATGCAGTATGCACCATATCATTATATATATATAATCGTGTGCACCATATCATTATATATTATATAATTGTGTGCACCATATCATTATATATATATAATTGTGTGCACCATATCATTATATATATATAATTGTGTATACCATATCATTATATATTATATAATTGTGTGCACCATATCATTATATATATATAATTGTGTGCACCATATCATTATATATATATAATTGTGTGCACCATATCATTATATATATATAATTGTGTGCACCATATCATTATATATATATATAATTGTGTGCACCATATTATTATATATATATAATTGTGTGCACCATCATCCTCTTATGTAAATAAACAATTATATATAAATAATGCAATTGGACGAGGCTATTATATATATATAATGGAAAACGTCTACACTCTATTATATATATATAAAGAAGTTATATGTAAATTATGCCGATAACCACGCCCACATCTAAATATTCATGTAGGAACGTACGGCTTTGCGATGGTCAGGCACCCTCTTCGATCTTCGTTCACAATGTGCGCTTCATAGTACAGGTATAGTACACATGTACAATGTACATGTACCATGTACATGTACATGTACTTGTACATGTACATTACATACACTGTACAGTACATATAGTACGTGTACGTGTACATGTACATGTACATGTACATGTACATGTACAGTACATGTACATTACATACACAGTACAGTACATACATGTACACGTACATTACATGTACGTGTACATGTACATGTACAGTACACTACATTGCACATGTACATGTACTGTACAGCTAGCTGTACATGTACATGTACATGTGCATGTACAGCTAGCTGTACATGTACATGTGCATGAACGTCAGACCGCGGTTTGTTCAAAACCAATGATCATGATGGACGACGACAGAATTCGCCAAATTGTGCACACTGCAGTTGCTGAGATTCTAAGCTCTACTAACACAAGTACCGGTAATAGTGCTAGAAGAACTAGTTCTAGAAGTAGAACTACTATAGTACTAGTACTACTACTACCAGCACCAGGCCTAGTGCCGCTACTGCTACTGCTACTTGTGCTAGTGGGAGTAGTGGCGCTATGACAAGCATGACTACGGCCACAACGAGTACAACCATGGATGAAGCGTCCACTCCGTTGCCAAGGCCAAGGGTGCGTGAGGTTTATGAAGACAACTGCCAAAACATGTGACGCTATGGTACTGACTACTGCTATTAGCAAAGCCTGTGTTGTACTTTTGTGTTGGCCCTGTAAAAAAAAAAAAATGCCAATTTTTGTGGTGAAAAATAAACACCTGTAACTGTAATTAATGCTGCATATTAATAAACTAGTCGAGTTACTTGGACACGACAAGTCACCCTTTTTTTATCAAATTTTGAAATTTTGAGGGACGGGTGACTGTAGTCACCCAAAAGGCTCCATGATTAGAGAGGGACTGTGCCCGAGACGCCAAAAATAATGGCAAAAACACAGAACACAAACCTTTCCCCCGGCCCTAGTCTATGTAACCCAGAAAAATGGAACAAGGAATTTGGCTAGCGAGATAAAAGAATTGGGATATGGAATAAAAGAATTGGGATATGGAATAAAAGAATTGGGATATGGAATAAAAGAATTGGGATATGGAATAAAAGAATTGGGATATGGAATAAAATAACTGGGATAAAAGAATTGGAATAAACCCAACACAGTATCAAAAGAAGTTCATAATATTGAAAGAGAACAGCCTCAACAACCTGGAAAACAACATAGAAAGAACACAAAAATACACAAGTACGTGATTACTGAGAAATCTAGCTACTAAAACAGGGCAAACTAATATTCTACAACTGCACAAACTTCCAATACAAATCACAAAAAGTGCTGAACTACCACAAGGACAGATGTACTGTACAACACTGTGACCAGGACCAATTCCTTTCTGGCAAATATAAATGAGCCTTGCCCAAGTACCAATTCCCAAGACTATGTGGTCAGTCCAGCCACTCCGGCCAACAGTTAGAGTTGTTGCCGGTCACTGTACAATGAATAATTATATCGCTATCTAACACTAGTGTATGCACCCACTAATAACAAACACACCACGGACTACGGGAAGTCTAAGTCATTAAAAAGTTTGTGGTCAAAAGTACTTGGAAAGTGGTTGGTCCACTCCCTTGAAACAAGGAGTGCGCTCACAAGGGGACTGTCTCAACCATTCAAAAGCACAGTATAGAGAACTCGCTGTTCAAAATTAAGATCAAAACGTAAGGAGAATGAATCTTTCAATACAAAAACTAGCAGAACTAAAGATAATTAAAAATACACGTACTTGGAAACACCGCGGTCTGACGTTCATGTACACAATTTATTCATGTATGTACAATGTACATGTAGGTACAGTACATTACATTGAACGTTCATGTACATGTACATGTACACATGTACAAATGTACATGTACTGTACATGTACAGTACATGTACAGTACATGTACATGTACATGTACGTACACGTACAATGTACATGTATGTACATGTACATGTACAGTACATGGTACATGCACATTGTACATGTGTACTATACCTGTACTATGAAGCGCACATTGTGAACGAAGATCGAAGGGGGTGCCTGACCATCGCAAAGCCGTACGTTCCTACATGAATATTTAGATATGGGCGTGGTTATCGGCATAATTTACATATAACTTCTTTATATATATATAATAGAGTGTAGACGCTTTCCATTATATATATATAATAGCCTCGTCCAATTGCATTATTTATATATAATTGTTTATTTACATAAGAGGATGATGGTGCACACAATTATATATATATAATAATATGGTGCACACAATTATATATATATATAATGATAGGGTGCACACAATTATATATATATAATGATATGGTGCACACAATTATATATATATAATGATATGGTGCACACAATTATATAATATATAATGATATGGTGCACACGATTATATATATATAATGATATGGTATACACAATTATATATATATATAATGATATGGTGCATACTGCATTATATCTAAATAAAAAAACAACTCTGGCTAAATAATGGATTATATGTTAAATAATGAATTATTTGTAAATAATTGCGTTAAATAATAAATTTACACTTGGCGCCTCATAAGTGCCTGCTCAACTCTTACAGGCACTCCCCCGTCCTCCCCGCAGTAGCCCCTCCACCGCCTCCAGACATTCCACCAACTCTACATTAGAATCGACAATATTAAAGGTAAAATTTAACTGACATGACATGATTTTCACTTAAACCTCACTAACATTTTCACTTGAACAATTTTGTACATGCATGCCATTGTACTGCGCCATGCATAATAATTATGGCTTACGGAAGTATTTTAGTGTGCTGCACCCTTTACTCGCGACGAAATCCAAAAGCCCGCCGTCAACGGCCATGCCCCGTAATTTTAATCGGGTTCGCTAACATGTATCAGATGTCCGTAACTGTTGCGTAACACAAGTGGCCTTGTGTGGAAGACGCTCGCCTGCCAACGTGTAGGTTCGTGGTTCGATCCCGGGGGTATTTTTAACTTCTTTTTTTCTCAGCACGATAGTGCGGTATAAGGTGTTTAAAAAACTCCCGCAAACACCAACGTCGCATGTGGCGCATCTAGATGGGTCGCTGTGACGCTGGGACTGTCCTCGTAATCCAGGTTCGCGTCTTCGTAAAGGGACACATGCGTTTGGTCGACTCGGCGGCCAAGGTCTAGGGGCCGCTGTGTTTCCTCCCTCACATGGCGCAGGGTCTACGGGCCTATATGGATGAGGACAGGGAAGGACGTGCGGTGGACCGGTACCGAGGCCTTAAGAGCTCTAATAGATCCGTGCACACGGGGCGACCCTGGAGGTCCCGGGGATCTGAAAGCTTGGTCTGACACCGCATAACTTTTTTTCTCGCAAACTTTGATTTTTTAAGTGTTTCGTGCTCGTTTTTTCTATTCATTTTTAGCTGTTTGGTCTTCCGAAACAGCTTTTGTTTTCGTTTTTTTTTTCTATACATTTTGTTTTTTTCTCCCCTTTTTTGTCCATCTGTTTCGGTCTTCCGAAACGGCTCTTGTCTTCGTTCTGTTTTGTTTTCCTATTCAAATTTTTTCTTAGTTGTTTCGGTCTTTCAAAAAAAGCTCTTTTTTTCGTTTTTTGTAAATACCCCTTTTCACTTTTTTTTTTTAACGTGTAAGATATCCGAAACTGTTGCGTAACACAAAGTGTCCTTGTGTGAAAGACGCTCGACTGACAACGTGTAGGTTCTTGGTTCGATCCCGGGAGTATTTTTCACTTATTTTTTTCTCAGCACGACTGTGCTGTATAAGGTGTTTAAAAAACTCCCGCAAACACCAACGTCGCATGTGGCACATATCGATGGGTCGCTGTGATGCTGGGACTCTCCTCGTAATCCAGGTTCGCGTCTCCGTATAGACCCATCTTCGATGACGTCACGGTTTTGTTCATCGTCCATCTTGGATTACACACATGAGCACGTCGTCACCGCCGTAACTAAGTCAGCTGTGCATACAAACAACTCCACATGCACGGCGGCAAGTTTTGAACTCGTCGTAGTTGTACTACTACTACTACTGCGTACACTATAGTATATACTAGTTGTGCCATGGAGGAATCTCTTTTTATTCCTCCGTGGTTGTATCATGGATTGGAGGTACTTGTTTTGTTGAAAGATGATTAACTTTTGCGCTGCCCTTGGCTGTGGAAGCAGGGGGATCGTGATAAGAAATATTTTCATCGTTTACCCGCTGTACTGACAAGAAAAGGTGACGCAACTCGTACACTTTCGCTAAAAAGATGGACGAAATGGTTGTCGCGGGTTAATTGTGTACGGATCTGTTCCAGCAATAAAGCCGAGAATGTCGAGAGAACTGTAATAAGCCGACCGTGCAGTATTCGAATTCGCCATGATGACTAACGTAACGTTAAACGAACACAAACGTGCGAGCGAAAGCGTATGTATTTACTCCAAGATGGCGGATCTCGATGTGTCTAGTAGCAACGTGACGTCATTAAGAAGGGTCTATAGCGCTTGTTTTGTAGAAGATATCTGTGTTACTATAGGCCTAAGCCTAAGATTGACAAGCTCAGTGCCAGTGAGTACTGCAGCGGTTGGCAGCGTTCAGGCAACCTAGCTAAAGGATCACCGATAGAGGGCCCCCTACACCCAAAATGACCCATAAGGGTGCAGAACACTCAATAGAGCTCCCATCGAACACTGTACAAAAACACTCACTTTCAAAGTCAATTATCCCATGCCCAAAAGTCTCTCAGTTCTTGTAGCTATACTTAAAATTGTAGTTTGGACCTTCATCTCTCAGATTCTTTTCAATTTTAGTGCTCTTAGCCGATTAGATTTTTTGCTAATTACCCTCAGAAAAAAACACCCCCAAAATGTGTAGCCGTCCAAGCCGAATTTCTGCAAGGATTTGGGATGGACCCCTCCACTTCCACAGCCAAATAGGGCCACATTTAAAGCCAGATATGTCCAAATTACATACCAAATTGAAGAGTGAACCCCCAGGTTGTCTTAAGCTTCACTTGTTCTACAATGTATCAGTTAATTAGCCTCCAAAGACCCCTTATTAAAAATAAGTTGTGGGTACACACTTTATGATAATCAGCTCGGCGGAGCCATCTTGGATGGATTTTGTGTGCTGCACCCTATAAGGGGGCTAAACTTTAGAGTTGGGTCACAAAATTGGGCTTAAAATGTGGCAGAGATGGTACTGATGCAACATGTGAAAATAAAATTGAAAAAAAGTATTGCGTTTGTCCGCAATAATTGAAAATGTGATGGGTGGGGGCCCATGCCTTTGGGCACAATCTGGCATGAGAAACCACTGCTTTAAAGAAGCCATAGGTATACACTTTTTTGACAACTGTATTGGGCTTATGAATAACTGAGAGTTCTGAACTTTGGTTAAGAAAGTAAGGACAAGGGAATAGAAATCGTATTAATTTTTTCATCTTCATTATGTTGGAAATAATAACCAAGAGTCCAAATAATTATGAGGTCATTCTATTTCATAAAAAAATTGTCACTTTGAGTATAATTCACGTGACATGAATTTAAAGGTACCTGCTTGGAAAGAACTCGTTACTGTCACTTTATCAGCTGCCACGTAACATGGGTGTAAAGTTATGGTTTCCCCCTTGCGGTTTAGAACACGATTTGTGTCAACCATTCAATTTGCTGCTTCCCTCAATCTATATGATATCCGAATTTGTACCCGTTTGATCAATGATCATCAGCTTCGGGTGGTCTTCAATAATCATGTGTCAGTGTAATGCGTGACTTGACATTAAAGCTGCATTATTTTAACTGGGAAGAGTTATCGTATTGTACATGTTGCTTCAGGTTGAAACTTTGCTTGAGTTTAGTGTAGAGAGGAGATACTGAAGCCCCCCATATTCCTTGTATAACTGTATTTTTGTATTTGTTCTTAACTATATTTTCCTGTGTCCAATTCATAATCCGCCCCCTCTTCACCAATATTAGGCCTTTGAATAATTCATAGAAAACAAGCCCCTCTAAGATGTGAACAAACTTTAACCTATAGGGATTTTATAATGAACACGTACTTCGGGACTAGATATTACATGTACTTATATTTTAATAGTTATCAATTTGACACCATCTACGCGTTACGCCCCACTTCCCTGAAACCATGCTTTAGCCAGGCAGTGCCTGCTCAACTTTTACAGGTAACTGTTCATAATTTCTTACCGGTATTTCCATTCCCTTATTTTCTAAACCATAGGTATTTATGTTTTGGTTAATAGGCCTCTTATTTACAGCAGATTGTCATAGATTAGTTTGAGGGTATCGTGGGGGAAAACCAAGCCAAGTAAAGGGGGGGGAATTTTAATGATAATTTCGAGTTAGTATCGTCGTGGGAATGGGGCCAGAATTGCCCACGTGTGATTGTAGTTTTGCACACGGCACGGTGCGACCGCTTAATATTTACGTTTACTGTGTTGGTGCACAGCGTTCCATTTTTATACATTGTTATAAACCATCTCTGGGTTGGGGCTCTCTAAAATATTGATATTAATAGCTGGACAGTTTATTTACCCCTGTGATTATTTTGGTTAGGTTTATTTTGAATGAATGAGGATAGGAACAGTATGGTGCAGAAGGGGTGGATCTGTGTGAAAGTACGTGTGTGTATGTGAGCGTCAGCCAGCGGCCGGGGTTGACCATGCGTGTGTGTGAATATGTGTATGTGTGTGTTCTATTCTTTATGTAACATGCTGCCCCTATACCTTAATCATGATAAAGATCAAAGTCTTTTCATCTATGTACTGTAATTGCAAATAGAAACGTAGACATGTTAAATAAGTAAGTGCCTGCTCAACTCTTACAGGCACTCCCCCGTCCTCCCCGCAGTAGCCCCTCCACCGCCTCCAGACATTCCACCAACTCTACATTAGAATCGACAATATTAAAGGTAAAATTTAACTGACATGACATGATTTTCACTTAAACCTCACTAACATTTTCACTTGAACAATTTTGTACATGCATGCCATTGTACTGCGCCATGCATAATAATTATGGCTTACGGAAGTATTTTAGTGTGCTGCACCCTTTACTCGCGACGAAATCCAAAAGCCCGCCGTCAACGGCCATGCCCCGTAATTTTAATCGGGTTCGCTAACATGTATCAGATGTCCGTAACTGTTGCGTAACACAAGTGGCCTTGTGTGGAAGACGCTCGCCTGCCAACGTGTAGGTTCGTGGTTCGATCCCGGGGGTATTTTTAACTTCTTTTTTTCTCAGCACGATAGTGCGGTATAAGGTGTTTAAAAAACTCCCGCAAACACCAACGTCGCATGTGGCGCATCTAGATGGGTCGCTGTGACGCTGGGACTGTCCTCGTAATCCAGGTTCGCGTCTTCGTAAAGGGACACATGCGTTTGGTCGACTCGGCGGCCAAGGTCTAGGGGCCGCTGTGTTTCCTCCCTCACATGGCGCAGGGTCTACGGGCCTATATGGATGAGGACAGGGAAGGACGTGCGGTGGACCGGTACCGAGGCCTTAAGAGCTCTAATAGATCCGTGCACACGGGGCGACCCTGGAGGTCCCGGGGATCTGAAAGCTTGGTCTGACACCGCATAACTTTTTTTCTCGCAAACTTTGATTTTTTAAGTGTTTCGTGCTCGTTTTTTCTATTCATTTTTAGCTGTTTGGTCTTCCGAAACAGCTTTTGTTTTCGGTTTTTTTTTTCTATACATTTTGTTTTTTTCTCCCCTTTTTTGTCCATCTGTTTCGGTCTTCCGAAACGGCTCTTGTCTTCGTTCTGTTTTGTTTTCCTATTCAAATTTTTTCTTAGTTGTTTCGGTCTTTCAAAAAAAGCTCTTCTTTTCGTTTTTTGTAAATACCCCTTTTCACTTTTTTTTTTTAACGTGTAAGATATCCGAAACTGTTGCGTAACACAAAGTGTCCTTGTGTGAAAGACGCTCGACTGACAACGTGTAGGTTCTTGGTTCGATCCCGGGAGTATTTTTCACTTATTTTTTTCTCAGCACGACTGTGCTGTATAAGGTGTTTAAAAAACTCCCGCAAACACCAACGTCGCATGTGGCACATATCGATGGGTCGCTGTGATGCTGGGACTCTCCTCGTAATCCAGGTTCGCGTCTCCGTATAGACCCATCTTCGATGACGTCACGGTTTTGTTCATCGTCTATCTTGGATTACACACATGAGCACGTCGTCACCGCCGTAACTAAGTCAGCTGTGCATACAAACAACTCCACATGCACGGCGGCAAGTTTTGAACTCGTCGTAGTTGTACTACTACTACTACTGCGTACACTATAGTATATACTAGTTGTGCCATGGAGGAATCTCTTTTTATTCCTTCGTGGTTGTATCATGGATTGGAGGTACTTGTTTTGTTGAAAGATGATTAACTTTTGCGCTGCCCTTGGCTGTGGAAGCAGGGGGATCGTGATAAGAAATATTTTCATCGTTTACCCGCTGTACTGACAAGAAAAGGTGACGCAACTCGTACACTTTCGCTAAAAAGATGGACGAAATGGTTGTCGCGGGTTAATTGTGTACGGATCTGTTCCAGCAATAAAGCCGAGAATGTCGAGAGAACTGTAATAAGCCGACCGTGCAGTATTCGAATTCGCCATGATGACTAACGTAACGTTAAACGAACACAAACGTGCGAGCGAAAGCGTATGTATTTACTCCAAGATGGCGGATCTCGATGTGTCTAGTAGCAACGTGACGTCATTAAGAAGGGTCTATAGCGCTTGTTTTGTAGAAGATATCTGTGTTACTATAGGCCTAAGCCTAAGATTGACAAGCTCAGTGCCAGTGAGTACTGCAGCGGTTGGCAGCGTTCAGGCAACCTAGCTAAAGGATCACCGATAGAGGGCGCCCTACACCCAAAATGACCCATAAGGGTGCAGAACACTCAATAGAGCTCCCATCGAACACTGTACAAAAACACTCACTTTCAAAGTCAATTATCCCATGCCCAAAAGTCTCTCAGTTCTTGTAGCTATACTTAAAATTGTAGTTTGGACCTTCATCTCTCAGATTCTTTTCAATTTTAGTGCTCTTAGCCGATTAGATTTTTTGCTAATTACCCTCAGAAAAAAACACCCCCAAAATGTGTAGCCGTCCAAGCCGAATTTCTGCAAGGATTTGGGATGGACCCCTCCACTTCCACAGCCAAATAGGGCCACATTTAAAGCCAGATATGTCCAAATTACATACCAAATTGAAGAGTGAACCCCCAGGTTGTCTTAAGCTTCACTTGTTCTACAATGTATCAATTAATTAGCCTCCAAAGACCCCTTATTAAAAATAAGTTGTGGGTACACACTTTATGATAATCAGCTCGGCGGAGCCATCTTGGATGGATTTTGTGTGCTGCACCCTATAAGGGGGCTAAACTTTAGAGTTGGGTCACAAAATTGGGCTTAAAATGTGGCAGAGATGGTACTGATGCAACATGTGAAAATAAAATTGAAAAAAAGTATTGCGTTTGTCCGCAATAATTGAAAATGTGATGGGTGGGGGCCCATGCCTTTGGGCACAGTCTGGCATGAGAAACCACTGCTTTAAAGAAGCCATAGGTATACACTTTTTTGACAACTGTATTGGGCTTATGAATAACTGAGAGTTCTGAACTTTGGTTAAGAAAGTAAGGACAAGGGAATAGAAATCGTATTAATTTTTTCATCTTCATTATGTTGGAAATAATAACCAAGAGTCCAAATAATTATGAGGTCATTCTATTTCATAAAAAAAATTGTCACTTTGAGTATAATTCACGTGACATGAATTTAAAGGTACCTGCTTGGAAAGAACTCGTTACTGTCACTTTATCAGCTGCCACGTAACATGGGTGTAAAGTTATGGTTTCCCCCTTGCGGTTTAGAACACGATTTGTGTCAACCATTCAATTTGCTGCTTCCCTCAATCTATATGATATCCGAATTTGTACCGTTTGATCAATGATCATCAGCTTCGGGTGGTCTTCAATAATCATGTGTCAGTGTAATGCGTGACTTGACATTAAAGCTGCATTATTTTAACTGGGAAGAGTTATCGTATTGTACATGTTGCTTCAGGTTGAAACTTTGCTTGAGTTTAGTGTAGAGAGGAGATACTAAAGCCCCCCATATTCCTTGTATAACTGTATTTTTGTATTTGTTCTTAACTATATTTTCCTGGGTCCAATTCATAATCCGCCCCCTCTTCACCAATATTAGGCCTTTGAATAATTCATAGAAAACAAGCCCCTCTAAGATGTGAACAACCTTTAACCTGTAGGGATTTTATAATGAACACGTACTTCGGGACTAGATATTACATGTACTTATATTTTAATAGTTATCAATTTGACACCATCTACGCGTTACGCCCCACTTCCCTGAAACCATGCTTTAGCCAGGCAGTGCCTGCTCAACTTTTACAGGTAGCTGTTCATAATTTCTTACCGGTATTTCCATTCCCTTATTTTCTAAACCATATGTATTTATGTTTTGGGTAATAGGCCTCTTATTTACAGCAGATTGTCATAGATTAGTTTGAGGGTATCGTGGGGGAAAACCAAGCCAAGTAAAGGGGGGGGGAATTTTAATGATAATTTCGAGTTAGTATCGTCGTGGGAATGGGGCCAGAATTGCCCACGTGTGATTGTAGTTTTGCACACGGCGCGGTGCGACCGCTTAATATTTACGTTTACTGTGTTGGTGCACAGCGTTCCATTTTTATACATTGTTATAAACCATCTCTGGGTTGGGGCTCTCTAAAATATTGATATTAATAGCTGGACAGTTTATTTACCCCTGTGAATATTTTCGTTAGGTTTATTTTGAATGAATGAGGATAGGAACAGTATGGTGCAGAAGGGGTGGATCTGTGTGAAAGTGTGTGTATGTGAGCGTCAGCCAGCGGCCGGGGTTGACCATGCGTGTGTGTGAATATGTGTATGTGTGTGTTCTATTCTTTATGTAACATGCTGCCCCTATACCTTAATCATGATAAAGATCAGAGTCTTTTCATCTATGTACTGTAATTGCAAATAGAAACGTAGACATGTTAAATAAGTAAGTGCCTGCTCAACTCTTACAGGCACTCCCCCGTCCTCCCCGCAGTAGCCCCTCCACCGCCTCCAGACATTCCACCAACTCTACATTAGAATCGACAATATTAAAGGTAAAATTTAACTGACATGACATGATTTTCACTTAAACCTCACTAACATTTTCACTTGAACAATTTTGTACATGCATGCCATTGTACTGCGCCATGCATAATAATTATGGCTTACGGAAGTATTTTAGTGTGCTGCACCCTTTACTCGCGACGAAATCCAAAAGCCCGCCGTCAACGGCCATGCCCCGTAATTTTAATCGGGTTCGCTAACATGTATCAGATGTCCGTAACTGTTGCGTAACACAAGTGGCCTTGTGTGGAAGACGCTCGCCTGCCAACGTGTAGGTTCGTGGTTCGATCCCGGGGGTATTTTTAACTTCTTTTTTTCTCAGCACGATAGTGCGGTATAAGGTGTTTAAAAAACTCCCGCAAACACCAACGTCGCATGTGGCGCATCTAGATGGGTCGCTGTGACGCTGGGACTGTCCTCGTAATCCAGGTTCGCGTCTTCGTACAGGGACACATGCGTTTGGTCGACTCGGCGGGCAAGGTCTAGGGGCCGCTGTGTTTCCTCCCTCACATGGCGCAGGGTCTACGGGCCTATATGGATGAGGACAGGGAAGGACGTGCGGTGGACCGATACCGAGGCCTTAAGAGCTCTAATAGATCCGTGCACACGGGGCGACCCTGGAGGTCCCGGGGATCTGAAAGCTTGGTCTGACACCGCATAACTTTTTTTCTCGCAAACTTTGATTTTTTAAGTGTTTCGTGCTCGTTTTTTCTATTCATTTTTAGCTGTTTGGTCTTCCGAAACAGCTTTTGTTTTCGTTTTTTTTTTCTATACATTTTGTTTTTTTCTCCCCTTTTTTGTCCATCTGTTTCGGTCTTCCGAAACGGCTCTTGTCTTCGTTCTGTTTTGTTTTCCTATTCAAATTTTTTCTTAGTTGTTTCGGTCTTTCAAAAAAAGTTCTTCTTTTCGTTTTTTGTAAATACCCCTTTTCACTTTTTTTTTTTAACGTGCAAGATATCCGAAACTGTTGCGTAACACAAAGTGTCCTTGTGTGAAAGACGCTCGACTGCCAACGTGTAGGTTCGTGGTTCGATCCCGGGGGTATTTTTCACTTATTTTTTTCTCAGCACGACTGTGCTGTATAAGGTGTTTAAAAAACTCCCGCAAACACCAACGTCGCATGTGGCGCATCTCGATGGGTCGGTGTGATGCTGGGACTCTCCTCGTAATCCAGGTTCGCGTCTCCGTATAGACCCGTCTTCGATGACGTCACGGTTTTGTTCATCGTCCATCTTGGATTACACACATGAGCACGTCGTCACCGCCGTTACTAAGTCAGCTGTGCATACAAACAACTCCACATGCACGGCGGCAAGTTTTGAACTCGTCGTAGTTGTACTACTACTACTACTGCGTACACTATAGTATATACTAGTTGTGCTATGGAGGAATCTCTTTTTATTCCTCCGTGGTTGTATCATGGATTGGAGGTACTTGTTTTGTTGAAAGATGATTAACTTTTGCGCTGCCCTTGGCTGTGGAAGCAGGGGGGTCGTGATAAGAAATATTTTTATCGTTTACCCGCTGTACTGACAAGAAAAGGTGACGCAACTCGTACACTTTCGCTAAAAAGATGGACGAAATGGTTGTCGCGGGTTAATTGTGTACGGATCTGTTCCAGCAATCAAGCCGAGAATGTCGAGAGAACTGTAATAAGCCGACCGTGCAGTATTCGAATTCGCCATGATGACTAACGTAACGTTAAACAAACACAAACGTGCGAGCGAAAGCGTATGTATTTACTCCAAGATGGCGGATCTCGATGTGTCTAGTAGAAACGTGACGTCAGTAAGAAGGGTCTATAGCGCTTGTTTTGTAGTAGATATCTGTGTTACTATAGGCCTAAGCCTAAGATTGACAAGCTCAGTGCCAGTGAGTACTGCAGCAGTTGGCAGCGTTCAGGCAACCTAGCTAAAGAATCACCGATAGAGGGCGCCCTACACCCAAAATGACCCATAAGGGTGCAGAACACTCAATAGAGCTCCCATCGAACACTGTACAAAAACACTCACTTTCAAAGTCAATTATCCCATGCCCAAAAGTCTCTCAGTTCTTGTAGCTATACTTAAAATTGTAGTTTGGACCTTCATCTCTCAGATTCTTTTCAATTTTAGTGCTCTTAGCCGATTAGATTTTTTGCTAATTACCCTCAGAAAAAAACACCCCCCAAATGTGTAGCCGTCCAAGCCGAATTTCTGCAAGGATTTGGGATGGACCCCTCCACTTCCACAGCCAAATAGGGCCACATTTAAAGCCAGATATGTCCAAATTACATACCAAATTGAAGAGTGAACCCCCAGGTTGTCTTAAGCTTCACTTGTTCTACAATGTATCAATTAATTAGCCTCCAAAGACCCCTTATTAAAAATAAGTTGTGGGTACACACTTTATGATAATCAGCTCGGCGGAGCCATCTTGGATGGATTTTGTGTGCTGCACCCTATAAGGGGGCTAAACTTTAGAGTTGGGTCACAAAATTGGGCTTAAAATGTGGCAGAGATGGTACTGATGCAACATGTGAAAATAAAATTGAAAAAAAGTATTGCGTTTGTCCGCAATAATTGAAAATGTGATGGGTGGGGGCCCATGCCTTTGTGCACAGTCTGGCATGAGAAACCACTGCTTTAAAGAAGCCATAGGTATACACTTTTTTGACAACTGTATTGGGCTTATGAATAACTGAGAGTTCTGAACTTTGGTTAAGAAAGTAAGGACAAGGGAATAGAAATCGTATTAATTTTTTCATCTTCATTATGTTGGAAATAATAACCAAGAGTCCAAATAATTATGAGGTCATTCTATTTCATAAAAAAATTGTCACTTTGAGTATAATTCACGTGACATGAATTTAAAGGTACCTGCTTGGAAAGAACTCGTTACTGTCACTTTATCAGCTGCCACGTAACATGGGTGTAAAGTTATGGTTTCCCCCTTGCGGTTTAGAACACGATTTGTGTCAACCATTCAATTTGCTGCTTCCCTCAATCTATATGATATCCGAATTTGTACCGTTTGATCAATGATCATCAGCTTCGGGTGGTCTTCAATAATCATGTGTCAGTGTAATGCGTGACTTGACATTAAAGCTGCATTATTTTAACTGGGAAGAGTTATCGTATTGTACATGTTGCTTCAGGTTGAAACTTTGCTTGAGTTTAGTGTAGAGAGGAGATACTAAAGCCCCCCATATTCCTTGTATAACTGTATTTTTGTATTTGTTCTTAACTATATTTTCCTGTGTCCAATTCATAATCCGCCCCCTCTTCACCAATATTAGGCCTTTGAATAATTCATAGAAAACAAGCCCCTCTAAGATGTGAACAACCTTTAACCTGTAGGGATTTTATAATGAACACGTACTTCGGGACTAGATATTACATGTACTTATATTTTAATAGTTATCAATTTGACACCATCTACGCGTTACGCCCCACTTCCCTGAAACCATGCTTTAGCCAGGCAGTGCCTGCTCAACTTTTACAGGTAGCTGTTCATAATTTCTTACCGGTATTTCCATTCCCTTATTTTCTAAACCATATGTATTTATGTTTTGGGTAATAGGCCTCTTATTTACAGCAGATTGTCATAGATTAGTTTGAGGGTATCGTGGGGGAAAACCAAGCCAAGTAAAGGGGGGGGAATTTTAATGATAATTTCGAGTTAGTATCGTCGTGGGAATGGGGCCAGAATTGCCCACGTGTGATTGTAGTTTTGCACACGGCGCGGTGCGACCGCTTAATATTTACGTTTACTGTGTTGGTGCACAGCGTTCCATTTTTATACATTGTTATAAACCATCTCTGGGTTGGGGCTCTCTAAAATATTGATATTAATAGCTGGACAGTTTATTTACCCCTGTGAATATTTTCGTTAGGTTTATTTTGAATGAATGAGGATAGGAACAGTATGGTGCAGAAGGGGTGGATCTGTGTGAAAGTGTGTGTATGTGAGCGTCAGCCAGCGGCCGGGGTTGACCATGCGTGTGTGTGAATATGTGTATGTGTGTGTTCTATTCTTTATGTAACATGCTGCCCCTATACCTTAATCATGATAAAGATCAGAGTCTTTTCATCTATGTACTGTAATTGCAAATAGAAACGTAGACATGTTAAATAAGTAAGTGCCTGCTCAACTCTTACAGGCACTCCCCCGTCCTCCCCGCAGTAGCCCCTCCACCGCCTCCAGACATTCCACCAACTCTACATTAGAATCGACAATATTAAAGGTAAAATTTAACTGACATGACATGATTTTCACTTAAACCTCACTAACATTTTCACTTGAACAATTTTGTACATGCATGCCATTGTACTGCGCCATGCATAATAATTATGGCTTACGGAAGTATTTTAGTGTGCTGCACCCTTTACTCGCGACGAAATCCAAAAGCCCGCCGTCAACGGCCATGCCCCGTAATTTTAATCGGGTTCGCTAACATGTATCAGATGTCCGTAACTGTTGCGTAACACAAGTGGCCTTGTGTGGAAGACGCTCGCCTGCCAACGTGTAGGTTCGTGGTTCGATCCCGGGGGTATTTTTAACTTCTTTTTTTCTCAGCACGATAGTGCGGTATAAGGTGTTTAAAAAACTCCCGCAAACACCAACGTCGCATGTGGCGCATCTAGATGGGTCGCTGTGACGCTGGGACTGTCCTCGTAATCCAGGTTCGCGTCTTCGTACAGGGACACATGCGTTTGGTCGACTCGGCGGCCAAGGTCTAGGGGCCGCTGTGTTTCCTCCCTCACATGGCGCAGGGTCTACGGGCCTATATGGATGAGGACAGGGAAGGACGTGCGGTGGACCGGTACCGAGGCCTTAAGAGCTCTAATAGATCCGTGCACACGGGGCGACCCTGGAGGTCCCGGGGATCTGAAAGCTTGGTCTGACACCGCATAACTTTTTTTCTCGCAAACTTTGATTTTTTAAGTGTTTCGTGCTCGTTTTTTCTATTCATTTTTAGCTGTTTGGTCTTCCGAAACAGCTTTTGTTTTCGTTTTTTTTTTCTATACATTTTGTTTTTTTCTCCCCTTTTTTGTCCATCTGTTTCGGTCTTCCGAAACGGCTCTTGTCTTCGTTCTGTTTTGTTTTCCTATTCAAATTTTTTCTTAGTTGTTTCGGTCTTTCAAAAAAAGTTCTTCTTTTCGTTTTTTGTAAATACCCCTTTTCACTTTTTTTTTTTAACGTGCAAGATATCCGAAACTGTTGCGTAACACAAAGTGTCCTTGTGTGAAAGACGCTCGACTGCCAACGTGTAGGTTCGTGGTTCGATCCCGGGGGTATTTTTCACTTATTTTTTTCTCAGCACGACTGTGCTGTATAAGGTGTTTAAAAAACTCCCGCAAACACCAACGTCGCATGTGGCGCATCTCGATGGGTCGGTGTGATGCTGGGACTCTCCTCGTAATCCAGGTTCGCGTCTCCGTATAGACCCGTCTTCGATGACGTCACGGTTTTGTTCATCGTCCATCTTGGATTACACACATGAGCACGTCGTCACCGCCGTTACTAAGTCAGCTGTGCATACAAACAACTCCACATGCACGGCGGCAAGTTTTGAACTCGTCGTAGTTGTACTACTACTACTACTGCGTACACTATAGTATATACTAGTTGTGCTATGGAGGAATCTCTTTTTATTCCTCCGTGGTTGTATCATGGATTGGAGGTACTTGTTTTGTTGAAAGATGATTAACTTTTGCGCTGCCCTTGGCTGTGGAAGCAGGGGGGTCGTGATAAGAAATATTTTTATCGTTTACCCGCTGTACTGACAAGAGAAGGTGACGCAACTCGTACACTTTCGCTAAAAAGATGGACGAAATGGTTGTCGCGGGTTAATTGTGTACGGATCTGTTCCAGCAATCAAGCCGAGAATGTCGAGAGAACTGTAATAAGCCGACCGTGCAGTATTCGAATTCGCCATGATGACTAACGTAACGTTAAACAAACACAAACGTGCGAGCGAAAGCGTATGTATTTACTCCAAGATGGCGGATCTCGATGTGTCTAGTAGAAACGTGACGTCAGTAAGAAGGGTCTATAGCGCTTGTTTTGTAGTAGATATCTGTGTTACTATAGGCCTAAGCCTAAGATTGACAAGCTCAGTGCCAGTGAGTACTGCAGCAGTTGGCAGCGTTCAGGCAACCTAGCTAAAGAATCACCGATAGAGGGCGCCCTACACCCAAAATGACCCATAAGGGTGCAGAACACTCAATAGAGCTCCCATCGAACACTGTACAAAAACACTCACTTTCAAAGTCAATTATCCCATGCCCAAAAGTCTCTCAGTTCTTGTAGCTATACTTAAAATTGTAGTTTGGACCTTCATCTCTCAGATTCTTTTCAATTTTAGTGCTCTTAGCCGATTAGATTTTTTGCTAATTACCCTCAGAAAAAAACACCCCCAAAATGTGTAGCCGTCCAAGCCGAATTTCTGCAAGGATTTGGGATGGACCCCTCCACTTCCACAGCCAAATAGGGCCACATTTAAAGCCAGATATGTCCAAATTACATACCAAATTGAAGAGTGAACCCCCAGGTTGTCTTAAGCTTCACTTGTTCTACAATGTATCAGTTAATTAGCCTCCAAAGACCCCTTATTAAAAAAAAGTTGTGGGTACACACTTTATGATAATCAGCTCGGCGGAGCCATCTTGGATGGATTTTGTGTGCTGCACCCTATAAGGGGGCTAAACTTTAGAGTTGGGTCACAAAATTGGGCTTAAAATGTGGCAGAGATGGTACTGATGCAACATGTGAAAATAAAATTGAAAAAAAGCATTGCGTTTGTCCGCAATAATTGAAAATGTGATGGGTGGGGGCCCATGCCTTTGTGCACAGTCTGGCATGAGAAACCACTGCTTTAAAGAAGCCATAGGTATACACTTTTTTGACAACTGTATTGGGCTTATGAATAACTGAGAGTTCTGAACTTTGGTTAAGAAAGTAAGGACAAGGGAATAGAAATCGTATTAATTTTTTCATCTTCATTATGTTGGAAATAATAACCAAGAGTCCAAATAATTATGAGGTCATTCTATTTCATAAAAAAAATTGTCACTTTGAGTATAATTCACGTGACATGAATTTAAAGGTACCTGCTTGGAAAGAACTCGTTACTGTCACTTTATCAGCTGCCGCGTAACATGGGTGTAAAGTTATGGTTTCCCCCTTGCGGTTTAGAACACGATTTGTGTCAACCATTCAATTTGCTGCTTCCCTCAATGTATATGATATCCGAATTTGTACCGTTTGATCAATGATCATCAGCTTCGGGTGGTCTTCAATAATCATGTGTCAGTGTAATGCGTGACTTGACATTAAAGCTGCATTATTTTAACTGGGACGAGTTATCGTATTGTACATGTTGCTTCAGGTTGAAACTTTGCTTGAGTTTAGGATCGACAATATTAAAGGTAAAATTTAACTGACATGACATGATTTTCACTTAAACCTCACTAACATTTTCACTTGAACAATTTTGTACATGCATGCCATTGTACTGCGCCATGCATAATAATTATGGCTTACGGAAGTATTTTAGTGTGCTGCACCCTTTACTCGCGACGAAATCCAAAAGCCCGCCGTCAACGGCCATGCCCCGTAATTTTAATCGGGTTCGCTAACATGTATCAGATGTCCGTAACTGTTGCGTAACACAAGTGGCCTTGTGTGGAAGACGCTCGCCTGCCAACGTGTAGGTTCGTGGTTCGATCCCGGGGGTATTTTTAACTTCTTTTTTTCTCAGCACGATAGTGCGGTATAAGGTGTTTAAAAAACTCCCGCAAACACCAACGTCGCATGTGGCGCATCTAGATGGGTCGCTGTGACGCTGGGACTGTCCTCGTAATCCAGGTTCGCGTCTTCGTACAGGGACACATGCGTTTGGTCGACTCGGCGGCCAAGGTCTAGGGGCCGCTGTGTTTCCTCCCTCACATGGCGCAGGGTCTACGGGCCTATATGGATGAGGACAGGGAAGGACGTGCGGTGGACCGATACCGAGGCCTTAAGAGCTCTAATAGATCCGTGCACACGGGGCGACCCTGGAGGTCCCGGGGATCTGAAAGCTTGGTCTGACACCGCATAACTTTTTTTCTCGCAAACTTTGATTTTTTAAGTGTTTCGTGCTCGTTTTTTCTATTCATTTTTAGCTGTTTGGTCTTCCGAAACAGCTTTTGTTTTCGTTTTTTTTTTCTATACATTTTGTTTTTTTCTCCCCTTTTTTGTCCATCTGTTTCGGTCTTCCGAAACGGCTCTTGTCTTCGTTCTGTTTTGTTTTCCTATTCAATTTTTTTCTTAGTTGTTTCGGTCTTTCAAAAAAAGCTCTTCTTTTCGTTTTTTGTAAATACCCCTTTTCACTTTTTTTTTTAACGTGCAAGATATCCGAAACTGTTGCGTAACACAAAGTGTCCTTGTGTGAAAGACGCTCGACTGCCAACGTGTAGGTTCGTGGTTCGATCCCGGGGGTATTTTTCACTTATTTTTTTCTCAGCACGACTGTGCTGTATAAGGTGTTTAAAAAACTCCCGCAAACACCAACGTCGCATGTGGCTCATCTCGATGGGTCTGTGTGATGCTGGGACTCTCCTCGTAATCCAGGTTCGCGTCTCCGTATAGACCCGTCTTCGATGACGTCACGGTTTTGTTCATCGTCCATCTTGGATTACACACATGAGCACGTCGTCACCGCCGTTACTAAGTCAGCTGTGCATACAAACAACTCCACATGCACGGCGGCAAGTTTTGAACTCGTCGTAGTTGTACTACTACTACTACTGCGTACACTATAGTATATACTAGTTGTGCTATGGAGGAATCTCTTTTTATTCCTCCGTGGTTGTATCATGGATTGGAGGTACTTGTTTTGTTGAAAGATGATTAACTTTTGCGCTGCCCTTGGCTGTGGAAGCAGGGGGGTCGTGATAAGAAATATTTTTATCGTTTACCCGCTGTACTGACAAGAGAAGGTGACGCAACTCGTACACTTTCGCTAAAAAGATGGACGAAATGGTTGTCGCGGGTTAATTGTGTACGGATCTGTTCCAGCAATAAAGCCGAGAATGTCGAGAGAACTGTAATAAGCCGACCGTGCAGTATTCGAATTCGCCATGATGACTAACGTAACGTTAAACAAACACAAACGTGCGAGCGAAAGCGTATGTATTTACTCCAAGATGGCGGATCTCGATGTGTCTAGTAGCAACGTGACGTCAGTAAGAAGGGTCTATAGCGCTTGTTTTGTAGTAGATATCTGTGTTACTATAGGCCTAAGCCTAAGATTGACAAGCTCAGTGCCAGTGAGTACTGCAGCAGTTGGCAGCGTTCAGGCAACCTAGCTAAAGGATCACCGATAGAGGGCGCCCTACACCCAAAATGACCCATAAGGGTGCAGAACACTCAATAGAGCTCCCATTGAACACTGTACAAAAACACTCACTTTCAAAGTCAATTATCCCATGCCCAAAAGTCTCTCAGTTCTTGTAGCTATACTTAAAATTGTAGTTTGGACCTACATCTCTCAGATTCTTTTCAATTTTAGTGCTCTTAGCCGATTAGATTTTTTGCTAATTACCCTCAGAAAAAAACACCCCCCAAATGTGTAGCCGTCCAAGCCGAATTTCTGCAAGGATTTGGGATGGACCCCTCCACTTCCACAGCCAAATAGGGCCACATTTAAAGCCAGATATGTCCAAATTACATACCAAATTGAAGAGTGAACCCCCAGGTTGTCTTAAGCTTCACTTGTTCTACAATGTATCAGTTAATTAGCCTCCAAAGACCCCTTATTAAAAAAAAGTTGTGGGTACACACTTTATGATAATCAGCTCGGCGGAGCCATCTTGGATGGATTTTGTGTGCTGCACCCTATAAGGGGGCTAAACTTTAGAGTTGGGTCACAAAATTGGGCTTAAAATGTGGCAGAGATGGTACTGATGCAACATGTGAAAATAAAATTGAAAAAAAGCATTGCGTTTGTCCGCAATAATTGAAAATGTGATGGGTGGGGGCCCATGCCTTTGTGCACAGTCTGGCATGAGAAACCACTGCTTTAAAGAAGCCATAGGTATACACTTTTTTGACAACTGTATTGGGCTTATGAATAACTGAGAGTTCTGAACTTTGGTTAAGAAAGTAAGGACAAGGGAATAGAAATCGTATTAATTTTTTCATCTTCATTATGTTGGAAATAATAACCAAGAGTCCAAATAATTATGAGGTCATTCTATTTCATAAAAAAAATTGTCACTTTGAGTATAATTCACGTGACATGAATTTAAAGGTACCTGCTTGGAAAGAACTCGTTACTGTCACTTTATCAGCTGCCGCGTAACATGGGTGTAAAGTTATGGTTTCCCCCTTGCGGTTTAGAACACGATTTGTGTCAACCATTCAATTTGCTGCTTCCCTCAATGTATATGATATCCGAATTTGTACCGTTTGATCAATGATCATCAGCTTCGGGTGGTCTTCAATAATCATGTGTCAGTGTAATGCGTGACTTGACATTAAAGCTGCATTATTTTAACTGGGACGAGTTATCGTATTGTACATGTTGCTTCAGGTTGAAACTTTGCTTGAGTTTAGAATCGACAATATTAAAGGTAAAATTTAACTGACATGACATGATTTTCACTTAAACCTCACTAACATTTTCACTTGAACAATTTTGTACATGCATGCCATTGTACTGCGCCATGCATAATAATTATGGCTTACGGAAGTATTTTAGTGTGCTGCACCCTTTACTCGCGACGAAATCCAAAAGCCCGCCGTCAACGGCCATGCCCCGTAATTTTAATCGGGTTCGCTAACATGTATCAGATGTCCGTAACTGTTGCGTAACACAAGTGGCCTTGTGTGGAAGACGCTCTCCTGCCAACGTGTAGGTTCGTGGTTCGATCCCGGGGGTATTTTTAACTTCTTTTTTTCTCAGCACGATAGTGCGGTATAAGGTGTTTAAAAAACTCCCGCAAACACCAACGTCGCATGTGGCGCATCTAGATGGGTCGCTGTGACGCTGGGACTGTCCTCGTAATCCAGGTTCGCGTCTTCGTACAGGGACACATGCGTTTGGTCGACTCGGCGGCCAAGGTCTAGGGGCCGCTGTGTTTCCTCCCTCACATGGCGCAGGGTCTACGGGCCTATATGGATGAGGACAGGGAAGGACGTGCGGTGGACCGGTACCGAGGCCTTAAGAGCTCTAATAGATCCGTGCACACGGGGCGACCCTGGAGGTCCCGGGGATCTGAAAGCTTGGTCTGACACCGCATAACTTTTTTTCTCGCAAACTTTGATTTTTTAAGTGTTTCGTGCTCGTTTTTTCTATTCATTTTTAGCTGTTTGGTCTTCCGAAACAGCTTTTGTTTTCGTTTTTTTTTTCTATACATTTTGTTTTTTTCTCCCCTTTTTTGTCCATCTGTTTCGGTCTTCCGAAACGGCTCTTGTCTTCGTTCTGTTTTGTTTTCCTATTCAAATTTTTTCTTAGTTGTTTCGGTCTTTCAAAAAAAGCTCTCCTTTTCGTTTTTTGTAAATACCCCTTTTCACTTTTTTGTTTTAACGTGCAAGATATCCGAAACTGTTGCGTAACACAAAGTGTCCTTGTGTGAAAGACGCTCGACTGCCAACGTGTAGGTTCGTGGTTCGATCCCGGGGGTATTTTTCACTTATTTTTTTCTCAGCACGACTGTGCTGTATAAGGTGTTTAAAAAACTCCCGCAAACACCAACGTCGCATGTGGCTCATCTCGATGGGTCGGTGTGATGCTGGGACTCTCCTCGTAATCCAGGTTCGCGTCTCCGTATAGACCCGTCTTCGATGACGTCACGGTTTTGTTCATCGTCCATCTTGGATTACACACATGAGCACGTCGTCACCGCCGTAACTAAGTCAGCTGTGCATACAAACAACTCCACATGCACGGCGGCAAGTTTTGAACTCGTCGTAGTTGTACTACTACTACTACTGCGTACACTATAGTATATACTAGTTGTGCTATGGAGGAATCTCTTTTTATTCCTCCGTGGTTGTATCATGGATTGGAGGTACTTGTTTTGTTGAAAGATGATTAACTTTTGCGCTGCCCTTGGCTGTGGAAGCAGGGGGGTCGTGATAAGAAATATTTTTATCGTTTACCCGCTGTACTGACAAGAGAAGGTGACGCAACTCGTACACTTTCGCTAAAAAGATGGACGAAATGGTTGTCGCGGGTTAATTGTGTACGGATCTGTTCCAGCAATAAAGCCGAGAATGTCGAGAGAACTGTAATAAGCCGACCGTGCAGTATTCGAATTCGCCATGATGACTAACGTAACGTTAAACAAACACAAACGTGCGAGCGAAAGCGTATGTATTTACTCCAAGATGGCGGATCTCGATGTGTCTAGTAGCAACGTGACGTCAGTAAGAAGGGTCTATAGCGCTTGTTTTGTAGTAGATATCTGTGTTACTATAGGCCTAAGCCTAAGATTGACAAGCTCAGTGCCAGTGAGTACTGCAGCAGTTGGCAGCGTTCAGGCAACCTAGCTAAAGGATCACCGATAGAGGGCGCCCTACACCCAAAATGACCCATAAGGGTGCAGAACACTCAATAGAGCTCCCATCGAACACTGTACAAAAACACTCACTTTCAAAGTCAATTATCCCATGCCCAAAAGTCTCTCAGTTCTTGTAGCTATACTTAAAATTGTAGTTTGGACCTTCATCTCTCAGATTCTTTTCAATTTTAGTGCTCTTAGCCGATTAGATTTTTTGCTAATTACCCTCAGAAAAAAACACCCCCCAAATGTGTAGCCGTCCAAGCCGAATTTCTGCAAGGATTTGGGATGGACCCCTCCACTTCCACAGCCAAATAGGGCCACATTTAAAGCCAGATATGTCCAAATTACATACCAAATTGAAGAGTGAACCCCCAGGTTGTCTTAAGCTTCACTTGTTCTACAATGTATCAGTTAATTAGCCTCCAAAGACCCCTTATTAAAAAAAAGTTGTGGGTACACACTTTATGATAATCAGCTCGGCGGAGCCATCTTGGATGGATTTTGTGTGCTGCACCCTATAAGGGGGCTAAACTTTAGAGTTGGGTCACAAAATTGGGCTTAAAATGTGGCAGAGATGGTACTGATGCAACATGTGAAAATAAAATTGAAAAAAAGTATTGCGTTTGTCCGCAATAATTGAAAATGTGATGGGTGGGGGCCCATGCCTTTGTGCACAGTCTGGCATGAGAAACCACTGCTTTAAAGAAGCCATAGGTACACACTTTTTTGACAACTGTATTGGGCTTATGAATAACTGAGAGTTCTGAACTTTGGTTAAGAAAGTAAGGACAAGGGAATAGAAATCGTATTAATTTTTTCATCTTCATTATGTTGGAAATAATAACCAAGAGTCCAAATAATTATGAGGTCATTCTATTTCATAAAAAAAATTGTCACTTTGAGTATAATTCACGTGACATGAATTTAAAGGTACCTGCTTGGAAAGAACTCGTTACTGTCACTTTATCAGCTGCCACGTAACATGGGTGTAAAGTTATGGTTTCCCCCTTGCGGTTTAGAACACGATTTGTGTCAACCATTCAATTTGCTGCTTCCCTCAATGTATATGATATCCGAATTTGTACCGTTTGATCAATGATCATCAGCTTCGGGTGGTCTTCAATAATCATGTGTCAGTGTAATGCGTGACTTGACATTAAAGCTGCATTATTTTAACTGGGAAGAGTTATCGTATTGTACATGTTGCTTCAGGTTGAAACTTTGCTTGAGTTTAGAATCGACAATATTAAAGGTAAAATTTAACTGACATGACATGATTTTCACTTAAACCTCACTAACATTTTCACTTGAACAATTTTGTACATGCATGCCATTGTACTGCGCCATGCATAATAATTATGGCTTACGGAAGTATTTTAGTGTGCTGCACCCTTTACTCGCGACGAAATCCAAAAGCCCGCCGTCAACGGCCATGCCCCGTAATTTTAATCGGGTTCGCTAACATGTATCAGATGTCCGTAACTGTTGCGTAACACAAGTGGCCTTGTGTGGAAGACGCTCGCCTGCCAACGTGTAGGTTCGTGGTTCGATCCCGGGGGTATTTTTAACTCTTTTTTTTCTCAGCACGATAGTGCGGTATAAGGTGTTTAAAAAACTCCCGCAAACACCAACGTCGCATGTGGCGCATCTAGATGGGTCGCTGTGACGCTGGGACTGTCCTCGTAATCCAGGTTCGCGTCTTCGTACAGGGACACATGCGTTTGGTCGACTCGGCGGCCAAGGTCTAGGGGCCGCTGTGTTTCCTCCCTCACATGGCGCAGGGTCTACGGGCCTATATGGATGAGGACAGGGAAGGACGTGCGGTGGACCGGTACCGAGGCCTTAAGAGCTCTAATAGATCCGTGCACACGGGGCGACCCTGGAGGTCCCGGGGATCTGAAAGCTTGGTCTGACACCGCATAACTTTTTTTCTCGCAAACTTTGATTTTTTAAGTGTTTCGTGCTCGTTTTTTCTATTCATTTTTAGCTGTTTGGTCTTCCGAAACAGCTTTTGTTTTCGTTTTTTTTTTCTATACATTTTGTTTTTTTCTCCCCTTTTTTGTCCATCTGTTTCGGTCTTCCGAAACGGCTCTTGTCTTCGTTCTGTTTTGTTTTCCTATTCAAATTTTTTCTTAGTTGTTTCGGTCTTTCAAAAAAAGCTCTCCTTTTCGTTTTTTGTAAATACCCCTTTTCACTTTTTTGTTTTAACGTGCAAGATATCCGAAACTGTTGCGTAACACAAAGTGTCCTTGTGTGAAAGACGCTCGACTGCCAACGTGTAGGTTCGTGGTTCGATCCCGGGGGTATTTTTCACTTATTTTTTTCTCAGCACGACTGTGCTGTATAAGGTGTTTAAAAAACTCCCGCAAACACCAACGTCGCATGTGGCTCATCTCGATGGGTCGGTGTGATGCTGGGACTCTCCTCGTAATCCAGGTTCGCGTCTCCGTATAGACCCGTCTTCGATGACGTCACGGTTTTGTTCATCGTCCATCTTGGATTACACACATGAGCACGTCGTCACCGCCGTTACTAAGTCAGCTGTGCATACAAACAACTCCACATGCACGGCGGCAAGTTTTGAACTCGTCGTAGTTGTACTACTACTACTACTGCGTACACTATAGTATATACTAGTTGTGCTATGGAGGAATCTCTTTTTATTCCTCCGTGGTTGTATCATGGATTGGAGGTACTTGTTTTGTTGAAAGATGATTAACTTTTGCGCTGCCCTTGGCTGTGGAAGCAGGGGGGTCGTGATAAGAAATATTTTTATCGTTTACCCGCTGTACTGACAAGAGAAGGTGACGCAACTCGTACACTTTCGCTAAAAAGATGGACGAAATGGTTGTCGCGGGTTAATTGTGTACGGATCTGTTCCAGCAATAAAGCCGAGAATGTCGAGAGAACTGTAATAAGCCGACCGTGCAGTATTCGAATTCGCCATGATGACTAACGTAACGTTAAACAAACACAAACGTGCGAGCGAAAGCGTATGTATTTACTCCAAGATGGCGGATCTCGATGTGTCTAGTAGCAACGTGACGTCAGTAAGAAGGGTCTATAGCGCTTGTTTTGTAGTAGATATCTGTGTTACTATAGGCCTAAGCCTAAGATTGACAAGCTCAGTGCCAGTGAGTACTGCAGCAGTTGGCAGCGTTCAGGCAACCTAGCTAAAGGATCACCGATAGAGGGCGCCCTACACCCAAAATGACCCATAAGGGTGCAGAACACTCAATAGAGCTCCCATCGAACACTGTACAAAAACACTCACTTTCAAAGTCAATTATCCCATGCCCAAAAGTCTCTCAGTTCTTGTAGCTATACTTAAAATTGTAGTTTGGACCTTCATCTCTCAGATTCTTTTCAATTTTAGTGCTCTTAGCCGATTAGATTTTTTGCTAATTACCCTCAGAAAAAAACACCCCCCAAATGTGTAGCCGTCCAAGCCGAATTTCTGCAAGGATTTGGGATGGACCCCTCCACTTCCACAGCCAAATAGGGCCACATTTAAAGCCAGATATGTCCAAATTACATACCAAATTGAAGAGTGAACCCCCAGGTTGTCTTAAGCTTCACTTGTTCTACAATGTATCAGTTAATTAGCCTCCAAAGACCCCTTATTAAAAAAAAGTTGTGGGTACACACTTTATGATAATCAGCTCGGCGGAGCCATCTTGGATGGATTTTGTGTGCTGCACCCTATAAGGGGGCTAAACTTTAGAGTTGGGTCACAAAATTGGGCTTAAAATGTGGCAGAGATGGTACTGATGCAACATGTGAAAATAAAATTGAAAAAAAGTATTGCGTTTGTCCGCAATAATTGAAAATGTGATGGGTGGGGGCCCATGCCTTTGTGCACAGTCTGGCATGAGAAACCACTGCTTTAAAGAAGCCATAGGTACACACTTTTTTGACAACTGTATTGGGCTTATGAATAACTGAGAGTTCTGAACTTTGGTTAAGAAAGTAAGGACAAGGGAATAGAAATCGTATTAATTTTTTCATCTTCATTATGTTGGAAATAATAACCAAGAGTTCAAATAATTATGAGGTCATTCTATTTCATAAAAAAAATTGTCACTTTGAGTATAATTCACGTGACATGAATTTAAAGGTACCTGCTTGGAAAGAACTCGTTACTGTCACTTTATCAGCGCCCACGTAACATGGGTGTAAAGTTATGGTTTCCCCCTTGCGGTTTAGAACACGATTTGTGTCAACCATTCAATTTGCTGCTTCCCTCAATGTATATGATATCCGAATTTGTACCGTTTGATCAATGATCATCAGCTTCGGGTGGTCTTCAATAATCATGTGTCAGTGTAATGCGTGACTTGACATTAAAGCTGCATTATTTTAACTGGGAAGAGTTATCGTATTGTACATGTTGCTTCAGGTTGAAACTTTGCTTGAGTTTAGAATCGACAATATTAAAGGTAAAATTTAACTGACATGACATGATTTTCACTTAAACCTCACTAACATTTTCACTTGAACAATTTTGTACATGCATGTCATTGTACTGCGCCATGCATAATAATTATGGCTTACGGAAGTATTTTAGTGTGCTGCACCCTTTACTCGCGACGAAATCCAAAAGCCCGCCGTCAACGGCCATGCCCCGTAATTTTAATCGGGTTCGCTAACATGTATCAGATGTCCGTAACTGTTGCGTAACACAAGTGGCCTTGTGTGGAAGACGCTCGCCTGCCAACGTGTAGGTTCGTGGTTCGATCCCGGGGGTATTTTTAACTTCTTTTTTTCTCAGCACGATAGTGCGGTATAAGGTGTTTAAAAAACTCCCGCAAACACCAACGTCGCATGTGGCGCATCTAGATGGGTCGCTGTGACGCTGGGACTGTCCTCGTAATCCAGGTTCGCGTCTTCGTACAGGGACACATGCGTTTGGTCGACTCGGCGGCCAAGGTCTAGGGGCCGCTGTGTTTCCTCCCTCACATGGCGCAGGGTCTACGGGCCTATATGGATGAGGACAGGGAAGGACGTGCGGTGGACCGGTACCGAGGCCTTAAGAGCTCTAATAGATCCGTGCACACGGGGCGACCCTGGAGGTCCCGGGGATCTGAAAGCTTGGTCTGACACCGCATAACTTTTTTTCTCGCAAACTTTGATTTTTTAAGTGTTTCGTGCTCGTTTTTTCTATTCATTTTTAGCTGTTTGGTCTTCCGAAACAGCTTTTGTTTTCGTTTTTTTTTTCTATACATTTTGTTTTTTTCTCCCCTTTTTTGTCCATCTGTTTCGGTCTTCCGAAACGGCTCTTGTCTTCGTTCTGTTTTGTTTTCCTATTCAAATTTTTTCTTAGTTGTTTCGGTCTTTCAAAAAAAGCTCTCCTTTTCGTTTTTTGTAAATACCCCTTTTCACTTTTTTGTTTTAACGTGCAAGATATCCGAAACTGTTGCGTAACACAAAGTGTCCTTGTGTGAAAGACGCTCGACTGCCAACGTGTAGGTTCGTGGTTCGATCCCGGGGGTATTTTTCACTTATTTTTTTCTCAGCACGACTGTGCTGTATAAGGTGTTTAAAAAACTCCCGCAAACACCAACGTCGCATGTGGCTCATCTCGATGGGTCGGTGTGATGCTGGGACTCTCCTCGTAATCCAGGTTCGCGTCTCCGTATAGACCCGTCTTCGATGACGTCACGGTTTTGTTCATCGTCCATCTTGGATTACACACATGAGCACGTCGTCACCGCCGTTACTAAGTCAGCTGTGCATACAAACAACTCCACATGCACGGCGGCAAGTTTTGAACTCGTCGTAGTTGTACTACTACTACTACTGCGTACACTATAGTATATACTAGTTGTGCTATGGAGGAATCTCTTTTTATTCCTCCGTGGTTGTATCATGGATTGGAGGTACTTGTTTTGTTGAAAGATGATTAACTTTTGCGCTGCCCTTGGCTGTGGAAGCAGGGGGGTCGTGATAAGAAATATTTTTATCGTTTACCCGCTGTACTGACAAGAGAAGGTGACGCAACTCGTACACTTTCGCTAAAAAGATGGACGAAATGGTTGTCGCGGGTTAATTGTGTACGGATCTGTTCCAGCAATAAAGCCGAGAATGTCGAGAGAACTGTAATAAGCCGACCGTGCAGTATTCGAATTCGCCATGATGACTAACGTAACGTTAAACAAACACAAACGTGCGAGCGAAAGCGTATGTATTTACTCCAAGATGGCGGATCTCGATGTGTCTAGTAGCAACGTGACGTCAGTAAGAAGGGTCTATAGCGCTTGTTTTGTAGTAGATATCTGTGTTACTATAGGCCTAAGCCTAAGATTGACAAGCTCAGTGCCAGTGAGTACTGCAGCAGTTGGCAGCGTTCAGGCAACCTAGCTAAAGGATCACCGATAGAGGGCGCCCTACACCCAAAATGACCCATAAGGGTGCAGAACACTCAATAGAGCTCCCATCGAACACTGTACAAAAACACTCACTTTCAAAGTCAATTATCCCATGCCCAAAAGTCTCTCAGTTCTTGTAGCTATACTTAAAATTGTAGTTTGGACCTTCATCTCTCAGATTCTTTTCAATTTGAGTGCTCTTAGCCGATTAGATTTTTTGCTAATTACCCTCAGAAAAAAACACTCCCCAAATGTGTAGCCGTCCAAGCCGAATTTCTGCAAGGATTTGGGATGGACCCCTCCACTTCCACAGCCAAATAGGGCCACATTTAAAGCCAGATATGTCCAAATTACATACCAAATTGAAGAGTGAACCCCCAGGTTGTCTTAAGCTTCACTTGTTCTACAATGTATCAGTTAATTAGCCTCCAAAGACCCCTTATTAAAAAAAAGTTGTGTGTACACACTTTATGATAATCAGCTCGGCGGAGCCATCTTGGATGGATTTTGTGTGCTGCACCCTATAAGGGGGCTAAACTTTAGAGTTGGGTCACAAAATTGGGCTTAAAATGTGGCAGAGATGGTACTGATGCAACATGTGAAAATAAAATTGAAAAAAAGTATTGCGTTTGTCCGCAATAATTGAAAATGTGATGGGTGGGGGCCCATGCCTTTGTGCACAGTCTGGCATGAGAAACCACTGCTTTAAAGAAGCCATAGGTACACACTTTTTTGACAACTGTATTGGGCTTATGAATAACTGAGAGTTCTGAACTTTGGTTAAGAAAGTAAGGACAAGGGAATAGAAATCGTATTAATTTTTTCATCTTCATTATGTTGGAAATAATAACCAAGAGTTCAAATAATTATGAGGTCATTCTATTTCATAAAAAAAATTGTCACTTTGAGTATAATTCACGTGACATGAATTTAAAGGTACCTGCTTGGAAAGAACTCGTTACTGTCACTTTATCAGCGCCCACGTAACATGGGTGTAAAGTTATGGTTTCCCCCTTGCGGTTTAGAACACGATTTGTGTCAACCATTCAATTTGCTGCTTCCCTCAATGTATATGATATCCGAATTTGTACCGTTTGATCAATGATCATCAGCTTCGGGTGGTCTTCAATAATCATGTGTCAGTGTAATGCGTGACTTGACATTAAAGCTGCATTATTTTAACTGGGAAGAGTTATCGTATTGTACATGTTGCTTCAGGTTGAAACTTTGCTTGAGTTTAGAATCGACAATATTAAAGGTAAAATTTAACTGACATGACATGATTTTCACTTAAACCTCACTAACATTTTCACTTGAACAATTTTGTACATGCATGCCATTGTACTGCGCCATGCATAATAATTATGGCTTACGGAAGTATTTTAGTGTGCTGCACCCTTTACTCGCGACGAAATCCAAAAGCCCGCCGTCAACGGCCATGCCCCGTAATTTTAATCGGGTTCGCTAACATGTATCAGATGTCCGTAACTGTTGCGTAACACAAGTGGCCTTGTGTGGAAGACGCTCGCCTGCCAACGTGTAGGTTCGTGGTTCGATCCCGGGGGTATTTTTAACTTCTTTTTTTCTCAGCACGATAGTGCGGTATAAGGTGTTTAAAAAACTCCCGCAAACACCAACGTCGCATGTGGCGCATCTAGATGGGTCGCTGTGACGCTGGGACTGTCCTCGTAATCCAGGTTCGCGTCTTCGTACAGGGACACATGCGTTTGGTCGACTCGGCGGCCAAGGTCTAGGGGCCGCTGTGTTTCCTCCCTCACATGGCGCAGGGTCTACGGGCCTATATGGATGAGGACAGGGAAGGACGTGCGGTGGACCGGTACCGAGGCCTTAAGAGCTCTAATAGATCCGTGCACACGGGGCGACCCTGGAGGTCCCGGGGATCTGAAAGCTTGGTCTCACACCGCATAACTTTTTTTCTCGCAAACTTTGATTTTTTAAGTGTTTCGTGCTCGTTTTTTCTATTCATTTTTAGCTGTTTGGTCTTCCGAAACAGCTTTTGTTTTCGTTTTTTTTTTCTATACATTTTGTTTTTTTCTCCCCCTTTTTTGTCCATATGTTTCGGTCTTCCGAAACGGCTCTTGTCTTCGTTCTGTTTTGTTTTCCTATTCAAATTTTTTCTTAGTTGTTTCAGTCTTTCAAAAAAAGCTCTTCTTTTCGTTTTTTGTAAATACCCCTTTTCACTTTTTTTTTTTAACGTGCAAGATATCCGAAACTGTTGCGTAACACAAAGTGTCCTTGTGTGAAAGACGCTCGACTGCCAACGTGTAGGTTCGTGGTTCGATCCCGGGGGTATTTTTCACTTATTTTTTTCTCAGCACGACTGTGCTGTATAAGGTGTTTAAAAAACTCCCGCAAACACCAACGTCGCATGTGGCTCATCTCGATGGGTCGGTGTGATGCTGGGACTCTCCTCGTAATCCAGGTTCGCGCCTCCGTATAGACCCGTCTTCGATGACGTCACGGTTTTGTTCATCGTCCATCTTGGATTACACACATGAGCACGTCGTCACCGCCGTTACTAAGTCAGCTGTGCATACAAACAACTCCACATGCACGGCGGCAAGTTTTGAACTCGTCGTAGTTGTACTACTACTACTACTGCGTACACTATAGTATAATTATACTAGTTGTGCTATGGAGGAATCTCTTTTTATTCCTCCGTGGTTGTATCATGGATTGGAGGTACTTGTTTTGTTGAAAGATGATTAACTTTTGCGCTGCCCTTGGCTGTGGAAGCAGGGGGGTCGTGATAAGAAATATTTTTATCGTTTACCCGCTGTACTGACAAGAGAAGGTGACGCAACTCGTACACTTTCGCTAAAAAGATGGACGAAATGGTTGTCGCGGGTTAATTGTGTGCGGATCTGTTCCAGCAATAAAGCCGAGAATGTCGAGAGAACTGTAATAAGCCGACCGTGCAGTATTCGAATTCGCCATGATGACTAACGTAACGTTAAACAAACACAAACGTGCGAGCGAAAGCGTATGTATTTACTCCAAGATGGCGGATCTCGATGTGTCTAGTAGCAACGTGACGTCAGTAAGAAGGGTCTATAGCGCTTGTTTTGTAGTAGATATCTGTGTTACTATAGGCCTAAGCCTAAGATTGACAAGCTCAGTGCCAGTGAGTACTGCAGCAGTTGGCAGCGTTCAGGCAACCTAGCTAAAGGATCACCGATAGAGGGCGCCCTACACCCAAAATGACCCATAAGGGTGCAGAACACTCAATAGAGCTCCCATCGAACACTGTACAAAAACACTCACTTTCAAAGTCAATTATCCCATGCCCAAAAGTCTCTCAGTTCTTGTAGCTATACTTAAAATTGTAGTTTGGACCTTCATCTCTCAGATTCTTTTCAATTTGAGTGCTCTTAGCCGATTAGATTTTTTGCTAATTACCCTCAGAAAAAAACACTCCCCAAATGTGTAGCCGTCCAAGCCGAATTTCTGCAAGGATTTGGGATGGACCCCTCCACTTCCACAGCCAAATAGGGCCACATTTAAAGCCAGATATGTCCAAATTACATACCAAATTGAAGAGTGAACCCCCAGGTTGTCTTAAGCTTCACTTGTTCTACAATGTATCAGTTAATTAGCCTCCAAAGACCCCTTATTAAAAAAAAGTTGTGTGTACACACTTTATGATAATCAGCTCGGCGGAGCCATCTTGGATGGATTTTGTGTGCTGCACCCTATAAGGGGGCTAAACTTTAGAGTTGGGTCACAAAATTGGGCTTAAAATGTGGCAGAGATGGTACTGATGCAACATGTGAAAATAAAATTGAAAAAAAGTATTGCGTTTGTCCGCAATAATTGAAAATGTGATGGGTGGGGGCCCATGCCTTTGTGCACAGTCTGGCATGAGAAACCACTGCTTTAAAGAAGCCATAGGTACACACTTTTTTGACAACTGTATTGGGCTTATGAATAACTGAGAGTTCTGAACTTTGGTTAAGAAAGTAAGGACAAGGGAATAGAAATCGTATTAATTTTTTCATCTTCATTATGTTGGAAATAATAACCAAGAGTTCAAATAATTATGAGGTCATTCTATTTCATAAAAAAAATTGTCACTTTGAGTATAATTCACGTGACATGAATTTAAAGGTACCTGCTTGGAAAGAACTCGTTACTGTCACTTTATCAGCGCCCACGTAACATGGGTGTAAAGTTATGGTTTCCCCCTTGCGGTTTAGAACACGATTTGTGTCAACCATTCAATTTGCTGCTTCCCTCAATGTATATGATATCCGAATTTGTACCGTTTGATCAATGATCATCAGCTTCGGGTGGTCTTCAATAATCATGTGTCAGTGTAATGCGTGACTTGACATTAAAGCTGCATTATTTTAACTGGGAAGAGTTATCGTATTGTACATGTTGCTTCAGGTTGAAACTTTGCTTGAGTTTAGAATCGACAATATTAAAGGTAAAATTTAACTGACATGACATGATTTTCACTTAAACCTCACTAACATTTTCACTTGAACAATTTTGTACATGCATGCCATTGTACTGCGCCATGCATAATAATTATGGCTTACGGAAGTATTTTAGTGTGCTGCACCCTTTACTCGCGACGAAATCCAAAAGCCCGCCGTCAACGGCCATGCCCCGTAATTTTAATCGGGTTCGCTAACATGTATCAGATGTCCGTAACTGTTGCGTAACACAAGTGGCCTTGTGTGGAAGACGCTCGCCTGCCAACGTGTAGGTTCGTGGTTCGATCCCGGGGGTATTTTTAACTCTTTTTTTTCTCAGCACGATAGTGCGGTATAAGGTGTTTAAAAAACTCCCGCAAACACCAACGTCGCATGTGGCGCATCTAGATGGGTCGCTGTGACGCTGGGACTGTCCTCGTAATCCAGGTTCGCGTCTTCGTACAGGGACACATGCGTTTGGTCGACTCGGCGGCCAAGGTCTAGGGGCCGCTGTGTTTCCTCCCTCACATGGCGCAGGGTCTACGGGCCTATATGGATGAGGACAGGGAAGGACGTGCGGTGGACCGGTACCGAGGCCTTAAGAGCTCTAATAGATCCGTGCACACGGGGCGACCCTGGAGGTCCCGGGGATCTGAAAGCTTGGTCTGACACCGCATAACTTTTTTTCTCGCAAACTTTGATTTTTTAAGTGTTTCGTGCTCGTTTTTTCTATTCATTTTTAGCTGTTTGGTCTTCCGAAACAGCTTTTGTTTTCGTTTTTTTTTTCTATACATTTTGTTTTTTTCTCCCCTTTTTTGTCCATCTGTTTCGGTCTTCCGAAACGGCTCTTGTCTTCGTTCTGTTTTGTTTTCCTATTCAAATTTTTTCTTAGTTGTTTCGGTCTTTCAAAAAAAGCTCTCCTTTTCGTTTTTTGTAAATACCCCTTTTCACTTTTTTGTTTTAACGTGCAAGATATCCGAAACTGTTGCGTAACACAAAGTGTCCTTGTGTGAAAGACGCTCGACTGCCAACGTGTAGGTTCGTGGTTCGATCCCGGGGGTATTTTTCACTTATTTTTTTCTCAGCACGACTGTGCTGTATAAGGTGTTTAAAAAACTCCCGCAAACACCAACGTCGCATGTGGCTCATCTCGATGGGTCGGTGTGATGCTGGGACTCTCCTCGTAATCCAGGTTCGCGTCTCCGTATAGACCCGTCTTCGATGACGTCACGGTTTTGTTCATCGTCCATCTTGGATTACACACATGAGCACGTCGTCACCGCCGTTACTAAGTCAGCTGTGCATACAAACAACTCCACATGCACGGCGGCAAGTTTTGAACTCGTCGTAGTTGTACTACTACTACTACTGCGTACACTATAGTATATACTAGTTGTGCTATGGAGGAATCTCTTTTTATTCCTCCGTGGTTGTATCATGGATTGGAGGTACTTGTTTTGTTGAAAGATGATTAACTTTTGCGCTGCCCTTGGCTGTGGAAGCAGGGGGGTCGTGATAAGAAATATTTTTATCGTTTACCCGCTGTACTGACAAGAGAAGGTGACGCAACTCGTACACTTTCGCTAAAAAGATGGACGAAATGGTTGTCGCGGGTTAATTGTGTACGGATCTGTTCCAGCAATAAAGCCGAGAATGTCGAGAGAACTGTAATAAGCCGACCGTGCAGTATTCGAATTCGCCATGATGACTAACGTAACGTTAAACAAACACAAACGTGCGAGCGAAAGCGTATGTATTTACTCCAAGATGGCGGATCTCGATGTGTCTAGTAGCAACGTGACGTCAGTAAGAAGGGTCTATAGCGCTTGTTTTGTAGTAGATATCTGTGTTACTATAGGCCTAAGCCTAAGATTGACAAGCTCAGTGCCAGTGAGTACTGCAGCAGTTGGCAGCGTTCAGGCAACCTAGCTAAAGGATCACCGATAGAGGGCGCCCTACACCCAAAATGACCCATAAGGGTGCAGAACACTCAATAGAGCTCCCATCGAACACTGTACAAAAACACTCACTTTCAAAGTCAATTATCCCATGCCCAAAAGTCTCTCAGTTCTTGTAGCTATACTTAAAATTGTAGTTTGGACCTTCATCTCTCAGATTCTTTTCAATTTGAGTGCTCTTAGCCGATTAGATTTTTTGCTAATTACCCTCAGAAAAAAACACTCCCCAAATGTGTAGCCGTCCAAGCCGAATTTCTGCAAGGATTTGGGATGGACCCCTCCACTTCCACAGCCAAATAGGGCCACATTTAAAGCCAGATATGTCCAAATTACATACCAAATTGAAGAGTGAACCCCCAGGTTGTCTTAAGCTTCACTTGTTCTACAATGTATCAGTTAATTAGCCTCCAAAGACCCCTTATTAAAAAAAAGTTGTGTGTACACACTTTATGATAATCAGCTCGGCGGAGCCATCTTGGATGGATTTTGTGTGCTGCACCCTATAAGGGGGCTAAACTTTAGAGTTGGGTCACAAAATTGGGCTTAAAATGTGGCAGAGATGGTACTGATGCAACATGTGAAAATAAAATTGAAAAAAAGTATTGCGTTTGTCCGCAATAATTGAAAATGTGATGGGTGGGGGCCCATGCCTTTGTGCACAGTCTGGCATGAGAAACCACTGCTTTAAAGAAGCCATAGGTACACACTTTTTTGACAACTGTATTGGGCTTATGAATAACTGAGAGTTCTGAACTTTGGTTAAGAAAGTAAGGACAAGGGAATAGAAATCGTATTAATTTTTTCATCTTCATTATGTTGGAAATAATAACCAAGAGTTCAAATAATTATGAGGTCATTCTATTTCATAAAAAAAATTGTCACTTTGAGTATAATTCACGTGACATGAATTTAAAGGTACCTGCTTGGAAAGAACTCGTTACTGTCACTTTATCAGCGCCCACGTAACATGGGTGTAAAGTTATGGTTTCCCCCTTGCGGTTTAGAACACGATTTGTGTCAACCATTCAATTTGCTGCTTCCCTCAATGTATATGATATCCGAATTTGTACCGTTTGATCAATGATCATCAGCTTCGGGTGGTCTTCAATAATCATGTGTCAGTGTAATGCGTGACTTGACATTAAAGCTGCATTATTTTAACTGGGAAGAGTTATCGTATTGTACATGTTGCTTCAGGTTGAAACTTTGCTTGAGTTTAGAATCGACAATATTAAAGGTAAAATTTAACTGACATGACATGATTTTCACTTAAACCTCACTAACATTTTCACTTGAACAATTTTGTACATGCATGCCATTGTACTGCGCCATGCATAATAATTATGGCTTACGGAAGTATTTTAGTGTGCTGCACCCTTTACTCGCGACGAAATCCAAAAGCCCGCCGTCAACGGCCATGCCCCGTAATTTTAATCGGGTTCGCTAACATGTATCAGATGTCCGTAACTGTTGCGTAACACAAGTGGCCTTGTGTGGAAGACGCTCGCCTGCCAACGTGTAGGTTCGTGGTTCGATCCCGGGGGTATTTTTAACTTCTTTTTTTCTCAGCACGATAGTGCGGTATAAGGTGTTTAAAAAACTCCCGCAAACACCAACGTCGCATGTGGCGCATCTAGATGGGTCGCTGTGACGCTGGGACTGTCCTCGTAATCCAGGTTCGCGTCTTCGTACAGGGACACATGCGTTTGGTCGACTCGGCGGCCAAGGTCTAGGGGCCGCTGTGTTTCCTCCCTCACATGGCGCAGGGTCTACGGGCCTATATGGATGAGGACAGGGAAGGACGTGCGGTGGACCGGTACCGAGGCCTTAAGAGCTCTAATAGATCCGTGCACACGGGGCGACCCTGGAGGTCCCGGGGATCTGAAAGCTTGGTCTCACACCGCATAACTTTTTTTCTCGCAAACTTTGATTTTTTAAGTGTTTCGTGCTCGTTTTTTCTATTCATTTTTAGCTGTTTGGTCTTCCGAAACAGCTTTTGTTTTCGTTTTTTTTTTCTATACATTTTGTTTTTTTCTCCCCCTTTTTTGTCCATATGTTTCGGTCTTCCGAAACGGCTCTTGTCTTCGTTCTGTTTTGTTTTCCTATTCAAATTTTTTCTTAGTTGTTTCAGTCTTTCAAAAAAAGCTCTTCTTTTCGTTTTTTGTAAATACCCCTTTTCACTTTTTTTTTTTAACGTGCAAGATATCCGAAACTGTTGCGTAACACAAAGTGTCCTTGTGTGAAAGACGCTCGACTGCCAACGTGTAGGTTCGTGGTTCGATCCCGGGGGTATTTTTCACTTATTTTTTTCTCAGCACGACTGTGCTGTATAAGGTGTTTAAAAAACTCCCGCAAACACCAACGTCGCATGTGGCTCATCTCGATGGGTCGGTGTGATGCTGGGACTCTCCTCGTAATCCAGGTTCGCGCCTCCGTATAGACCCGTCTTCGATGACGTCACGGTTTTGTTCATCGTCCATCTTGGATTACACACATGAGCACGTCGTCACCGCCGTTACTAAGTCAGCTGTGCATACAAACAACTCCACATGCACGGCGGCAAGTTTTGAACTCGTCGTAGTTGTACTACTACTACTACTGCGTACACTATAGTATAATTATACTAGTTGTGCTATGGAGGAATCTCTTTTTATTCCTCCGTGGTTGTATCATGGATTGGAGGTACTTGTTTTGTTGAAAGATGATTAACTTTTGCGCTGCCCTTGGCTGTGGAAGCAGGGGGGTCGTGATAAGAAATATTTTTATCGTTTACCCGCTGTACTGACAAGAGAAGGTGACGCAACTCGTACACTTTCGCTAAAAAGATGGACGAAATGGTTGTCGCGGGTTAATTGTGTGCGGATCTGTTCCAGCAATAAAGCCGAGAATGTCGAGAGAACTGTAATAAGCCGACCGTGCAGTATTCGAATTCGCCATGATGACTAACGTAACGTTAAACAAACACAAACGTGCGAGCGAAAGCGTATGTATTTACTCCAAGATGGCGGATCTCGATGTGTCTAGTAGCAACGTGACGTCAGTAAGAAGGGTCTATAGCGCTTGTTTTGTAGTAGATATCTGTGTTACTATAGGCCTAAGCCTAAGATTGACAAGCTCAGTGCCAGTGAGTACTGCAGCAGTTGGCAGCGTTCAGGCAACCTAGCTAAAGGATCACCGATAGAGGGCGCCCTACACCCAAAATGACCCATAAGGGTGCAGAACACTCAATAGAGCTCCCATCGAACACTGTACAAAAACACTCACTTTCAAAGTCAATTATCCCATGCCCAAAAGTCTCTCAGTTCTTGTAGCTATACTTAAAATTGTAGTTTGGACCTTCATCTCTCAGATTCTTTTCAATTTGAGTGCTCTTAGCCGATTAGATTTTTTGCTAATTACCCTCAGAAAAAAACACTCCCCAAATGTGTAGCCGTCCAAGCCGAATTTCTGCAAGGATTTGGGATGGACCCCTCCACTTCCACAGCCAAATAGGGCCACATTTAAAGCCAGATATGTCCAAATTACATACCAAATTGAAGAGTGAACCCCCAGGTTGTCTTAAGCTTCACTTGTTCTACAATGTATCAGTTAATTAGCCTCCAAAGACCCCTTATTAAAAAAAAGTTGTGTGTACACACTTTATGATAATCAGCTCGGCGGAGCCATCTTGGATGGATTTTGTGTGCTGCACCCTATAAGGGGGCTAAACTTTAGAGTTGGGTCACAAAATTGGGCTTAAAATGTGGCAGAGATGGTACTGATGCAACATGTGAAAATAAAATTGAAAAAAAGTATTGCGTTTGTCCGCAATAATTGAAAATGTGATGGGTGGGGGCCCATGCCTTTGTGCACAGTCTGGCATGAGAAACCACTGCTTTAAAGAAGCCATAGGTACACACTTTTTTGACAACTGTATTGGGCTTATGAATAACTGAGAGTTCTGAACTTTGGTTAAGAAAGTAAGGACAAGGGAATAGAAATCGTATTAATTTTTTCATCTTCATTATGTTGGAAATAATAACCAAGAGTTCAAATAATTATGAGGTCATTCTATTTCATAAAAAAAATTGTCACTTTGAGTATAATTCACGTGACATGAATTTAAAGGTACCTGCTTGGAAAGAACTCGTTACTGTCACTTTATCAGCGCCCACGTAACATGGGTGTAAAGTTATGGTTTCCCCCTTGCGGTTTAGAACACGATTTGTGTCAACCATTCAATTTGCTGCTTCCCTCAATGTATATGATATCCGAATTTGTACCGTTTGATCAATGATCATCAGCTTCGGGTGGTCTTCAATAATCATGTGTCAGTGTAATGCGTGACTTGACATTAAAGCTGCATTATTTTAACTGGGAAGAGTTATCGTATTGTACATGTTGCTTCAGGTTGAAACTTTGCTTGAGTTTAGAATCGACAATATTAAAGGTAAAATTTAACTGACATGACATGATTTTCACTTAAACCTCACTAACATTTTCACTTGAACAATTTTGTACATGCATGCCATTGTACTGCGCCATGCATAATAATTATGGCTTACGGAAGTATTTTAGTGTGCTGCACCCTTTACTCGCGACGAAATCCAAAAGCCCGCCGTCAACGGCCATGCCCCGTAATTTTAATCGGGTTCGCTAACATGTATCAGATGTCCGTAACTGTTGCGTAACACAAGTGGCCTTGTGTGGAAGACGCTCGCCTGCCAACGTGTAGGTTCGTGGTTCGATCCCGGGGGTATTTTTAACTCTTTTTTTTCTCAGCACGATAGTGCGGTATAAGGTGTTTAAAAAACTCCCGCAAACACCAACGTCGCATGTGGCGCATCTAGATGGGTCGCTGTGACGCTGGGACTGTCCTCGTAATCCAGGTTCGCGTCTTCGTACAGGGACACATGCGTTTGGTCGACTCGGCGGCCAAGGTCTAGGGGCCGCTGTGTTTCCTCCCTCACATGGCGCAGGGTCTACGGGCCTATATGGATGAGGACAGGGAAGGACGTGCGGTGGACCGGTACCGAGGCCTTAAGAGCTCTAATAGATCCGTGCACACGGGGCGACCCTGGAGGTCCCGGGGATCTGAAAGCTTGGTCTGACACCGCATAACTTTTTTTCTCGCAAACTTTGATTTTTTAAGTGTTTCGTGCTCGTTTTTTCTATTCATTTTTAGCTGTTTGGTCTTCCGAAACAGCTTTTGTTTTCGTTTTTTTTTTCTATACATTTTGTTTTTTTCTCCCCTTTTTTGTCCATCTGTTTCGGTCTTCCGAAACGGCTCTTGTCTTCGTTCTGTTTTGTTTTCCTATTCAAATTTTTTCTTAGTTGTTTCGGTCTTTCAAAAAAAGCTCTCCTTTTCGTTTTTTGTAAATACCCCTTTTCACTTTTTTGTTTTAACGTGCAAGATATCCGAAACTGTTGCGTAACACAAAGTGTCCTTGTGTGAAAGACGCTCGACTGCCAACGTGTAGGTTCGTGGTTCGATCCCGGGGGTATTTTTCACTTATTTTTTTCTCAGCACGACTGTGCTGTATAAGGTGTTTAAAAAACTCCCGCAAACACCAACGTCGCATGTGGCTCATCTCGATGGGTCGGTGTGATGCTGGGACTCTCCTCGTAATCCAGGTTCGCGTCTCCGTATAGACCCGTCTTCGATGACGTCACGGTTTTGTTCATCGTCCATCTTGGATTACACACATGAGCACGTCGTCACCGCCGTTACTAAGTCAGCTGTGCATACAAACAACTCCACATGCACGGCGGCAAGTTTTGAACTCGTCGTAGTTGTACTACTACTACTACTGCGTACACTATAGTATATACTAGTTGTGCTATGGAGGAATCTCTTTTTATTCCTCCGTGGTTGTATCATGGATTGGAGGTACTTGTTTTGTTGAAAGATGATTAACTTTTGCGCTGCCCTTGGCTGTGGAAGCAGGGGGGTCGTGATAAGAAATATTTTTATCGTTTACCCGCTGTACTGACAAGAGAAGGTGACGCAACTCGTACACTTTCGCTAAAAAGATGGACGAAATGGTTGTCGCGGGTTAATTGTGTACGGATCTGTTCCAGCAATAAAGCCGAGAATGTCGAGAGAACTGTAATAAGCCGACCGTGCAGTATTCGAATTCGCCATGATGACTAACGTAACGTTAAACAAACACAAACGTGCGAGCGAAAGCGTATGTATTTACTCCAAGATGGCGGATCTCGATGTGTCTAGTAGCAACGTGACGTCAGTAAGAAGGGTCTATAGCGCTTGTTTTGTAGTAGATATCTGTGTTACTATAGGCCTAAGCCTAAGATTGACAAGCTCAGTGCCAGTGAGTACTGCAGCAGTTGGCAGCGTTCAGGCAACCTAGCTAAAGGATCACCGATAGAGGGCGCCCTACACCCAAAATGACCCATAAGGGTGCAGAACACTCAATAGAGCTCCCATCGAACACTGTACAAAAACACTCACTTTCAAAGTCAATTATCCCATGCCCAAAAGTCTCTCAGTTCTTGTAGCTATACTTAAAATTGTAGTTTGGACCTTCATCTCTCAGATTCTTTTCAATTTTAGTGCTCTTAGCCGATTAGATTTTTTGCTAATTACCCTCAGAAAAAAACACCCCCCAAATGTGTAGCCGTCCAAGCCGAATTTCTGCAAGGATTTGGGATGGACCCCTCCACTTCCACAGCCAAATAGGGCCACATTTAAAGCCAGATATGTCCAAATTACATACCAAATTGAAGAGTGAACCCCCAGGTTGTCTTAAGCTTCACTTGTTCTACAATGTATCAGTTAATTAGCCTCCAAAGACCCCTTATTAAAAAAAAGTTGTGGGTACACACTTTATGATAATCAGCTCGGCGGAGCCATCTTGGATGGATTTTGTGTGCTGCACCCTATAAGGGGGCTAAACTTTAGAGTTGGGTCACAAAATTGGGCTTAAAATGTGGCAGAGATGGTACTGATGCAACATGTGAAAATAAAATTGAAAAAAAGTATTGCGTTTGTCCGCAATAATTGAAAATGTGATGGGTGGGGGCCCATGCCTTTGTGCACAGTCTGGCATGAGAAACTACTGCTTTAAAGAAGCCATAGGTACACACTTTTTTGACAACTGTATTGGGCTTACGAATAACTGAGAGTTCTGAACTTTGGTTAAGAAAGTAAGGACAAGGGAATAGAAATCGTATTAATTTTTTCATCTTCATTATGTTGGAAATAATAACCAAGAGTCCAAATAATTATGAGGTCATTCTATTTCATAAAAAAAATTGTCACTTTGAGTATAATTCACGTGACATGAATTTAAAGGTACCTGCTTGGAAAGAACTCGTTACTGTCACGTTATCAGCGCCCACGTAACATGGGTGTAAAGTTATGGTTTCCCCCTTGCGGTTTAGAACACGATTTGTGTCAACCATTCAATTTGCTGCTTCCCTCAATGTATATGATATCCGAATTTGTACCGTTTGATCAATGATCATCAGCTTCGGGTGGTCTTCAATAATCATGTGTCAGTGTAATGCGTGACTTGACATTAAAGCTGCATTATTTTAACTGGGAAGAGTTATCGTATTGTACATGTTGCTTCAGGTTGAAACTTTGCTTGAGTTTAGAATCGACAATATTAAAGGTAAAATTTAACTGACATGACATGATTTTCACTTAAACCTCACTAACATTTTCACTTGAACAATTTTGTACATGCATGCCATTGTACTGCGCCATGCATAATAATTATGGCTTACGGAAGTATTTTAGTGTGCTGCACCCTTTACTCGCGACGAAATCCAAAAGCCCGCCGTCAACGGCCATGCCCCGTAATTTTAATCGGGTTCGCTAACATGTATCAGATGTCCGTAACTGTTGCGTAACACAAGTGGCCTTGTGTGGAAGACGCTCGCCTGCCAACGTGTAGGTTCGTGGTTCGATCCCGGGGGTATTTTTAACTTCTTTTTTTCTCAGCACGATAGTGCGGTATAAGGTGTTTAAAAAACTCCCGCAAACACCAACGTCGCATGTGGCGCATCTAGCTGGGTCGCTGTGACGCTGGGACTGTCCTCGTAATCCAGGTTCGCGTCTTCGTACAGGGACACATGCGTTTGGTCGACTCGGCGGCCAAGGTCTAGGGGCCGCTGTGTTTCCTCCCTCACATGGCGCAGGGTCTACGGGCCTATATGGATGAGGACAGGGAAGGACGTGCGGTGGACCGGTACCGAGGCCTTAAGAGCTCTAATAGATCCGTGCACACGGGGCGACCCTGGAGGTCCCGGGGATCTGAAAGCTTGGTCTGACACCGCATAACTTTTTTTCTCGCAAACTTTGATTTTTTAAGTGTTTCGTGCTCGTTTTTTCTATTCATTTTTAGCTGTTTGGTCTTCCGAAACAGCTTTTGTTTTCGTTTTTTTTTTCTATACATTTTGTTTTTTTCTCCCCCTTTTTTGTCCATATGTTTCGGTCTTCCGAAACGGCTCTTGTCTTCGTTCTGTTTTGTTTTCCTATTCAAATTTTTTCTTAGTTGTTTCAGTCTTTCAAAAAAAGCTCTTCTTTTCGTTTTTTGTAAATACCCCTTTTCACTTTTTTTTTTTAACGTGCAAGATATCCGAAACTGTTGCGTAACACAAAGTGTCCTTGTGTGAAAGACGCTCGACTGCCAACGTGTAGGTTCGTGGTTCGATCCCGGGGGTATTTTTCACTTATTTTTTTCTCAGCACGACTGTGCTGTATAAGGTGTTTAAAAAACTCCCGCAAACACCAACGTCGCATGTGGCTCATCTCGATGGGTCGGTGTGATGCTGGGACTCTCCTCGTAATCCAGGATCGCGCCTCCGTATAGACCCGTCTTCGATGACGTCACGGTTTTGTTCATCGTCCATCTTGGATTACACACATGAGCACGTCGTCACCGCCGTTACTAAGTCAGCTGTGCATACAAACAACTCCACATGCACGGCGGCAAGTTTTGAACTCGTCGTAGTTGTACTACTACTACTACTGCGTACACTATAGTATAATTATACTAGTTGTGCTATGGAGGAATCTCTTTTTATTCCTCCGTGGTTGTATCATGGATTGGAGGTACTTGTTTTGTTGAAAGATGATTAACTTTTGCGCTGCCCTTGGCTGTGGAAGCAGGGGGGTCGTGATAAGAAATATTTTTATCGTTTACCCGCTGTACTGACAAGAGAAGGTGACGCAACTCGTACACTTTCGCTAAAAAGATGGACGAAATGGTTGTCGCGGGTTAATTGTGTACGGATCTGTTCCAGCAATAAAGCCGAGAATGTCGAGAGAACTGTAATAAGCCGACCGTGCAGTATTCGAATTCGCCATGATGACTAACGTAACGTTAAACAAACACAAACGTGCGAGCGAAAGCGTATGTATTTACTCCAAGATGGCGGATCTCGATGTGTCTAGTAGCAACGTGACGTCAGTAAGAAGGGTCTATAGCGCTTGTTTTGTAGTAGATATCTGTGTTACTATAGGCCTAAGCCTAAGATTGACAAGCTCAGTGCCAGTGAGTACTGCAGCAGTTGGCAGCGTTCAGGCAACCTAGCTAAAGGATCACCGATAGAGGGCGCCCTACACCCAAAATGACCCATAAGGGTGCAGAACACTCAATAGAGCTCCCATCGAACACTGTACAAAAACACTCACTTTCAAAGTCAATTATCCCATGCCCAAAAGTCTCTCAGTTCTTGTAGCTATACTTAAAATTGTAGTTTGGACCTTCATCTCTCAGATTCTTTTCAATTTGAGTGCTCTTAGCCGATTAGATTTTTTGCTAATTACCCTCAGAAAAAAACACTCCCCAAATGTGTAGCCGTCCAAGCCGAATTTCTGCAAGGATTTGGGATGGACCCCTCCACTTCCACAGCCAAATAGGGCCACATTTAAAGCCAGATATGTCCAAATTACATACCAAATTGAAGAGTGAACCCCCAGGTTGTCTTAAGCTTCACTTGTTCTACAATGTATCAGTTAATTAGCCTCCAAAGACCCCTTATTAAAAAAAAGTTGTGTGTACACACTTTATGATAATCAGCTCGGCGGAGCCATCTTGGATGGATTTTGTGTGCTGCACCTTATAAGGGGGCTAAACTTTAGAGTTGGGTCACAAAATTGGGCTTAAAATGTGGCAGAGATGGTACTGATGCAACATGTGAAAATAAAATTGAAAAAAAGTATTGCGTTTGTCCGCAATAATTGAAAATGTGATGGGTGGGGGCCCATGCCTTTGTGCACAGTCTTGCATGAGAAACCACTGCTTTAAAGAAGCCATAGGTACACACTTTTTTGACAACTGTATTGGGCTTATGAATAACTGAGAGTTCTGAACTTTGGTTAAGAAAGTAAGGACAAGGGAATAGAAATCGTATTAATTTTTTCATCTTCATTATGTTGGAAATAATAACCAAGAGTCCAAATAATTATGAGGTCATTCTATTTCATAAAAAAAATTGTCACTTTGAGTATAATTCACGTGACATGAATTTAAAGGTACCTGCTTGGAAAGAACTCGTTACTGTCACTTTATCAGCTGCCACGTAACATGGGTGTAAAGTTATGGTTTCCCCCTTGCGGTTTAGAACACGATTTGTGTCAACCATTCAATTTGCTGCTTCCCTCAATGTATATGATATCCGAATTTGTACCGTTTGATCAATGATCATCAGCTTCGGGTGGTCTTCAATAATCATGTGTCAGTGTAATGCGTGACTTGACATTAAAGCTGCATTATTTTAACTGGGAAGAGTTATCGTATTGTACATGTTGCTTCAGGTTGAAACTTTGCTTGAGTTTAGAATCGACAATATTAAAGGTAAAATTTAACTGACATGACATGATTTTCACTTAAACCTCACTAACATTTTCACTTGAACAATTTTGTACATGCATGCCATTGTACTGCGCCATGCATAATAATTATGGCTTACGGAAGTATTTTAGTGTGCTGCACCCTTTACTCGCGACGAAATCCAAAAGCCCGCCGTCAACGGCCATGCCCCGTAATTTTAATCGGGTTCGCTAACATGTATCAGATGTCCGTAACTGTTGCGTAACACAAGTGGCCTTGTGTGGAAGACGCTCGCCTGCCAACGTGTAGGTTCGTGGTTCGATCCCGGGGGTATTTTTAACTCTTTTTTTTCTCAGCACGATAGTGCGGTATAAGGTGTTTAAAAAACTCCCGCAAACACCAACGTCGCATGTGGCGCATCTAGATGGGTCGCTGTGACGCTGGGACTGTCCTCGTAATCCAGGTTCGCGTCTTCGTACAGGGACACATGCGTTTGGTCGACTCGGCGGCCAAGGTCTAGGGGCCGCTGTGTTTCCTCCCTCACATGGCGCAGGGTCTACGGGCCTATATGGATGAGGACAGGGAAGGACGTGCGGTGGACCGGTACCGAGGCCTTAAGAGCTCTAATAGATCCGTGCACACGGGGCGACCCTGGAGGTCCCGGGGATCTGAAAGCTTGGTCTGACACCGCATAACTTTTTTTCTCGCAAACTTTGATTTTTTAAGTGTTTCGTGCTCGTTTTTTCTATTCATTTTTAGCTGTTTGGTCTTCCGAAACAGCTTTTGTTTTCGTTTTTTTTTTCTATACATTTTGTTTTTTTCTCCCCTTTTTTGTCCATCTGTTTCGGTCTTCCGAAACGGCTCTTGTCTTCGTTCTGTTTTGTTTTCCTATTCAAATTTTTTCTTAGTTGTTTCGGTCTTTCAAAAAAAGCTCTCCTTTTCGTTTTTTGTAAATACCCCTTTTCACTTTTTTGTTTTAACGTGCAAGATATCCGAAACTGTTGCGTAACACAAAGTGTCCTTGTGTGAAAGACGCTCGACTGCCAACGTGTAGGTTCGTGGTTCGATCCCGGGGGTATTTTTCACTTATTTTTTTCTCAGCACGACTGTGCTGTATAAGGTGTTTAAAAAACTCCCGCAAACACCAACGTCGCATGTGGCTCATCTCGATGGGTCGGTGTGATGCTGGGACTCTCCTCGTAATCCAGGTTCGCGTCTCCGTATAGACCCGTCTTCGATGACGTCACGGTTTTGTTCATCGTCCATCTTGGATTACACACATGAGCACGTCGTCACCGCCGTTACTAAGTCAGCTGTGCATACAAACAACTCCACATGCACGGCGGCAAGTTTTGAACTCGTCGTAGTTGTACTACTACTACTACTGCGTACACTATAGTATATACTAGTTGTGCTATGGAGGAATCTCTTTTTATTCCTCCGTGGTTGTATCATGGATTGGAGGTACTTGTTTTGTTGAAAGATGATTAACTTTTGCGCTGCCCTTGGCTGTGGAAGCAGGGGGGTCGTGATAAGAAATATTTTTATCGTTTACCCGCTGTACTGACAAGAGAAGGTGACGCAACTCGTACACTTTCGCTAAAAAGATGGACGAAATGGTTGTCGCGGGTTAATTGTGTGCGGATCTGTTCCAGCAATAAAGCCGAGAATGTCGAGAGAACTGTAATAAGCCGACCGTGCAGTATTCGAATTCGCCATGATGACTAACGTAACGTTAAACAAACACAAACGTGCGAGCGAAAGCGTATGTATTTACTCCAAGATGGCGGATCTCGATGTGTCTAGTAGCAACGTGACGTCAGTAAGAAGGGTCTATAGCGCTTGTTTTGTAGTAGATATCTGTGTTACTATAGGCCTAAGCCTAAGATTGACAAGCTCAGTGCCAGTGAGTACTGCAGCAGTTGGCAGCGTTCAGGCAACCTAGCTAAAGGATCACCGATAGAGGGCGCCCTACACCCAAAATGACCCATAAGGGTGCAGAACACTCAATAGAGCTCCCATCGAACACTGTACAAAAACACTCACTTTCAAAGTCAATTATCCCATGCCCAAAAGTCTCTCAGTTCTTGTAGCTATACTTAAAATTGTAGTTTGGACCTTCATCTCTCAGATTCTTTTCAATTTTAGTGCTCTTAGCCGATTAGATTTTTTGCTAATTACCCTCAGAAAAAAACACCCCCCAAATGTGTAGCCGTCCAAGCCGAATTTCTGCAAGGATTTGGGATGGACCCCTCCACTTCCACAGCCAAATAGGGCCACATTTAAAGCCAGATATGTCCAAATTACATACCAAATTGAAGAGTGAACCCCCAGGTTGTCTTAAGCTTCACTTGTTCTACAATGTATCAGTTAATTAGCCTCCAAAGACCCCTTATTAAAAAAAAGTTGTGGGTACACACTTTATGATAATCAGCTCGGCGGAGCCATCTTGGATGGATTTTGTGTGCTGCACCCTATAAGGGGGCTAAACTTTAGAGTTGGGTCACAAAATTGGGCTTAAAATGTGGCAGAGATGGTACTGATGCAACATGTGAAAATAAAATTGAAAAAAAGTATTGCGTTTGTCCGCAATAATTGAAAATGTGATGGGTGGGGGCCCATGCCTTTGTGCACAGTCTGGCATGAGAAACCACTGCTTTAAAGAAGCCATAGGTACACACTTTTTTGACAACTGTATTGGGCTTACGAATAACTGAGAGTTCTGAACTTTGGTTAAGAAAGTAAGGACAAGGGAATAGAAATCGTATTAATTTTTTCATCTTCATTATGTTGGAAATAATAACCAAGAGTCCAAATAATTATGAGGTCATTCTATTTCATAAAAAAAATTGTCACTTTGAGTATAATTCACGTGACATGAATTTAAAGGTACCTGCTTGGAAAGAACTCGTTACTGTCACGTTATCAGCGCCCACGTAACATGGGTGTAAAGTTATGGTTTCCCCCTTGCGGTTTAGAACACGATTTGTGTCAACCATTCAATTTGCTGCTTCCCTCAATGTATATGATATCCGAATTTGTACCGTTTGATCAATGATCATCAGCTTCGGGTGGTCTTCAATAATCATGTGTCAGTGTAATGCGTGACTTGACATTAAAGCTGCATTATTTTAACTGGGAAGAGTTATCGTATTGTACATGTTGCTTCAGGTTGAAACTTTGCTTGAGTTTAGAATCGACAATATTAAAGGTAAAATTTAACTGACATGACATGATTTTCACTTAAACCTCACTAACATTTTCACTTGAACAATTTTGTACATGCATGCCATTGTACTGCGCCATGCATAATAATTATGGCTTACGGAAGTATTTTAGTGTGCTGCACCCTTTACTCGCGACGAAATCCAAAAGCCCGCCGTCAACGGCCATGCCCCGTAATTTTAATCGGGTTCGCTAACATGTATCAGATGTCCGTAACTGTTGCGTAACACAAGTGGCCTTGTGTGGAAGACGCTCGCCTGCCAACGTGTAGGTTCGTGGTTCGATCCCGGGGGTATTTTTAACTCTTTTTTTTCTCAGCACGATAGTGCGGTATAAGGTGTTTAAAAAACTCCCGCAAACACCAACGTCGCATGTGGCGCATCTAGATGGGTCGCTGTGACGCTGGGACTGTCCTCGTAATCCAGGTTCGCGTCTTCGTACAGGGACACATGCGTTTGGTCGACTCGGCGGCCAAGGTCTAGGGGCCGCTGTGTTTCCTCCCTCACATGGCGCAGGGTCTACGGGCCTATATGGATGAGGACAGGGAAGGACGTGCGGTGGACCGGTACCGAGGCCTTAAGAGCTCTAATAGATCCGTGCACACGGGGCGACCCTGGAGGTCCCGGGGATCTGAAAGCTTGGTCTGACACCGCATAACTTTTTTTCTCGCAAACTTTGATTTTTTAAGTGTTTCGTGCTCGTTTTTTCTATTCATTTTTAGCTGTTTGGTCTTCCGAAACAGCTTTTGTTTTCGTTTTTTTTTTCTATACATTTTGTTTTTTTCTCCCCTTTTTTGTCCATCTGTTTCGGTCTTCCGAAACGGCTCTTGTCTTCGTTCTGTTTTGTTTTCCTATTCAAATTTTTTCTTAGTTGTTTCGGTCTTTCAAAAAAAGCTCTCCTTTTCGTTTTTTGTAAATACCCCTTTTCACTTTTTTGTTTTAACGTGCAAGATATCCGAAACTGTTGCGTAACACAAAGTGTCCTTGTGTGAAAGACGCTCGACTGCCAACGTGTAGGTTCGTGGTTCGATCCCGGGGGTATTTTTCACTTATTTTTTTCTCAGCACGACTGTGCTGTATAAGGTGTTTAAAAAACTCCCGCAAACACCAACGTCGCATGTGGCTCATCTCGATGGGTCGGTGTGATGCTGGGACTCTCCTCGTAATCCAGGTTCGCGTCTCCGTATAGACCCGTCTTCGATGACGTCACGGTTTTGTTCATCGTCCATCTTGGATTACACACATGAGCACGTCGTCACCGCCGTTACTAAGTCAGCTGTGCATACAAACAACTCCACATGCACGGCGGCAAGTTTTGAACTCGTCGTAGTTGTACTACTACTACTACTGCGTACACTATAGTATATACTAGTTGTGCTATGGAGGAATCTCTTTTTATTCCTCCGTGGTTGTATCATGGATTGGAGGTACTTGTTTTGTTGAAAGATGATTAACTTTTGCGCTGCCCTTGGCTGTGGAAGCAGGGGGGTCGTGATAAGAAATATTTTTATCGTTTACCCGCTGTACTGACAAGAGAAGGTGACGCAACTCGTACACTTTCGCTAAAAAGATGGACGAAATGGTTGTCGCGGGTTAATTGTGTGCGGATCTGTTCCAGCAATAAAGCCGAGAATGTCGAGAGAACTGTAATAAGCCGACCGTGCAGTATTCGAATTCGCCATGATGACTAACGTAACGTTAAACAAACACAAACGTGCGAGCGAAAGCGTATGTATTTACTCCAAGATGGCGGATCTCGATGTGTCTAGTAGCAACGTGACGTCAGTAAGAAGGGTCTATAGCGCTTGTTTTGTAGTAGATATCTGTGTTACTATAGGCCTAAGCCTAAGATTGACAAGCTCAGTGCCAGTGAGTACTGCAGCAGTTGGCAGCGTTCAGGCAACCTAGCTAAAGGATCACCGATAGAGGGCGCCCTACACCCAAAATGACCCATAAGGGTGCAGAACACTCAATAGAGCTCCCATCGAACACTGTACAAAAACACTCACTTTCAAAGTCAATTATCCCATGCCCAAAAGTCTCTCAGTTCTTGTAGCTATACTTAAAATTGTAGTTTGGACCTTCATCTCTCAGATTCTTTTCAATTTTAGTGCTCTTAGCCGATTAGATTTTTTGCTAATTACCCTCAGAAAAAAACACCCCCCAAATGTGTAGCCGTCCAAGCCGAATTTCTGCAAGGATTTGGGATGGACCCCTCCACTTCCACAGCCAAATAGGGCCACATTTAAAGCCAGATATGTCCAAATTACATACCAAATTGAAGAGTGAACCCCCAGGTTGTCTTAAGCTTCACTTGTTCTACAATGTATCAGTTAATTAGCCTCCAAAGACCCCTTATTAAAAAAAAGTTGTGGGTACACACTTTATGATAATCAGCTCGGCGGAGCCATCTTGGATGGATTTTGTGTGCTGCACCCTATAAGGGGGCTAAACTTTAGAGTTGGGTCACAAAATTGGGCTTAAAATGTGGCAGAGATGGTACTGATGCAACATGTGAAAATAAAATTGAAAAAAAGTATTGCGTTTGTCCGCAATAATTGAAAATGTGATGGGTGGGGGCCCATGCCTTTGTGCACAGTCTGGCATGAGAAACCACTGCTTTAAAGAAGCCATAGGTACACACTTTTTTGACAACTGTATTGGGCTTACGAATAACTGAGAGTTCTGAACTTTGGTTAAGAAAGTAAGGACAAGGGAATAGAAATCGTATTAATTTTTTCATCTTCATTATGTTGGAAATAATAACCAAGAGTCCAAATAATTATGAGGTCATTCTATTTCATAAAAAAAATTGTCACTTTGAGTATAATTCACGTGACATGAATTTAAAGGTACCTGCTTGGAAAGAACTCGTTACTGTCACGTTATCAGCGCCCACGTAACATGGGTGTAAAGTTATGGTTTCCCCCTTGCGGTTTAGAACACGATTTGTGTCAACCATTCAATTTGCTGCTTCCCTCAATGTATATGATATCCGAATTTGTACCGTTTGATCAATGATCATCAGCTTCGGGTGGTCTTCAATAATCATGTGTCAGTGTAATGCGTGACTTGACATTAAAGCTGCATTATTTTAACTGGGAAGAGTTATCGTATTGTACATGTTGCTTCAGGTTGAAACTTTGCTTGAGTTTAGAATCGACAATATTAAAGGTAAAATTTAACTGACATGACATGATTTTCACTTAAACCTCACTAACATTTTCACTTGAACAATTTTGTACATGCATGCCATTGTACTGCGCCATGCATAATAATTATGGCTTACGGAAGTATTTTAGTGTGCTGCACCCTTTACTCGCGACGAAATCCAAAAGCCCGCCGTCAACGGCCATGCCCCGTAATTTTAATCGGGTTCGCTAACATGTATCAGATGTCCGTAACTGTTGCGTAACACAAGTGGCCTTGTGTGGAAGACGCTCGCCTGCCAACGTGTAGGTTCGTGGTTCGATCCCGGGGGTATTTTTAACTTCTTTTTTTCTCAGCACGATAGTGCGGTATAAGGTGTTTAAAAAACTCCCGCAAACACCAACGTCGCATGTGGCGCATCTAGCTGGGTCGCTGTGACGCTGGGACTGTCCTCGTAATCCAGGTTCGCGTCTTCGTACAGGGACACATGCGTTTGGTCGACTCGGCGGCCAAGGTCTAGGGGCCGCTGTGTTTCCTCCCTCACATGGCGCAGGGTCTACGGGCCTATATGGATGAGGACAGGGAAGGACGTGCGGTGGACCGGTACCGAGGCCTTAAGAGCTCTAATAGATCCGTGCACACGGGGCGACCCTGGAGGTCCCGGGGATCTGAAAGCTTGGTCTGACACCGCATAACTTTTTTTCTCGCAAACTTTGATTTTTTAAGTGTTTCGTGCTCGTTTTTTCTATTCATTTTTAGCTGTTTGGTCTTCCGAAACAGCTTTTGTTTTCGTTTTTTTTTTCTATACATTTTGTTTTTTTCTCCCCCTTTTTTGTCCATATGTTTCGGTCTTCCGAAACGGCTCTTGTCTTCGTTCTGTTTTGTTTTCCTATTCAAATTTTTTCTTAGTTGTTTCAGTCTTTCAAAAAAAGCTCTTCTTTTCGTTTTTTGTAAATACCCCTTTTCACTTTTTTTTTTTAACGTGCAAGATATCCGAAACTGTTGCGTAACACAAAGTGTCCTTGTGTGAAAGACGCTCGACTGCCAACGTGTAGGTTCGTGGTTCGATCCCGGGGGTATTTTTCACTTATTTTTTTCTCAGCACGACTGTGCTGTATAAGGTGTTTAAAAAACTCCCGCAAACACCAACGTCGCATGTGGCTCATCTCGATGGGTCGGTGTGATGCTGGGACTCTCCTCGTAATCCAGGATCGCGCCTCCGTATAGACCCGTCTTCGATGACGTCACGGTTTTGTTCATCGTCCATCTTGGATTACACACATGAGCACGTCGTCACCGCCGTTACTAAGTCAGCTGTGCATACAAACAACTCCACATGCACGGCGGCAAGTTTTGAACTCGTCGTAGTTGTACTACTACTACTACTGCGTACACTATAGTATAATTATACTAGTTGTGCTATGGAGGAATCTCTTTTTATTCCTCCGTGGTTGTATCATGGATTGGAGGTACTTGTTTTGTTGAAAGATGATTAACTTTTGCGCTGCCCTTGGCTGTGGAAGCAGGGGGGTCGTGATAAGAAATATTTTTATCGTTTACCCGCTGTACTGACAAGAGAAGGTGACGCAACTCGTACACTTTCGCTAAAAAGATGGACGAAATGGTTGTCGCGGGTTAATTGTGTACGGATCTGTTCCAGCAATAAAGCCGAGAATGTCGAGAGAACTGTAATAAGCCGACCGTGCAGTATTCGAATTCGCCATGATGACTAACGTAACGTTAAACAAACACAAACGTGCGAGCGAAAGCGTATGTATTTACTCCAAGATGGCGGATCTCGATGTGTCTAGTAGCAACGTGACGTCAGTAAGAAGGGTCTATAGCGCTTGTTTTGTAGTAGATATCTGTGTTACTATAGGCCTAAGCCTAAGATTGACAAGCTCAGTGCCAGTGAGTACTGCAGCAGTTGGCAGCGTTCAGGCAACCTAGCTAAAGGATCACCGATAGAGGGCGCCCTACACCCAAAATGACCCATAAGGGTGCAGAACACTCAATAGAGCTCCCATCGAACACTGTACAAAAACACTCACTTTCAAAGTCAATTATCCCATGCCCAAAAGTCTCTCAGTTCTTGTAGCTATACTTAAAATTGTAGTTTGGACCTTCATCTCTCAGATTCTTTTCAATTTGAGTGCTCTTAGCCGATTAGATTTTTTGCTAATAAATTACCCTCAGAAAAAAACACTCCCCAAATGTGTAGCCGTCCAAGCCGAATTTCTGCAAGGATTTGGGATGGACCCCTCCACTTCCACAGCCAAATAGGGCCACATTTAAAGCCAGATATGTCCAAATTACATACCAAATTGAAGAGTGAACCCCCAGGTTGTCTTAAGCTTCACTTGTTCTACAATGTATCAGTTAATTAGCCTCCAAAGACCCCTTATTAAAAAAAAGTTGTGTGTACACACTTTATGATAATCAGCTCGGCGGAGCCATCTTGGATGGATTTTGTGTGCTGCACCCTATAAGGGGGCTAAACTTTAGAGTTGGGTCACAAAATTGGGCTTAAAATGTGGCAGAGATGGTACTGATGCAACATGTGAAAATAAAATTGAAAAAAAGTATTGCGTTTGTCCGCAATAATTGAAAATGTGATGGGTGGGGGCCCATGCCTTTGTGCACAGTCTTGCATGAGAAACCACTGCTTTAAAGAAGCCATAGGTACACACTTTTTTGACAACTGTATTGGGCTTATGAATAACTGAGAGTTCTGAACTTTGGTTAAGAAAGTAAGGACAAGGGAATAGAAATCGTATTAATTTTTTCATCTTCATTATGTTGGAAATAATAACCAAGAGTCCAAATAATTATGAGGTCATTCTATTTCATAAAAAAAATTGTCACTTTGAGTATAATTCACGTGACATGAATTTAAAGGTACCTGCTTGGAAAGAACTCGTTACTGTCACTTTATCAGCTGCCACGTAACATGGGTGTAAAGTTATGGTTTCCCCCTTGCGGTTTAGAACACGATTTGTGTCAACCATTCAATTTGCTGCTTCCCTCAATGTATATGATATCCGAATTTGTACCGTTTGATCAATGATCATCAGCTTCGGGTGGTCTTCAATAATCATGTGTCAGTGTAATGCGTGACTTGACATTAAAGCTGCATTATTTTAACTGGGAAGAGTTATCGTATTGTACATGTTGCTTCAGGTTGAAACTTTGCTTGAGTTTAGAATCGACAATATTAAAGGTAAAATTTAACTGACATGACATGATTTTCACTTAAACCTCACTAACATTTTCACTTGAACAATTTTGTACATGCATGCCATTGTACTGCGCCATGCATAATAATTATGGCTTACGGAAGTATTTTAGTGTGCTGCACCCTTTACTCGCGACGAAATCCAAAAGCCCGCCGTCAACGGCCATGCCCCGTAATTTTAATCGGGTTCGCTAATATGTATCAGATGTCCGTAACTGTTGCGTAACACAAGTGGCCTTGTGTGGAAGACGCTCGCCTGCCAACGTGTAGGTTCGTGGTTCGATCCCGGGGGTATTTTTAACTCTTTTTTTTCTCAGCACGATAGTGCGGTATAAGGTGTTTAAAAAACTCCCGCAAACACCAACGTCGCATGTGGCGCATCTAGATGGGTCGCTGTGACGCTGGGACTGTCCTCGTAATCCAGGTTCGCGTCTTCGTACAGGGACACATGCGTTTGGTCGACTCGGCGGCCAAGGTCTAGGGGCCGCTGTGTTTCCTCCCTCACATGGCGCAGGGTCTACGGGCCTATATGGATGAGGACAGGGAAGGACGTGCGGTGGACCGGTACCGAGGCCTTAAGAGCTCTAATAGATCCGTGCACACGGGGCGACCCTGGAGGTCCCGGGGATCTGAAAGCTTGGTCTGACACCGCATAACTTTTTTTCTCGCAAACTTTGATTTTTTAAGTGTTTCGTGCTCGTTTTTTCTATTCATTTTTAGCTGTTTGGTCTTCCGAAACAGCTTTTGTTTTCGTTTTTTTTTTCTATACATTTTGTTTTTTTCTCCCCTTTTTTGTCCATCTGTTTCGGTCTTCCGAAACGGCTCTTGTCTTCGTTCTGTTTTGTTTTCCTATTCAAATTTTTTCTTAGTTGTTTCGGTCTTTCAAAAAAAGCTCTCCTTTTCGTTTTTTGTAAATACCCCTTTTCACTTTTTTTTAACGTGTAAGATTATTGAAACTGTAACACAAAAGCGTAACACAAAGTGTCCTTGTGTGGTTGTCGCGGGTTAATTGTGTACGGATCTATTCCAGCAATAAAGCCGAGAATGTCGAGAGAACTGTAATAAGCCGACCGTGCAGCATTCGAATTCGCCATAATGACTAACGTAACGTTAAACGAACACAAACGTGCGAGCGAAAGCGTATGTATTTACTCCAAGATGGCGGATCTCGATGTGTCTAGTAGCAACGTGACGTCAGTAAGAAGGGTCTATAGAAAGAGAAAGAGAAAGAAATACACACAGATTACAGAGGGCGCTATTCTCTTGCCCATGCCTCGGGCAGCCGCGTGACTGTCACAACCGCACGTGGATGGATATTCTGCACGAAGAGAAGAAGAAAATGGGGAAATATTTCATAATCATTAGCAGAGCAGTGCATAGTGAACTCAATGCGTTATGGATTGTCATCTACGGGGCATATGCGTCAGGTCATGGAGCTAATCAGTTCGAGATATTTTTGCAGGTCAACAAGAAGTCGGACCCATAACAAACCCAGCGATGTGTCTACGTAACTATGGGGACATGGGAGATGTGGTAATTAGATCATGGCTGCATGAACTGAAATGTTGTCTGACCTGCGTCCAAGTGTACTATTAGATTCACCTATTTGTAACCAAACTCCGGTTGAGCCAAAATAAACGCGTTGACAATCAAGTGAACTGTACACTGTCCACTATCCTTATCAACACTATCCTTATCAACAGATCTAACCGTATGTTACAAGGGGTCGACTATCCAGTCACACCTGCTTGACCAAAAATGTTATACGCATAGACACTAGGCTTAGTTAAATTATTGGAAAAATCACAATTTTGCTCACATAGGGCCTAAACATATTCATATGGCCAGTTATATTAGCCGCAACAGTTTCTTTGCATAATGATGGTTTTGCATAATGATGGCTTCACTTTGTAGCCAGCTGGCTGGTTGCAGCAAAGTTCCCGATAGACCTAAGCCTGTTTGCTTGGATGGGTGTCATGGCTGTACCGAAAATCGGGAGTCGCGGGTTCGAATCCCGCCCGAGCTGCCTGAAATATTTTTTATCAGGCATCGGGCCAAGTACTGAGCATCCTGCTGAGCACGGCAAAACCTCATTGAATTACATTCCCCTCATCCTCGACGCAAACATCATGTTATATCTATGCTGTACCGAATACTAATGATAAACAGCCGTATTCCACACCAGGTTCAATTAATGATATTCGGGTCCGCAGCACACGAAACAAAATGGTCCGCAAAAACATGGCAGGACGAGGGTGCCAACATGGGCCCTTTTTCAAAACCCGGCTTAGGCTCCGGCTTTGTCTTTATTTCTTTCGTCCCTTTTTAAGTACAAGACGAACCCGGAGCTTCAACTGCGCCAAAGAACTCCAACCTGTGTTTTCAGCATTCGGATAACAGAGACGAAGCCGAAACCCAAGAATCGTTGCCGGGGTTTCTTGTTGGGGAGGGGGGAGTTGCCACTGGCCTCATAATGCACACTAGTCATGAAAATTATCTTTTAATTCACGTGGGAGATGGAACGGAAGGGAAGAGCCAGGAACGGGTGCGGGTTCAGACGTAGGTCATTCCTCGGACACGCGCAAATGAAGCGTTGGGCGTCCCCCATGTTCAGCACATGGTAGACAGTACATTCAAATTGCAAGTAAGGACTAGCATTCATGGCAGATTACCGTACTTTGGCGCGTGTCTCAGCAGACGGAACTGATCAACCCAGATTCAGGGCAAGAAAAGTGAACTTGGGGGCGAGTTCAGACTTCGGTCAGTGCTCGGATATGCACAAAACGTTGGGCGTCCCCAAGCCATTAAGTTTGAAAGTCTGAAGTGAAAAAATAAGTTCAGCATATGATATCCAGACACATTCATATTGCAAGTAAGGACTACCACAGCTATTGATTGGAGGGCTCAATGATAGAGGATTAGTTTTGTGTATGTGTTTGAGCAGAGGCAAGTTATAGTGACCCAGATTCATGGAGGTGACAGTTTCTTTGCATTTTTTTTTAAAGTGACGAATGGTATAGGATTCCCACGCGTGAACGAGACTTTGGGGGAATTGTATGATATAAGCTGTGTAAAATAATAGCACTATCACATGCACCACATTACAGCCGCATCGCCTATAATAGGCCTATATACGTTTGCGATGCGCGTTTGCTGGCGTAATCAAAAAACGTCTATGCCAATTTTCAACTACCGTGTGGGACTTTTCAATCTCCGCAATCATTCATTTTCGGATATTGCAGACTGAGCTTAAAATAAGTTGGTTACCACAGAACGAAACTGCATGACCGCCAGATCTGGGAGAAGCTGTGGATGAAGGGTCTCCTGATTATCTAGCCTGCCACATGGCCCATCGTCATCCAGGGTGGTGACTGACACCATGCATTAATGCTTTAGAAATGTAGAGGGCCTGACGATTCGATCCTTGCAGAATCAAAGGCAGAATATTGCTTGCTTGTTTTAAATTTCCATGCTTGAAAAAAAAAATGTCATTCGCTTCCTCCACATCTCCCTTTAATCTGCTTCCTCTGTCCTTTCCCTGTATAATTCCTTCCCTTACTCTCCGCCCTTGGATCCCATTCTAGACTGATTCTGTTAAAGGCCCCATACAGTATACAGCATTAGTAAAGGTTAACAGATCAAAAAAGGAGTAAAGGTCAAAAGATTGCCACACGGTTTGTGTGTTAAACCATAAAACGTTCAAAAAAACCAACACTGCGAAGGTTTTAGCTGAAATGGTAATCTGAGAAAGTAGAAAAATGCAAAAATTAAACGTCACGGTTTACGCATCGTTCTGTAGTGTAAGAAATAGTTCATAACTTGCGAGTAATAAACCATTTGCCGATGTTTGAGTTGAGATTTCTCGAAAAGTACAGCATCCCAGACCATAAGATTTCAACATGAGGATTATATCATGACCATCTACAAACTGCGTAAATCAGAAGGAAATCTGTCGACATCGATGTTTCCTGATCTTCCCAATGTTGTATTTGGCCTTTAAGCAACTTCCCCCATGTGATTTTGTCTTCCAACCGTATCCTTTTGCCTCTCCTTTTCATGTCCTGCTTTTTGGAGAACATCCCGGGTCCGTAGGATCGTGGAGGAAGGATAGTCAGCCTCTCTCAAATTGCATTTCACCCCGAAAACTCCCGGCTAAAGTTACACTGTGGTTGCCCTCACTAATCTGAGGATGCTCCTGAAAAAAAATGGGAACAGTGTCACGGCTGAGGGTCACATTGACGGGTTTTCTAGGTCGGGCCGTCCCACTTGACTGACCCGCTTGCCAATCTATACCCTAGTTAATTGAGAGCGCGAGATTGCTTATGCGCGATGATTAAATTTCCATCTCGTATGGCACAATGGACCCGTTCAGCCTGTAGTTATTGTACATGTCCATGTACAGGAAATAAGCGCCTGCGTTTGTGTATCCCTGTACATGTACAGCAAGTTATCGCCGATCAATAAAGTAGCCTACATGCGGTCAACGTGAATGACCCCACCGACCATTCGATAGCTGTCACATAGGGAGGACGCTGGGCAGTGTGTACAGTACATTACAATCCGGCCGGCCGGTATGTGGCTAGAGGTCTGGTACCCTGTATACACACATGTACTATCCTGCACTCATGATAACGATCACACCATGCCCATAGTATTTGTAATGCCAGAGACAAGCCTGTGAACGGTGAACGTGATGTTGTTTCTCGATGTACATGTATGTTCAGGCCTAGTTGGCGTGGATTTCAAGCGATCCCGGACATTGACAGTAGCACAGGGGGTGACCAGACGACCCCGACAGTCACGTGTAAGCATACAGGGACAGGGGGATCCGGGCATGACTCGTGATATTTCGTGAAAAGTGGTCCCTGCTCTCTCCGCGGAATACGAGGCGGAAGATGACTGAACACGGCGTGCGTGTGGGACCGCGGCGGTCGGGCCTGGGTGAGGTCTGGCTATTAGTCACCGTGCGGTGCGGATAGACCCAGCGTCGATGCGGCGTGCGTATAGCACGCTGCATAGCACTGTACGCTGAGCAGACAGCTGATCGGGGACACGACACTACATACAGTGCACGTAGCCTATAGCCCCCCAGTGCAGCGCATTATGGAGCGCGCATAACTGAACGTATAAAAGCCGGCCCACAGATCTTGCAGCTTCCTCTCAGATCTCAGCCTGCCCACTCCGTGCATCATATCAACACAGCCTATCTGCCGTCCAGCCCACGTGACTCCAGCCAGCCAGAGCTCATACTATACAGTACACTACTAGCCTAGCTCTATCAGGGGACAGGTTGTTCAGATTTCTCCCGGCCGACGTTGGGCTGTCAATAATTTATTTTCTCCGCTAGTTTTCAGAAGGACTTCACTTTGAATTTGCAATGGCTCTCTGGGGTTACACTGGCGGAAAAGGTACGCATGTGACATTTTCCTGATTTTCTCTTGTTTTAATTTGCAGAGTAATTTGGTGAACAGCCAATTCCTCCGAACTCGATCAATAATATTCATGCACCCGAGATAGAATTTTATTACTCCATCACTCTTCCCCGTAGGCTCTATAATATCTTAATGTGTCGTTAAGATGAATGTCTCTTCTAGGGAACCTAGGCCTAACCTTTACTACAAAAACGGCAATAAGTGGCCTGAAGTGAAGATAGTAATCTGTGAACGGTGTGCTATACTAATGAAAGGCTTATCACGTCTACCTGTACCTACATCAAGCCGTGTTTTTTTCTTAACAATCAAACGATGCAACTTGACGTTCGATTTGCTAAGCAACTCAGTCTTAATCACGCAATTATACAGTCCTATAGACATAGTATACTAGTAGGACCATTCATAAAGGCAGATCGATATGTATAAGGAGTAAGGACCTGTTTTTCAGTAGCCTATGTTTGGTCATGTCAGTAAGCATTTCGTATCATTTTCTAATTACTCCGCAAAGTCTATTTTTTCTAATTACTTCGCAAAGTCTATTTTTCTAATTACTTCGCAAAGTCATACCCGGTACTCAGTGTAAAAACCATCAGTTTTCATCCAATTCAATCAACTCCCATAAATGCATTCACTTCATACCGGTACCGATTTTTTTTTTGAACAAAATGGTAATGAACAAAATGGTAATGGAAAAACACTTGCCATCTATTATTCTAATCGATATTACCATCTTGAGCTTGGATGTATTATTGTATCGTTCATAATAACTACGTAACTCTAGTCGAAAACGAACTCTTCTGTTACTAATTCATCGAAGAAGAAAAAATGTTCCCGGTACAGGCCTACCATTTCCTCCACTGAATAATTTATTAATTGCATGTCTTTCTTTTCACATGCAAAGTACATCCGTCAGAACGGAGGTTGGAATTTAATTGATGGCCCGTGCCTGTAATTTGCAATGAAATCATTTATAGGCCTTTCTCACCACGGGCTGCACGCATTAGCGTTGCCAACGTGGTATGTGTATGTGTATATCAGTGGCATTCACTGCACTTATACCTTTAATAACGCGAATATGCTGGTCTCGGTTACGTTGAGATCATATTGTTTTATGTGATCACTTTGTCACATGGGACGAGAATGTCTCTGAGATTATTCACGCAGGCCCTGTACCTCTGTATAGCGCGAATGTGTTCGTCATGGTTTTATTTAGATCGTTATTTTTCTGTGATCGCTTTGCCATGCATGTGAGACGAGAACGTCTCTTGGAGAATATTCAGTTTGAAGATTGCATTGGCTTAGAGGACTTGAAACCCAAATCTTGTGAAGGAATTGATTCTGTATGAATTATTAAAATAATCTTGTCTGTCGGGGGAGGAGTAAACTTTTGTAAGAGATATTACAGAAGAAATGTATTCATAGATTTATTTCAAATGTTCAAAACAAATCGAATTCGACACCCCACCTCCATTTATCACGCAAAGGGGAACGAAATATTGTTTTACCGGTAGTTTTCGTGGATTTAAAAATTGCATTTGTCACTGCCAATGGGAAATCAGCATTTTTAATAAATGCCTCTGAAAGGCTCTGTAAGGTTGTGGCACTAGAATGACAAAATGTAATTACTTAGTATTTACATTTGCATTTACAAGGATGCGTGCATCCAATACCAACCAACGATGTGACTTGCGTCACTTGCGTGCATATTGTCCATGGTTTCCCATGGATACAAACGAGGTAGAAATTATCAGCTGCAATGTAAGAAGCTTTCGTGCATTGTGTGTGTGTGTGTGGGGAGTGATGGGATTCGTGCGTTATAATTGAAGCAAGGATATTCCTTGCTCTATGATTGAAGCGCAATGAAAGCGCGCACTTTCTTTCTGCGCAGCACGAAAGGCTCACAGGTCATTACTGAGTGTCCACAAGGATCTGTGTAGCTATTATAGGTCTATAGGAGATTAGATTTCATCGCGGGGAAACGGGAGAAGCATATTTTACGTCGAAGTCCTTTGTCGGTTAGTTAGTCGCGCTGGACTTTTCCAAAGGCACGTGTATATATAACGATAGGTCAGTGTATAGCCTTTGACGTAAGCTATACCTGAGGTATTTCTAGTCTGGTGTTATGTGTATACGTTGTGATGAGGGGAGTTGGCCGCATGGAGACCAGACATCTTAAAGATACTCGGCCATCGTTGCGCCGGAGTCGTCCCTCCTTCGACCGGGTATCTATACCACAGCGTTCACCCTAGTGCTGCGTGCCTGGAACCCTCCCCAATCCTCCTTAATCCTCCAATGTGAAGTTTGCGCAAGATCCTCACTGCCTCAATCCTCCACAATCCTCCATTACCCCCGGAGGATTGTGGAGGATTGAGGAAGCTGAGGGTGAACGTCACAAGGACCTGGAGCAATGGAAAATGAATAGTCTGAGATTTGTTCAAAACGGATGCCATTTAGAAACATGGAAGACATGTTCGTGCCATTGTGGAGGTTGCGAAATGCATGTCCATTCATACACAGTCGTGATTGTGAATAGAATCGCCGCGAGGGCCATTGATGTCACATTTGCATTGAGTACCATGGCAACTTACAATGTTCAAGACTCCTGAGACTGTTATTAGGAGCTTTTGTTCTCGGGATCAAAATTGAATTACATATTTTTGTTTCTTTCTTTCTGCCCTATTTTTGTTTTCTTTTCCTGATATGCTTAACAATAAGTCTAGACTTTCGGTCGAGTGTCACTGCGCATTACTTAATCGGTGCACTGTGCGTGTAAGTTAAATCATTATAGGCGTTTAATGTCGACATGTCACGGACGTTATGTACATGTACACTGTACGTGCTGGGCGTGTTTTGCCCGACATGCATCGAACCAATTCATCCGCCTGCAAAGTGTAAAATTATCATCATGATTTGTGTGAACCGGCAAACGAATTCCCTTTAGTCTGTTGTTATATTATATACCGGTATGTATATCGTATGCGTATCCATTTTCCAGGCATCCAGTTTCCCAAAACTATTGTTTGTGCCTATTTCGAAAACTATGCAACAAAGCTAAGTTAGCCAGGCAGATACATAATCGAAAGAAATTGTAACATTTAAGATTTGATCTGTTAAATTTCGTGCGCAAAAACAGACGATACGGTACCGGTACCCCGTTGATGCTGTATACAAAGCGCTTGGTTATTCGTTTCTTTTAGTTCAATCAGCAACGTATCATTTGAGCAGGCCAGTAGTTCAGAGTACTTTTCCAACGTTGCAATTTTTCACATTCTGTTCATGTGAATCATGTGATCACATTCATGTGATCGAAAAAAAAACCTTTGCTGTTCATAGTCTGGGATTATTAAATAAAATGTCGAGAGGTGACGATTGCACGCTCAGCTCTGTGTCATTGCGCACCGTATATCACGTGTCCGACCTGTTCACCCCTTATAAAGTTCCCTCAGCTGGATCGGGGTAACATTGCTATGTCTTACCCCCCAATCCAGCCGTCGACGACATACAAAAATGTGCTTAACCCACCGCCGTTATGCATCGCTTGGAGACAGTTCACCAGCTGTCTACTAGTCTGGTGGGGTGTAGTCACTTGACACACCAACTAAGCGCCATCAGTTTGTTCAATGTGATAAGTTTGCATCGATGTGTACACATTGCACATTCGCCGTCGACTCTAAAGTGTGGTACATGGTCACCGCATTCTGATTTTTTCATGCTAAATCGCCCAAACAAGGCTGAAAAGCCACTCAAGGTTAAGGGCTAAAGAAAGAAGGAGATAAAGAGCCTATACAAATAGGCCTACATGGATATCAGTGATAAATATGGCATGTTCATCTGCCTCTCGTAACTGCACACTAGCCATTGCGCGGATGCACTCTACTACACATTTTTGGAGATAGTCCCATGCTGTTTTAGAAACGAGGGTATCCGGTTGAAATATCGAATTGGCATTAGTGCTGATGTGAAATGATATGATCATAATAGATCTGGAGTGATAATTCGTGTCTATTGATCGGAGGGAAATGTCGACTTTTCGGTGTAAGATCGGTGTAAGGGTTTGCGGTCGCGTGGATCGAATAGTTAGTCTGAGCCCTACTAGAAAAACAGCACTTAAGCAATTTGTAACCAGGTGTAGCGGTCTGATACGGGTCCCATGCTCAGATGAGACCGTCACCATATAATTATGGATAAAAACGTCATGCGCAGTGTGTATGGTAGTTGTCCATTTTGAAGCCCGTGCTGAGTCGATACGGCCATTGGCAATGCAGCGCTTTGAGGCACGTTTGTTGACCCGTAGTTATTTACCAACAACGCTCAGTACGGAGCCTATAGGCCTCGAACTTGCAGTTTTACACCGGAGAAGAAACGCTACAGTTGTTCCCCCGTAATGAGGGTATATCGATTGGCTTTATACAATCAAAAGCAAATAGTACAAACTGTGTTCGTTCACGGATAATCATAAACAACTGTCACATGGAGGGCGCCCCACGTGCTTGGTTCACTGACCCATCTGAGCACGCTGACCAGCTGAGAACGTTGCTGCAACGTGCCGAGTTGAGCCAGTGACGTCACAGCTCAACTCAGCACGGGGGCCCATCTGAGATCGTTACACCGGGCTACTACTGGTCGCTTGGACATAACAGGATGTGCCATCATAATAGCCGGTTATTAAATTGCACATCAACCGCGCGCCACAAAGGAAACCCGGAATGAGTTGGGAATTAGAGTGAATGAAAGCAGAACAACCGCCTGATGTTGTCACCCCTCCCGACCCATGGACAATGATTAAAACTTCGGAAGTCAGTCGAGCTGGCTAACCCGACAGCACTCTGGGATATTTTCCCCCTAATTGGAAGATGTGCATTCGCGTAAACAAGGGTGTCGACTTGAAAGGGAGGGTACATCATTTGCAAAGTGCCTAATTTCCGGACATTCCAAATTTGAGAAACGACTTACTCCATCAGGAAGTTTGTAATGGTTTCACACATTCTTTGATTTTCCAACGCTGAAAAAATCGGTCGTTTTCGACAAAAAGAGGAACTTTGTGAAATTTCCTGGTACAGAGAGTTCCCGGTCCTTTTACAAAATAATACAAACCTCGATGCCTGAAAAGGTTAGCGTTTGATTTCGTTTCCACAGTTTTTTTTTCTCAAGACACGGTTGACGTATTGAGCCTACACTTACGCAGGTGTTTATTATTATTTATTATGATTCTTTTGGAATTGATTCTTTGACCTTGAGACCAAATGACCAAATGATGCACTCTACCTTTAAAGCACCCAGTTTAAGAAAAAGGATTCTGGAATTCCATGCAATGTACACTTTACCATAGGTTATTAGTCCATAACCAGGGGTGGATTTCACAAAGCCTTACGATCCATCATAACTCAAGTTACGATGGACAACCCTTCGTAAGTTGTGATAGGCAGTATAGTTTCTGTGCATCGCTAATCGTGTTGCGATTAATCGTAAGTTACGACGAGTTTGGTGATATTGACCACAGGGCCCATTTCAGTAAAATGGAGGTGCTTCTATAGCGTGAAAAGTCTGGCGATCTGGCTCAAAAACTGGCGATCCATTGGATCAGCGGTGATTCTGATTTGCATTCGTTTGATTGTCTGAATAGTACCGACTTTTCGCTATATATCAACGTGATGTTTCATCTATTTTAGCTGTTCGTTTCCGGGCCTAAGCGGATTCAATGCATGCTGGTTATGAGGCAATACTATGCGAAGCATTCCCCAAGCCCGTTAACGGTATTATCAATGTTTCGTTCTGACCCTTAGGACCCGAGCACTGGTGCGAGAATTTCCCAGACGCCAAGGGAAGCCGACAGTCGCCCATCGACATCGTCACCAAAGACGCCAAGGTGGACTCGAACCTGGGCCCGCTGACCGTCGACTACAGCTCCACCAAATGCACGGAGATCTTCAACAACGGCTTCACCTTTCAGGTCAACGCCGCCTCCACGGACACCAGTACGTGTTTGCCATCGCGGCAGCTTCGTTATTGTGTGTTATATCTCCTCACATAATACAGGGAAGGCAAACCTTTGTTCAGTTCCTATAGACACGGCATTATCTATACGGGCGAGATGCACGCGACGCCGTTATCGATTATCATTTTATTTCCACTCGAACTAAGGCTCTGTTGTATCACTCATAGGCGGTTTTAATTTTCGAAATGAAGGCTTACGTATAGCTAGCCTCGGGCTCAGCCTTCGTTTTCATCTGACAAAATCTGAAAATCCAGGTTGTGGTTTGTTTCCGAATTATTTGAAGGTTTGTCGGCTTGAAAGGTACGGAGTATTCCCCAAGATACTGGGGCCAAATGCTTGTTTTTTAGATGCCTGCATGTGATATCATAACGAGTAAGGTAAATATGATCTGACCGAAGCCTAAGCCCGAGCCTAAGCCTTCATGTCAAAAACTGCCATAGAGCACTGCGTTCTACAATTTTGAACGAGCCTTGTGACCATGGTCTTCTCTCCCATGTCTCTCCCATTTTCCTTGTATGAATGTTCATCTATCCATTTATACAGAAAGCAAACAAACTGAGGGGTTTCATGACCTCGTCATGTCTTTATGGTGGTTTTCACGCGTGACTTAAGAAATCATTCTGCATGATTAGCCTATACTGCCAACGCGTTCCTTTCCTTCATTCGCAGATCTGAGCGGGGGACCCCTGGCGCACAAACACCGTCTGGCCCAGTTTCATTGCCACTGGGGAAGCAAGGAAGGACAAGGCTCCGAACACAAGGTGGACGGCAAACCCTACGATGCCGAGGTAATGATAATTGTGGGGACGCAGCGGTATATAGAGGTGCAGTGGTATAGAGATCTTTCGGTCGCATGATTTTTTTTCGCCGGTCATCGGCGTTCAACTCACGCGGATGTATATGTGACCCGGCACAGCATAATGAGGAATAATCCCCACTTTTGAGATTTTGACATTTTCTAATGATGTGAAAGAGTATACCATTACCTTTCAAATGATATCAAATTTATTTCCGTGTGAACTTTGTTGTAAATAGTACAAGGGGAGTTCGCTCGTTCATTTGGTAGCAGACACAAGATAACAGCACCATTCTAACTCATCGAAAGCGGCCATTCAAAAAGGCAGGAACTTTACATTTTCATGAAAACAGTACATAAACACTCCCCCGAAATCCTCGTTTTTTCAACATTTAGAGACGGATTTCGGAAAAATCCTTTGGACATAATATCCTCCAATACATTAACTTTCCGAAAATACAATTTGTTTTATTGAATTGAGAAGATACTTTGACTTCAGGCGTTGTTTACTCGAAAAGTGTTTTGGTGGGATATTCCTCATGTCGTTGTGCCGGGTCACATAATTATAGGCCTGTACGCGGAACGCGCGCGCCCTCGTGTCATCAAAATGTCCGATGGAAATAATCAGATTCGATCATTATTTGCCTGCGCTTCCGCGGATTTAAACGCGCCTGTAAACCTGCTAACAATCCTTTGGTGACGTCATGTGAAAAACCTCTATACCTTACTATCCAAGGAGCACATGCGTTTTACACGTGAGCGTTTTACACGTGAGCGTTTTACACGTGAGCGTTTTACACGTGAGCGTTTTACACGTGAGCGTTTTACACGTGAGCGTTTTACACGTGAGCGTTTTACACGTGAGCGTTTTACACGTGAGCGTTTTACACGTGAGCGTTTTACACGTGAGCGTTTTACACGTGTGCGTTTTACACGTGAGCGTTTTACACGTGAGCATTTTACACGTGAGCGTTTTACACGTGAGCGTTTTACACATTTCATTTGAGCGCAATAGCAAGGGCGCCCTCAGTTCAAGGCCTATATATACAGGGGAGTTAACTCTGGTAAAAGGAGTTGACAAAAGGTAGGCCCACGTCCTATTCGTTTGTGTCATTATTTCAACATTGCAATGTTTTTGTTTTCCCTTGTTTAGCTCCATCTTGTCCACTGGAACACGGAATTGTTTCCGTCAGTCGGAGAGGCCATCTCGAAGGACAAGGGTCTGACTGTGCTGACTGCCTTCATTAAGGTGGGCAAGGAAAGTGCCGGATGGGGCAAGCTTGGAGCCTTCCTGACCAAGATTAAGGCCAAGGTATGAGATCTACCGTCACGTACATTTTCTCAATGGAGGAAAAAAATGCACAAGAAAACTCGATCTTAAAATTTAGTGGGCCTGACGTTTCGATCCTAGCAGGACCTTTCTCAAAAGCAGAGTCACTCTGCCTTTGAGAAAGGTCCTGCTAGGATCGAAACGTCAGGCCCACTAAATTTTAACATTTGCATTTTGGTAATTTTAGTCAGTAAGCAGTTTGCAACATTTTTGTATATCACTTTAAGAAAACTCGATGTTCAAAAACACCATAATTATATGCATGCCCTGATGATTGTGTTTTCGTTGTATCAATCAGACTGACAGGTTTTGTTTTACAAACATTCTATGATCTGATTTTTTTTTTAGGAATGTTTGTTTATTTCAAACAAAGAAAAAACTATTTTGGAACTTTCTAAACAATTTTGAAAAACAAATGGCAAAGAAAACCTCGACTGGACTGGTATAGCCTACTTGAATTCCAGGCATGTGTTTTTGCGTACCAGCTCTCTTACAATCTCAGCTATCCAGTCCTTAGGTGATGGCCTTCCCCCAAAAATAGTCAACTAATATTTGTTTGTTTGGTTGGGTTTTTTTTTATTAAAGGATGACAAATGCGGCATCGAAGGGGAATTCGACCCTGCTGTCTTGCTCCCAGGTAGGTATAATTGGATCGAATTGTGCAGCAATAACCAACTGAGTGAACCACGAATGATAACCCTAACGGCTCTAAATTTGCAATGCCAAGTTGTTGACCTTATGCAAACAGTGATAGCGGATGTGTCCAAGAGTCCAAATCTCTCGTCAAAGAAAAAAAAGGTACCAGGCCATTGGTCTATAGGCCTATATACCTTTGAATGGTTACACACCTTTGAATGAAAAAAGCTACCGGTATATAGCTGCAACGTACAAAGTTCTATTTGTGACGTAATCAACTGGTACATTAACCCTCTTATCATTTTCAGAGAATAAGAATGATTACTGGACGTACGAGGGCTCCTTGACCACCCCGCCCTGCTACGAGAGCGCCCGCTTCGTCATCTACAAGGATCCCGTCGAGATCTCCGCCGAACAGGTATGCGCGAACTTTTCCCGACATCACTCTGAGGCCGAATAATTATAGCGTCCCAACTACGTCGCGAATATACGTATTCGTGAGCACAAGGGACTTGATATCATTATGTTCACCGGTAGAGTTGCGCACATTGTGCATCTAACTGGTGTATAAGCAGTTCGTTGATGTGAGATTAGGGCCTTTTACGAATCCATGGATCGGGCTTAGGCTTCGTCTCCGTCTGACAAAACCGGGAAAAAAATTGTCGTGGTTTATCTCTGAACTTGTAGGTTAGTTGACTTTTTAAGTATATGTATAAAGATTATTCACCAAGAAACAAGGGCCCAACGCTTGTTTTGGATGTAGATGCATGTGACATTAAAACTGGTAAAAGAAATGTGGTCGAAGCCTAAGCCCGAGCCTTGACCTTCTTTTCGTAAACGGCCTATGATATGCGATTGGAGCACTGTATAGAGTCATGTCCCATTCGTGCCTTCGGAAGACGTACTAATTTCTACGTCGTAGAAAAGCTACCGAGCTCGTTATAACAAACGGTATATGGGATAGCTGTTGCAAGTTCAACACCATGGCTATACATCGTGTCAAAGACCCATCGTTTTGTCATTCTGCCGTCATTCGATTATGTGAGTTTTCATATAAAGATTCCCTTACTATTTCTTGTCTTTGATTTCCCATAACTGCAGATGTCCATGCTCCGTGGTCTGCTGTCCTTCAAGGCGGGCGGTCAAGCTGAATGCGGATGTGCCGACCACCTCGGTGACAACTTCCGCCCAACTATGCCCCTCAACGGCCGCGTAGTCACGGCATCATTTCAGGCATAGACCGTGAAGATAAGATAGCAACAAAAATACCGAATAGAAAAACAAAAATTGCTCTATGAATTGAAGTTGAATCCAGACCCGAATGTAAACCCGATTTTAACCCAACCAAAATACAACTGAGACTTAGTGGGATAGATAAACCATTAGAAACTGTCATGGAGTGAAAATGATAACCAGTTCACGACTCTGAGCATGTAGTGCGATGAGACAACAGCAAACGATAAGTGCGAAAGGCATAGAAGGCATCAGCCTCGTACCCTTGACTGGTTTCGTAGCAAAATGTGTTATTGAGTCTTAATTTTCAACATGCATGATTGGTACTAGACGGTAGGGAACTCGTTTAAATCAGTGACAGCGTCGGTAGCATGAGGTAATGTTTCTATATAGAACCTTGTCTTGGGGAGTGAATCACTGCTTGTACGTATTCCACTCGAGTTAAATCCGAACTGTGCCAGGTTTTTCTTTTGATTGAATCCGTCATCGTTAGTTTTTCGCATACTTTTCGCGGACCTATAGGTTTTTGGCATAACAAAAAACCGCCACCAAGACCAGATTCGTATTCATGACGTTGAACTCGTCTTCGCCAATCCCCTATATGCTTTGTACATTGGGACGTGGCCAAGCATACGCGGCCTGGGTTTCATAATTGCTATGCATGACGACCGATTTTACGCATACGCAAATTTACACAAATTTAGTGCATTTTTTCTGACCATAAGTCGTGATTTTATAGACGCTATTAACGCGCAGTTATTCTTCAAGATGTATTTTGGAAGGCTTTTGGGTTTTGGGTATAGGCCTTTTTCACGTGACGTCATGCTGGACCGGCTTACAATGGCAGCGCACAGTGTAAACATCAGTTATACCTTTAAAAAGCGGTCCAACGTGACCGCACTGTTTTTGATTTACGTGTTTTGGTCACTTGGGTGAAAAAGGTCTGTAGGAGAGGTCATATTTTTCTAGGATGCTGTAGTTGCTAGTTATTTTCTGAAATGCAGTTGATGGTTTGAAGTAGTTTTATTTTTCTGACTTTGATGAAAAAAAAACATATCTGCGTGTGATTACTCAGCTTATGAAGATTTATGAAGATAAGCAACGATGAATTGGAAATCTATATAAAAGTAATATCTTTATATGCAATAATATTAAAACAAGTTTATATACCTATATTTAATTAAATATATCCATATAGATTGTATTCCCGGGAAAATATATCCGTCTGATTTATATGCTGCACAGGCAGAATATTACATAATTATTATATTGGTTCTATGGGTATGAGCATTCCTTATATTATAATTATGCACAATGGGAAAATTAATACTTATCAGAGTCATTATTATGCAAACAAATGAGATATTTTCATTTTTCATAAAATGCAATAAATACAGACTGCAAATGAGGCTTTGAACTTCCCATAATTCATTTCGTTTATAAAGAATAGTTAACTATTATTTTGAAAACACACCTACCGACAATATAGTTATTTCATTGTGTAACTAAAGAAATTAGAATGACTGAATTACAGATAGACATGAATGCACAAGTTGCCTCTGGTTACCGTGATATATTGACCAGGCATTAGGTTTACACTGATGAATACTCCGAATAATAGCCATAATGATTGCACAGCGTTGTTTTTGCTTCCAAATTGCTGAGAGGGATAAACCATAACTGAAAAACAGAATCTATACAAACAATGGTTAAACAAAGTGATATTATTCGTCATTGCCAATGTCTAGTTTTATGTTCTATGCATTATGTAACAGTTTTATTACTTGGGTACATCTCACCGATAGATCAGTATGACGATGGAGCTAGGAACTGCAAATAAATTTGATAATGATAATGATTTCTCAGTTTATGTGCCAGATTCTTACTGTCTTTTTTCCCCTCAAAAAATCTCCCTGATGTACGGGTCGCCAACAGCAGATTGTCAGCTTTTCTAAAGGTTCGCTTGGATACACAGGTGGAATTCAGGTCCACCGCATCTGACCTTTTAGCTTCTGAACAAAAACACAACGAACTCCTCTTGTGACAAAAACAGTTTGTTTGCGTATACTGAACGTTTACCTTCGATCAACCGAGTCACGAGGGGGCGCACTACACTTTGACAAGGTTCAAAATAATTATTATTTTTATGGCCCTTTACGAATCCATGGATCACACTCGGGCTCCGTAAGGCTTCTTCTCCGTCTGACAATATTGTCGTTTAAAAAAACAAACTGAAAATCCAGGCTGTGACATTTTTTAGCGGGTAAGACTGAGAAATATCACAGATGTCTAAGCCTTTATTTCGTAAACGGCCTGGAACTCTGGATAATTTTTGTCAGCGGGAGTGGGTTGCTGGCCTCTGTAAATGCCTAGATCCAGATCGATTGATTTTTTTCGTCCCTGATATACTAATTTTGATAATTTGATTTACGACAACTCAGACTAATTTTTATAAGTTGATTACTACGACAACCATGGATTTGGAAACTTAGATTTCTCGATCTCCGAAAAGGCAATCAAGTTCATCTTGAATCCCTCGCATTTCAAAATACACGGATGTTTATTAATTTGTTTTCATTTAATAGGTAAATTACGTCATGACCACAACCAGTGCTCATAGTCATAATCAATATTGATGCAATTTGCTATATATGCAAGGTCCATTCAAGTCAACTTGAACTTTTGGTCTTTTGAGAAAAGGCAATCTTAAAGAACATTTACTGACAGAGAATCACACGAAATCTTCATTTACAGAAACTTTTTTTGTAACCGACCAGTTATGAGTGTAATGGGTCGTATTAAATATTAACAGAAACAGATCAATAGACCAGTTTATTTATTTATAGACAACCTGCTATCATAATATAGAGGCCCACTGCAAGTTGTTCACTTGGACTCGTCGATTGTTTTACAGGTTAGACCAACCAATCAATTATCATTTCGTTCCAAATAAAAATAATACTTCTCCTTTATTTGGACACAGCAAAGATATACAAAATATAAATACGAAGAGTCAGCAACATACAACTGATTGGTTTAAATTCATAAAGGTACACCGACCTTCTCGATTCCAAATGCGCAGTTTCCCCTTGTTGTATTATTGACACCCCTATTGTACACAATGGTATCGTCAAAGCATATGCAAATCAATTCCGTCTCATAGGTGATGCTGTACACACAAAATTGGTATCTGCTCAAAATGGCCGCCCGTAACTGAGTTAAAACGGCAGAAAACTTCCTGAAACAAGATAACTTCGGTCGAGCCGGCTTCTTCAAATGTCGTGCACCGGTACAGGGTGCGGAGAGCGGAACACAGAACGTTAGCGAGATTTCAGAGCCTATCGGATCAGGCTCGACCTTTACTTTGGAACTCCGGGGTGCTGGAAAATGACCGACGTGGAGCCGGCCAAGCCGCCGGCCAGCGTGCCGACAGCTGGCGTGGGACAGCCCCGCCTGAAGGCGACGACCAAACGGAATCCCGGCAGCGCGGATCCTAAGAATAAGTCTCGCCTTGCGGCTCTGGCACCGGGCGAAAATCTCAAGGAAAGACAGGTTCGTGGAAGGATACACACTTTTTCTCATTTCGCTTGAAGAATTCTGACTTGCCGCTGACTTTATAACTTTAATTTAACTTTTAGAGTTTTTAGAGTTTTTTTTTAGAGTTTTTATAGTTTTAACTTGTATTTGTAAGTCTCAAAAGTTAGAGGGCATGACGTTTCGATCCTACTCAAAGGCCCTAAGAAAGGTCCTGCTAGGATCAAAACGTCAGGCCCTCTAACTTAGTTTTGAGATTAATGTATTGCAGGTCATTTTAGTCAGTGAGCAGTTTGCAACAGTTTTTGTGTTAACTTCATTTTAACGTATATAAAATATATATTTATAAAATATATATTTGAACTTATATAAAGTGATATACAAAAATGTTGCAAACTGCTAACTAACTAGTAAAATTACCAAAATGCAAATCTTAAAATTGAGTGGGCCTGATGTTTTTATCCTAGCAGGACCTTTCTCAAAGGCAGAGTGACAAGAACAAAACAGATGCATGTAAAATGTATACGATGTACATGTAATGTCCCCCTTCCTTCGTGTACATGTATCTGTTTTGTCCTTGTCACTCTGCCTTTGAGAAAGGTCCTGCTAGGATCGAAACGTCAGGCTCACTAAATTTAATTTTAACTTGTAAGTTGTAGCCAACTTGTACTTCCCCCTTGTATTTGTAGGCTACTTTGTAACATAAACTGCCAGTAAGCCCAATTACATTCAAACGAAAATGTTTTGGTCACTTTCCATTTTTGCCTCCGCTCCAGCTCTTGTCGGTTATCTGTGGCTATCCTTAGTGTTTATCCTCAGCTTTAATTGTCAATGAGTAAACTGACCTAGTTGTGACAGTTGTGGGTAAGTCGGTAACCGTAACCCTCATCCTCCCTCAGGTCTCTGACCCTCGGGAGGATGAGGGTTACGGTAACTGCCACTATAACTGACCAGCATGCCCTCAGCCTTAGGAAACTTGATATCTTTTCACCTGCTCAAGTCAAATCTGATTAGTACTGGTTACAAAGCTCTAAATTTGGACGGAAATTATTCGAGCGAATCGCTTGCCTCTCCCTTGACATCGTCATCAACTCAGCATCACTGAATTAGTCCTTGGACTGGAGAGTGGAGACCACCGTGTGCCCCTTTTGATACACAATCTCTCATCTTCTGTTTGTTTCACCTTCTTTAAACATTGCCAATTGTGCCAATGGTGTCCTGTCTAGTATTACTAACCGTGTTTATATTGCATTCTGCTACTTGCCATGCAAAAGTAAATTGCTCCGGAGAATTACAAAGGGATTGCACGCAGATGGATTTTTATATTGGATACTCAAGCTCCTGGTCAACTGAGTTGACCTGTTGGATGTTTATTACTGTTGTCTGTAGAAAAGCACTGGCTGTGGTTATGTTTATTGGCTGGAAACGGGCCCTTGGTGTAAGAATTACAATACAAGTTTTGAATTGTTCCAAGTTAGATCAAGCAGGTGAACTGTAGCCATCATAACTGCCCGAAGAAGACCCCAACAGTTGTAATGGCAGCAAGTTCAACATTGCTCTCAGCTCAATAGACCCTGACCTCTGTTACAGTTCAAAATCTTCTTAACCGTCCAAGTTTTAACGTCTACATTTTAGCAATTTGTGTGAAGCATTGATCAAATCTCACTCAGTAAACTCAACAATTACCACTTTTGCATTCATACTGGCTAATATCAAGATATCAAGATGTCAAGATATTTTTTTCGTGTAAAAGCACAAGGGAAAATACTTACCCAATTAAGTCAATGTGATGTTCAAACTTCAATGGTATTCTCCCTCTCGAGAGTGTATTTTTTCTACATTTTTATAGTGCAAAACTTTGTCTTTTTTCTCTAGTGAGAGTTCAGTTTTATTTTTCATCAAATTTAAAATAGGTAATGCAATTCGAAAAATGGTGAAGATAATTTTAACTGGACCTTGACTTGAACCCGAGAACTCAGCTCAGGCTTGAATATTTTTGCAAAGATGGTTGACTTTTGTAGGGGTAAGGCTTTCATCTAACGGCTGGATAGCTCAGGTATTAGGAGCTGGAGCACTTAAACATTAAGTTCATGTCCTGTTCCAGGCAAGTCTTCTTTCCCCATTTTTCAAATTGTTAATTTTTCCCGGCCATTTTTCCATTTTGTAAGCTCCCACAATGATCATAAATACCGGTACATGTACATGTACTTCAAAATACCACTTCATAGATCAAATTATTATTATGATTTGTATGTCGAGAAGAATTTAATCTAATGAGGGTTTTCCCTACTCTACGTAATAAGCACTGAGTGCTCAGTGCTTTGCTCAATTGCCTGCTGAAAACAAATACGGGGCAGCTCGGGTGGGAAACTGCAGCAAGTAAACTACCGTAAAATCTTTTGTAAGTACTGCATCCTTCTGGGATTCTCTGTTAGGCGGAGTGCCTCTGCTTGGTGTCAGGGATAAGCCCTGACCTGAGACGCAGTCCTCAATCCTTTACGCCCTTGTAAGAGTCTGTGCGACCATAGGCCTGTTGTATCAGATAATCAGATACAGTGTACATCTATGGGGTTTACGTTAGCAACTCTAAGCACTAAGCTCCTTAAAGGTGAAATACAGAATTGGATTTGCCCAGATTCTATCCAGCATCTCTTAACAAAGACTATATCCCTGCAGAATTACCACGCAATACTTGTTCTCATCTAGCATTTTGGAGGAAAATATGTTACAACCCATTTATCACTTGCAAATATCTGTTCCTCATTTCCACTCTAATTTACCAGCATTTGAAATATGGGCCAAAAGAAAAACACCAATCTTCAGGATTCTGCTAGGATCAAAATGGCTGGTATTCAGGTCATATTCAGGTCGTATTCAGGTCCCCTCCACCTGGGACTAACCAGTTTGGTCAGTGAAGTCAGTGGGCAATTTTTGAGTTACCAACATATTTGTTTATTTCATTCAGTCCAAAATTAAATTCTGCATTTGAGAAAGGTCCTGCTATAGGATCAAAATGTCAGGCCCTCCTAATTTTTGATATTCACCTTTTGGTCATTTTAGTCAGTAAGCAGTGTGCAACATTTTTGCATTTACCAACAGTCAAAGAATTAAAATTTAACTGCATGCAAATGTTTTAATGAATTAACTCCCAAATCCCCTGTTAATTACATTAACTTTCGTGTATGTGGACAGCATCAGTCTCTAGGGTTCACTACATTTTTAGCAAGGGAAGTAAATTCAGTGTGTGATTTCAATGAGACGGACGATTGGCATATATATATAAGCAGCACTAATAAAAGGTGTTCACAGGTTGTCAGGGATGCTGTTTGGTCTCCTCTCAATGCATCCCCTTTCCTTGCCCATTCAGTCGCATGATCCAATGTTGCACCGATTCCAAAGAATCCACTCAACTCCACTGAGGTGCCTAATGTCCCACTACTGCAAGCAGAGTTCATTACACCCTGTGGTGTTAACATTTTCAAGGTGCATTAGTCACTGGTAATAGACCTGTTGGGATTTTTTATTTTTTACTGAGGTTGGAGATTCATCCAAGCGCGAGACAATTACACCAGGGGTTGGGTTTTATGGGCCTGTTTTGTTTTGGGGTTATTTTGGGGGCTTTGTAAAGCGATAGGCGCGCATTTATTCCATCCCCTGTTTCACTTTTAGTGCCTTTGTTTTCATTCAGTGCTGAGCTATCGAGAAGGAAGGTCTAACCATCTAACTGTGCCCCGGACCTTTTCTGTGGAAAATGTTTCGTTGAAAATTTTGATTTCTCATTGTGGATATATGGTACCGGTACTTGCTTTGCAAGTTATGATATGAGGAAAATCTCTGTTGTGGAATTTCAGTCCGACCAGGAGGTAAGTAGTGAACATGATATTGTAATTCACAGATCTTTGGAAACTCAGTGCCCACACTCTGACAGAAGTGTAGATTGTGGATGTTCCTAGGATCACCGAGTCTTTGCTGGTTGTAAACGAAGCCATACTTTGCTGAGTCATTGTAGTAATGCTTTCGCAGTGAGGAGTATTCATTTTGCCAGAGGGGTGTTTGTGTTGGTTGGAGACTGCAGACAGGGGAAAAGTGTTCTTCCCTGTTTCCAAGGAGAGAACACTCCACTGAGTGACGGGTCATCAGTTGCAGTGTATATTGTAAATCATAGTCATTTTATGGATTTCCATAAGGAAAGAGAAGAAATAGGATTATGGAAACTGGGGTGTATAGCCTGTGTAGTATTGGACTGTGTGGCTTCAGTTCGGGCCGCCCACCAGTGCACCAGTTGTTGTAGTCATTGCCGCTCATTTAATCTGCCCTTGTTCAAGATGCGCGATGCTGTTTGTTGTCGGTAACCGGGGATACTGAGTGGCCCAACGCTAATCACTCCCATGCACATTGCGTACCTATGTATTTTAACGTGGGCTTAAAGTACGGCCCAACCTACCGCATTTATGACATGTTATTGGACTGTTCAGTTCTGGCTTGTTGTTGTATAAAGGAGAATGAATGCTGAATAAGTTGATAAGTGTTTTAAGTTAGCACACTTCAGTTGTACAAAACTGTGATATTTATTCTGTACATATTTTAAACTGGTAAAAAGCTATAAATTCTTGTCATGAAAAGCATGAATATGTTGGCTTCTAAAGAACACTTCTGGGTTATCCACTTAATTCATCCAAACTTTCATTCATCTTTGACAGATCCATAATATGTACGTATGCTGGAATCCTATGTACTAATGAATATCTTACTTTGTAGTGCACAGCATTGTCTAAAAGTTCATGGGCATCCAATTAGAATCACAATTTGTTTTCACCAAAGGTTTGTGAAATTCACTTCAGTTAAAATGATTGCTGTAACTACAAGTTGGCCTTGCAGGGCCTTGCTCATTTTAAAAACTTTTGCTAGAACTGAGTCCGGATGCAAATGCCTTGACTGTTGACAGTAACGGTTTAAAAAGTTCCTTGGGATTACAGGAAAAATACTCCAGTTAACAGAGGTGACTACACAGAAGTAATCAAAAGGGCAATCGATCACACATACACATAACACTGTACAGTAGTATCGCTATACTTTTGTTGCCATAAATCTTGACAGCAGCCATAGCAGGTGTGTCTGAGACCCTCCAATGCTATGCACACAAAGTTCAAATGACCCCTTGACCATGCATTGTCCAAACGCACAGCAAGTTCATGACCACACTTTGGCTGACAGAAGTCAGTTCACATTACACCTTTGAGGATCACTGACCCATGAAGTAATGCTACTGAACACGCGAGTCACAGTGGGCATGCACATGCATGTGAATTCAGTAGTTGGGTACTTTGTTGTTTCGGGTAAGGGTTGTAACTCGTTGCCATAGTGATAGGGAAACAGCCTTGCTAAAAAAAAAAAAAAAAACTCTGAATTGACTGAGGAAGTGCCAATCCCTCTCTATCTCCTTCTTTCTTCAACCCTTAAACCGTGAGTGGCTTTTCAGCCTTGTTTTTGTCGATTTTGCATCCATTGAATCCTGTTCATTCTTTTAGGTTTTTATAATCTAGCAGTGATTGCACTTTCAAGTAACATGCTTGTAAAAAAAGAATGATGATAAACTTATGTCATGTATCAATTGGAATGTGCTATGGTAATACTGGCTGTTGTTCTAAGTTGCGACTTACAGTACCGGTAAAAAAGAAGGGTCCTTTTGTTTTGCTTTGGGGAATTAATGCAAATGCTCTCTCTACTTTGCTTCCATTCAAACAGAATGTCCCTTTTCTGTTGCCAGACTCCACCATGGCAGTAATTGAGCTTTTAAAAAAGCCAAGCTCTTTGTCAGGACTTGTTTTCAGTTGGGGCATATGCTCTATGGTTGGAGCCACCTCTGTCCTCCAAGCTCCATGCTCCAAGTAAGCCCCTACCACTGTTAATTGACGTTACCGGGGAGCCATGGGCACTGCTTGCTAGTAAATGGCATCTTTGAGCCACTGGTGGTGATGGGAGGCCAGTGGCTTTCTGCCTAGCTTTGCATATTAAGAGCCGCCCACCACAGTACGCTTGTGTTAATATTTAGTGAGTGCAATACAACAGACCAGTGTTTACCCTGGTGCTGGCAAATGGCTGTGAAGTAGTGGGTATCGGGAAAACACATATCGGGCCGCCCGGCATACCTCGGCATGCTTAACTCTCCTGCCGGGGAAAACTCCAGGGCTCTCGCCTATAGTGAGGGGAAGTCGGCTTGGCGTGAGTGTTGGGTGTGTGTTCTCGTTTCCTTGGATGTGTTTGACAACTGTGGAGCTTGCCTTGTCACTGCAGAGATGGCTTCGTTTGCTCAGGCGGTGACCTTGATCAGCTCAGACCGGGCCAAGAAACAAGTTTGTGTTCGTTTTATTTGTTAAGTTTGATTTATCTCATGGCTGTAATCAGTGCTTTACAAGATAGCTATGTGTATGTACACACTACATGTACATGGATGTAGACATGTTTCGTGCCATACAAGTTGATACAACATTTTTTTATCAGCATCTGGTGCAATTGTAATCTAGTTTTTATGCATTTAAGTTACTTGCAAAGTATCTGTATTGCTATAAATGTTGGCCGCAGCTGAGGTACTGTTCGTAGTATTTTCCCTCAGTTTCATTTCATTAGCCACGTTTCCACTGGACTAAAATTTAACCGAGACGATGGTTAAATTTCTAATGGTCAAATTTGACCGTCGTTCCCACTTGGACTATTGAGTCAGTCATATTTAACCGAGACGATGGTTAAAGTAACCGAGCTGGCAATATAACGGCTCATGAAGGTCAAGTGTCAGCCGGATACACAAATGTACGTGTGTACATTTAGGTGCGCAACATGAAGCAGACGCTGTGCACAGTGCATAGTACGTGTTACGTCATAGGCCGGATGTGGTTTTTTACCGAGTCGCATTTAACCGAGTGGTGCATTTCCACTGGACTAATCGACTCGGTTAAACTTACCTGGTCACTTTTACTGGGCAAAGGTTGCTCGGTAAAAGTAAACATTGGACTCGGTTAAAGTAAGCGAGAGAAATTTGACTGGGCCGTTTCCACTGGACTTATTTTGGTCAAAGTAACCATCGTCTCGTCTCTTTAACCAAAATAAGTCCAGTGGAAACACGGCTTTTGGTGAACGTTTTTCTCCTGTGGGGATTCTGTCTGATCTTATGAAGCATGGAATCAGTGAAGGAGAATTTCTACATGCCAGCTAATGGTCATACACCTACACTGTATGTACGCATGCAGGTAGGCCTTCAGTATGCGTTGCAATGACGTAACATCAAGGAAGGTCCATCAGTAATAGACAATAGAACCTACTCAAGCCTTGCCACCATCAATTAACCTGTTTATAATAATCCCAAGATGTTTTCTCTGGCCGTTGAACAACCCTAGAGATGTTTACTGGCCGAAGTCACTCTGCTTGAGATGGAATGGTGTGTAAACAAGACTCGGAAACAGTGAACCACTTAACGTGCATTAAAGTGTTTCTGAGAAAAGAAAAGGTTTTGCTAGACTGAGTTCATGTATTGTAAGACACGCTCTGCCCTTAACGTTTTACATTAACACTCCGAACAGCCCAACCTCATGAAAAAAATCACTTCCCTCTGCACTAATTCCTTCAAATTACCGTCATTCACAGCATGATATTCTGCTAGAATGCATGAATTTCTTTTCCAAATCCTACAGAATCCTATTGTCCTAGTGCAGGAATGTAGGGCATGTGGAGTTTTTGTCACTGTAGGAAAATGCAGGATACAGGTTACAAGGCCTAATGTGACAGAGGATGATTCTGTAGGATTGAGGGCATGTGGAGTTTTTTGTTTCTTGAGGAAAATCTAGGATCCAGGTTACAAGGCCCAATGTGATGGAGGGCACTTGGTAGTAAAAATATATAATTATCACAAAAAGGAGTAGGTACCAATGGTGCAAGGAGACACTGTTGGACTGTCGGGTTTGGGGCTTGGATTGTAGGATTGAGCATGTTTCACTCATGTGAGCTAGAAACAAGTGGTGGGTAGTAAGAGTTTTAATTGAAATAAAATCTTATTAAGAATAGCCAGCCATTTCTTACTACGAAGGGATCAGGTTATAATGAACTTGGACAATAGACTGTGTTTTCAAGAGCACCTGAGAATGTCTTTCAGTTTCAGTGACAGCTGTGAGTGACATACATGTACATGCCATTTTCATATTGCTGTGAAGTAATTGATACAAAGTCGTCAGGATGAGATACACCTTTGCTCTATAAGATTGACTCACGGCACACACACCCAATTTTAATGCATCCTATGAAGTGTGATTGATTCATTTGATTGCCCTAGTTTTGTTCCCTCATCTGCATTGTGTTATGCAAGGCTATCGAATCTGCATTGCAGCAGACAGATTGCAAATTAAACATCTCCGTCAGCAAATGGCGGCACGTTGGCACGGCAACCATAAACAGGGCACGCTCTGTAATCTCTGGGCCTTCGTGACTTGCCGTCATTCGGCCACTGAATTTATTTGTTTTAGTGTGATAACACCTTGGAAGTTACATGTACATGTAGTATCCATTGTCAACTTACTTCATGAATTTGGTTTTTTTTGCCAAAGCAAAGTTATCAAAGCTGGCCTTAAAATTAATAATTGAATATCTGGATGGTGTAATACTGTAATGGCAGACTCCGTGTTGCCGCATTGATGGAATTTGGGAGGGGAAAAAAGGGAGAACTACAACACGATGGTTGTTTGCACAAGGGACGTTACGAGGCACTGGAAAATGAAGCCCATATGGCTAGTGTTTGCAGAACTTTAATTGCATACTTACTTACTGCACATGTGAATGACAGGGGGAAATAATTGACGCACATAATTGGCCAAATGGACTAAACTTGATGTTAAGAAATTACATTTTTGTTTAAATTATTTTTCCTAATAGAATAAATAGATTGCCAAATGGGAATGCTGTGATTAATACCTAGTGTATTGAAGTATCATCATGAAGTGGTTGAGATTTGAAGAGGAAAAGCCGTCGAGAAATTTTATTGGGAGGAAAGTCATCTGTCAGATAATTGTGGGTCATTTCTGATGATCGTTGAGTCTTCCAAAGTTTAATTGCACTGACATCTCGATCCCAGCAGGACTTTTCTGCCTTTGAGAAAGGTCCTCGAAACGTCTGGCCGTCAACTTTTTTTAAGAGTTGCATTTTCATGATTTCAGTCAGCAAGCAGTTTGCAGTACCTAACAGTATGTTTGTATTACTGGGAGTTTTCCCAGGACTTGAGTGTACGTTGCTTGGTATCTATTAGCCATCTATTTGTCTCTTTAGACCCCCCAAATAGTCTGCTTCCGATTACATGGCATTTCAAAATAGGGTAGGTAGGTAGGTAATTTTCTTCTTTTTTTTGGGGGGGGGGGCATTTTTTTGGTGTACAATCATATGGAGGCATCTGCATGTGGTCAATCATTAAGGGTAATAATTAACAGATCAACTTACACATTGAATTTTTTTTTAAATTAGGGTCGCAGGCTAGACATAGGGTTGGTCGGGTAACCGGAAGCAGAGCTATTTTTTTTTAGGGGGGGACCTTATGAAGGGGTGTGGTTCTGAAAAGAACCTGAGTGACAACTCGACGTTCCAGCCAGTATGCTCTGGCCATCACCAGGAGAATGATCAGGAGAAACCCTCTTACATTGTTTCCCCCACTACACGCTGTACGCAAAACCGGAGTTTATCTGTGACTTCTGATGGAATTAATTTGCCCAAGGTTTTTCAAAAGGGGGCCACTGCCAAAGGCTTGCCAGCCGGGAGTGCACTTTGCTCAAGCCGCTGCGAGCGGATTGTCGTAGGAAAAAAAACAGTTAAGTCTTATTTCCTCGGCTTATTCGTTTTTTCTTTCCTCGCAGCAAAAACTGAAGGAGGAGAGGGAAGCTAAGAGGGCCACACTGGACTCCCGCCATGAGTTCATCATCGATGCAACCGCAGCCAGTCTCAACCTGGAGAGGGCAGAGGTGGAGGATGCCATCTTGGAAGGCAACACGGTAAGGGCCACGAACAGACCCGGTGTAACGATCTCAGACGGGCCCCCGTGCTGAGGTGAGCCGTGACGTCACTGGCCCTCCTCAGCACGTTGCAGCAATGTTCTCAGCTGCTCAGCGTGCTCAGATGAGTCAGTGAATGAAGCACGTGGGGGCGCCCTTCATGTGACTGTTGTTTTATTAATAACCGCGAACAAACACAGTTTTACAAACTATATTTTTTGCTTTAGATTGTATAAAGCCAATCGATGCACCCTCATCATTACGGGGAAACGACTGTAGCATTTCTTCCACAATGTAAAACTGCAAGTTCTTGGCCTATAGTTACTTAATTGGCTCCGTACTGAGCATTGTTATAGAACTACAGGTCAACGAACGTGCCTGAAAGCGCTGTATTGCCAATAATTATTATGGCCGAATCGAGTCAGCACGGCCTTCAAAATGGACAACTACCATACGCACTGCGCATGACGTTTTTTTCCATATAATGGTAACGGTCTCATCTGAGCATGGGGCCGGGATCAGACCGCTACACCGGCCCAGGGGTCAATTTCATAGAACCACTTAAACACCAAAATATGCGTAAGCGCAAAAAGTCATGTTTCATAGGATCAGTTTTGCCAACCCAAACTTCACTTTTTGTTTTGTGCTAAGTAAAGAATAGTGGAATGCAAGTCAGAAGCAATAGTGATTGCATCCTAATGTGGTTTGTATTCCTGTTTATACGGGGAAGAATTTTCATGCTTAGAAGATTTTCACGCATAAGCGGCTCTATGAAATTGGGCCCCTGGGCAGTGGTGTCTTCGACCGATCCCCCAGTACCAATTTATCTCACTTCAGATTTGAACAGTTAGAGGTGTGAGCAAAGCTGAGACGAACCGACCTGCCAAGATCACTATCGCAACTGACGATTGCCCAGATGGCATGAAAACATGTTATTGCTACACCATGGGAGCTGCGAAGTGTCCCTAGTCTCAATAACCCTGCGAGCACCGATGATCTTATGTCCTGCTATATTAACCAATCGTAGACAATGCATATTGCAAGGTTCTTGGTTAAACTTGCTAAACCCACTATGAAATATAGCAAAGAACACGGCAAGTGGTCCTAAAGTGTCTCGTACATTTTTTTGTTCCACGGGTCATCAGAGAGGCGGAGTCACTGAATGGGAAAACACCATCCTCTTTACAAACTGGAGATGGGATGATTGGTGCTTAAGTCTTGTTTTTAGTATCTTACATTGTAAGTTATTAAAAAAAGACTTTTAAATCTGGTTTGAGTCAAGAATAAATTGAGCAGACTATAGGTGCATGTGTGTTCAATTAGCCTACCCTTTAGCTTTCATGCTGGGTAAGTTAAGGGTTAATTAAGTCAGAGCCAACCACGTCTGACAGGGGAAGATCCCAGGGAATCCGTTTTCCATCTAAAGAAGTGTCCCTTTGTATTTTTATCCAATACAGATTGAGAAAATGGATAAATTCTTTGACACGGATACTGCCAGCCACCTGATGTTCTTCTACCAAGAGACCGACACAGGGTCCGATTCCGGTAAGCACATTCAGAAGAAAAAAAAATTCAATAAAACCCTGGCATCTGCCGTGAATATTACCCCCCAAAAAAAAACAAAAAAAATAAAAAATAATAATAAAAAAAAATAATGCAAATTCTATTCTCTCTGATTATCCTTTTTTCCTGCAGGAAAACACCCATGGATACAAGACGGTGGATCAGGTGAGTGTAGAGCCTGCAACTGCAAGTGTAGAGCCTGCAACTGCAAACTATAAAATGATTTCTTAACCAAATAAATGAATGGAAAACATAGGGAGGTTTTCAATAATTTATGGGGAAAAAAACACATAAAATTTGAGCCCTGGCCTGTGGTTTAATCTGCCAAGTGCATCACCTTCTGAGCTATCAAGCCCTTAGGTGGGGGCCTTCTCAAATGGGGATCTATCTTTGCTTGGGTCTGGGTATGCCACTCAGAGCTTGAAATAATCAGCAAAGTCTTACTGACTTCAATAACCCGGGGATGTAAGACCTGTAAATCCGGGAAATTTCTGGAAATGGCATGATTATATTTATTTTTTATCTCAAAAGGTATCTCAAACTGCTCTTTTTTATCTGTTAGAACCCTAAAAACCGAAGGGCACCTGAACCCCTGATGTGAATCTCTCAGTCACTTTTTAGCACTCACTTGCAGTCGCGTAAACGCTCACTCACAGTCTTCAGTGATTTCAGTGATTTTTCAGGAAATGATTTTGTCGTCACTTACCATCCCTGATAACCTCATAATATTCACAAAGTGGAAAAGATTTGACTTTCCAATCCAAGCAGTACAATTTCCCAATGAATTTACTAATTAATTCAAAATCTTTCCCCTCTTGACACCTTCAGGTGAACCGATGAGGCTGGGACCGCCCAGCGTCAAGTCGGGCAAGACCGGCAAGCCCAAGCTGTTTGTGACGGACGGCGTGGACATACCCCTGAACGGGATCTGCGCCTTCTTCTTGCGGGCCAACCCCAGCAAGCCCATCATGGCCGAGAACGTCCACAAAGTAAGCGCTGCATGGCCCTTGACATCAGTTCATAGATAAATGAGACTTATGGCTTTGCATGGGGGGTGAAACAATAGAGGAGGGTTTGCGGTGACACTTTGTATAAGGTCTCTTAAAGAAGAGGTGTGGTTCTGAAAAGAAGCCGAGTGATAACTCAGCGTTCCGGCCAGTATGCAACTATGCATGCTCTGGCCGTCATCCAGAGAATGATGATGACCAGACTCCAGTGCATACAAATGAATTCCATCAGAAGTCACAGATAAACTCCGTGTCGAAAGAGTTAAGGCTTTCCTTAGTGGGTGAATCAATATAGGAGGGTCTCTCCTGATCATTCTCCTGATGATGGCCAGAGCATACTGGCCGGAACTTCGAGTTATCACTCGGGTTCTTTTCAGAACCATACCTCTTCTTTAATGGACCTTATACATGGTGTCACCGCAAACCCTCCTGTTTTACATCAGTTCAGTTCCGTCCCATTTGATAACTCTGAGTCAAGACCTCCTTGCTGAGGTCCTGCAGTCAGCTTTTCTGATGTATTGACCAAACACATACTTTTGGTTTAACTTGCTGCAACTCTTTCTGTCTTCGAGATGGGTCCTTCAAGGAGTGGAGCCACAGCCCTATTCTGATTTTTTAGCAGTATTCAAGCTTCTTGCAACACTTTTTCTTACTTTAATTGATTATTATTATTATTATTTGTTTTGGTCATCAGGATTTGATTTTCACATCGCTGGACACCGCCGGCATAGGTCTCTTGCAAGCTGTGGAGAAATACCTGGGCGAGATCTTCCTGCCGTTCCTGAAGGGCAACCAGAACGGCTGGGGTCAGCTGGGCTCACAGGTCAGTGGAACCACTCTAATCCCCGACTCCCAGGACATAGTCCAGTCTTTTTTGGGGGGCTGAGTTTCAAATCGGGCCCTGCAAAGCTGGGGCCTGCTTAACCCTATAAAAAAGCTTGGTTATTTTGACCATCTCACAGCCGGGGGGGGGCTTGGAAACCATGGCCCTGATGTTCATTGTCAGAAAACGGCACCACCAATTTTGATGAGATTGTTGTCCAAATGTGCCGAAAAAGTCATAAAGCCTCAACACGCAGAAAAAATCACTGCCCCCCCCCCCCCCTGGCTCTTTAAGAGTTAAGCAAGAAAACCTGCTGAGCATGAAAATTTGTCCTTACAAATTTGTCCTTACAAATTTGTCCTTTACAAAATTACTGGCCATATTCCAATCAATATTCGCTGCACTCAGCTTGTGTTCTGGGTGCCTAGTGTAAATTGCAAGTGGAACTTTGGCTGGCAACCTGTTTTTTATTCAGAAAGGCTTTTAATGCCTAAAACCCCTACACAACATTGGTAAGATCGTAAAACAGAAATGTTCACAGATTTACATGAAACTTTATTACACAATTTAATGATGATTATAGTAGAAACCTCACACTGAAATATTTCTGCCTAAAATGTTGTATTTTGGAGAAAAGAGTAAAATAAATAATTTACGTCTCAGCGAGATCTTAATGTTGTTTTTTTAACAGTTTGTTGAATGCTTCATTTTCGCGAAACAAACGAAGCGGTTTTTCACTATTTTCTCGAGACTCGGTTGGCGGATTGAGCTGAATTTTTCACAGGTGTGCTATTTCATGCGTGTGTTGGATCAGACAACGTATGGATGCTATTCTTTGACCTCGACCAATGTTGCGTTATCCCTTGAAAGCAAATTTTGGTGCTTAAGCATCCTACCGATTCTACCAAGGACTGGGCCTCCGCAAACTGATCATTGAACCGGCTGCTTTCCTTGCGTGCAGGCCAATCAGGGAACGCGTAAGTGCTTCGTCCAGTCGCTGGACGCCTTCGTCAACATCCTGAACGCCGCCCAGGACTCCCTGGAGGAGCGGGTGGAATTGCGCAAGTGCGACACCTACGACCTGAGCAAGCTGCTCAAGGCCTCGGACTACGTGGCCGTCGCCAACAGCACCCAGGACCTGGAGCTGATTGAGGGCATCATGGCCGTCTGGATCAAGCAGATTGAACAGGTGAGGGCGCTCTTTCATGTACCGTAATCCTGACGCATCAGAAATCAAAATTCATTGGGAGCCTTGCAGAAGGGTATAAAGGGCAAATGAAGGTCACTCTGGTCATTTTTCTTATTAGTGACCAATTATATTTTTGTTTGTACGTGCTTCAATCCTTTCCACATTCCGTGATCACATATTACATCATGAAGGCATAAAAACTGATTGCTAAACGCCATAACACAGACCAGGCAGAATTGTTCCCAGCTGAAGTGATTTTAGCGTCTGAAAGCACTTAGGCCCTTTTGCCGGGCACCCGATGGAATAAGTTTGTGGTATTTTTTGAAGAATTGGGTGTTAATAAAGCCACATCACCTCGCTCCATCTTACTGAGAGCTTTCTACGATCTGAATGGCTCAGATGAGTCCTTTGTCGAATCTTCACAAAGAGCTTGACTGGTCCCCAAAGCCAGGATTATTCTGTTCGTGTAATGTCATTTTTAATGAAATTTTTCTGCCAAATGAAAAGCTGTCAGGATCTCTAACTAGATTTATGTATGGAGGTCATTTTTAGTCAGTGAGCAGTTTTTCAGCAGTTTCTTTTTGTATTTAGTGGAAAGTGGAAAGCCTTTTGAAAAAAAAAATTCGTTTTGAAATTGTGCCGCAGGTGCTGACTGAGAGCGAGCAGATGCGCAAGGAAGCCGACAACATCGGGCCCCGGGCAGAGCTGGAGCACTGGAAGAAGAGGATGGCCCGCTTCAACTACCTCCTGGAGCAGCTGAAGGCCCCGGAGGTCAAGGGGGTGCTGGGAGTCCTCCAGGCAGCCAAGAGCCGCTCCATCAAGGTACCGGTAGCCAGCCCTCGAGGGCCTGAATCAGAATCGAAGCCACAGCATTGCTCTGGCCCGAGATATAGGTTTTCTGTCAAGCAGTGGGTACAAAGTAAAGAGCATCTGACCTAAAGTAAGCAAAAACGTTGCAAACTCCTTAAGCTCCCTGTTCGTCTCTCCCTCGAACGGCCAAGAAGAGATCTTTTTTGTCACCGTGCGCGTGACTGCCTGTGCCCTGGTTGACAGATAGATTGACTGCTTGCACTCTGTGCTATTTCTCGTTGGTAGACCTGGATGGATCTGGACCGGCGCATCACAGACGCGGCCAACGAGGCCAAGGACAACGTCAAGTTCCTCTACACGTTGGACAAGTACTGCGACCCTCTGTACAACAGCGACCCCGTGAGTGGCACACTTGGGTTTTTTTTCATTGGCAGGGTTATATTCACCCAGGTAACAGCATTCTTCCCCCACCAGCCCTTTAGTCTGATTGGTCATTACATCATGTTTATGCATATTCATGTATGCTCTATGACGTTGGCCAATCAGAGTAAAGAGCATTCATGAATAATGCATAATATCAGCAGGACCGACCTCTAGGAAAAAAATGCAGTTGCTGGGTGAATATACACTTCCTTTTATTCATTCAGAGTTGTTTGTGTTGCCCTTGACATGGGTTGGGATGTCCTACTTGATGAGAAAGTCGTCACTTCAGCTCAAGCTGTGATGTTCAGCTCTTTCTGGTACGGTACATCTGCCTTGAGCGTTCATGGCCAATATTCTCGCTGATTTTATTGATGAGGGTTTGCCATGCTCGACGAGCTAAGCACTGAGTGCCCAGTGCTTTGCCCGATGCCCGATGAAAACATTTCAGGCAGCTCGGGCGGGACATGAACCTGAGACTCCTGCTTTCTAGTGCAGACATCTTAACCACTAGCTGGTCGAGGTCGTGTGGCGGATTCGAATCATGTATAGATATTATTGCTAAACAACACTATTTTTTTCTTTTTTTAACTTGACTTTGGCAGATTGGAATGATTGAGACTATACCTGGTCTGATCAACACCATCCGAATGATCCACAGCATTTCACGCTTTTATAACACTTCTGAGCGGATGACCTCACTCTTTGTCAAGGTATGTAACTGACCGGTAACTTCAACATTTAGCGGGCCCGACATTTCGATCCTAGCAGGACCTTTCTCAAAGGCAGAGCAAAGGCTTTCTCTGCCTTTGAGAAAGGTCCTGCTAGGATCGAAATGTCAGGCCCGCTAAATTTTGAGATTTGCATTTTGGTCATTTTAGTCTGTAAGCAGTTTGCAACATTTTTGTATATCACTGATCGCTAAAAACTTGGGAATAATTCTACCAGGAGGAGTGCCTTTCAGTATAAATCAAGATAAGATTTCTAATTGGTGGTCTTATTAAGGAACCCCTGATCTTGTTATTGTTCAAACCTTCAGTGAATGGCACAGACTAAATGACCTGGGGTGGATTTCACAAAGCCTTACGATGGATAACCCATTGTAAGTTGTTATGCAACGTATGGTTTCTATTCATCGCTCATCGTCTTCGTTTGATCGTAAGTTACGATGAGTTTGGTAAAAATGGACGTCTGATCATCTAAAGTGAGAGGATTTGGACGTTTCAATCTTAAGCAGAACCCTTTTCTCTTTCCTGTGAACAGGCTACTGGCACTTGACTCTATGGCTTTTTTTCCCCCATTGGCAGGTTACCAACCAAATGATCACCTCCTGCAAGGCCTACATCAGCGAGCGGGGCACCATGAACGTCTGGGACCAGCCGAGCGAGGAGCTGATCCCCAAGCTGAAGGCCTGCATCCACCTCAACCACGAGTACCAGCGCCACTTCCAGCGCACCCGCCAGAAGCTGGAGACCATGCCCAACGAGCGCCAGTTTGAGTTCTCGGAGATGTACATCTTCGGCAAGTTCGACACCTTCGAGCGCCGACTCCAGAAGATCATCGACATGTTTGACACCATGGAGATGTACTCTCACCTGTCCGAGACACGAATCGAAGGTAACTTTCATTGGAAAGACCAGTTGGCCGTTACATGGAGAGCAACCCACAGTGAATTCCAAGCTGTAGTGCCTACTCATGTGGATGTTAAGCTTGAATCTGTAGTTTTCTTGTACATAGGGCAAGTCGTACTTTGTTTTGTGCTGATGATAACTCTAGCCTGTGCTGTTTCAAAGGTCCATGGATAGCCTGTGTGTGGCGATGATCGTTCAGACCAAATGGCCTCATAGATAGGCAAACTGATTTGCCTCAGAGGAATCTACAAAATTGTTGCAAACTGCTTGCTTCCTTTGATGATAAGAAATGATCGAAAATGAAACAAATTAGCGTGCCTAGAAGGAGCTTTCAGGAGGGCTTGACGTTTTGACCCAACAGCTCTATTCTGCTTTTAGAGAGGTCCTGCTAGGATCGAAACACCAGGCCCTCTAAATTTGTAAGAATTCACAAAGAACACGTTTGTACACGCTGAAATTGTGAAAATATCGCAAAAATGCATAAAATATTCAATATGAATAATTAATTAGCTAACAATTCGAAAAATTTGCATATTTGGTTATGATTAATTATGCAATCAGATTAAGCACATGGACATCTATCTGCAAGCCATATTTTAAGTTCATCGGACCTTTCGTTTCTGAGATCAATAGGGGGGCCTCCGAGGCCCCCCTCCCAGTATTTTCATGGAGTGAAATAGCCCAGTATACACTGGGTTATTTAAGCAACATAACTTTTGAAGCTCTCCTGAGTACTAGGCAACACCACAGAACTGATAGGCGCCTGCCTGTACTTATTATCTCCGTCCAGGAATGGAGATTATGGCCAACAAGTTCGTAGTCATCTTCACCTCCATGAAGAAGAAGCCGTACGATCTCTTGGACCAGCGCAAGACAGACTACGACAATGACTATCAGGACTTTAAGAGGAGCATCAGCGAGCTTCACGTGAGTGAAAACAGCTCAGTTTATAATGTGTACATTGTAATCCAATAAAAAGCTCCAACTATCAGGGAGCCTGTGAAACCAAGGGGTTAACATTCTTCATCTATCTCCTGCAGCCAATTTCAGGAAATTTCGAATCTTGTTGCGTAACTTACGCAACATGTTGCTGCCTTTGCTAAATATTGCTGAAAAGAGTCATTTGTTGCAAGGCTTACGCAACATTTGTAAGTTGTGTTACTTACGCAACTTTTCTTGAAATCGGCTGCAGATCCTCCATTATGTTAGTGATAACATTTTTTTCAGTTTTCTGTACATTTTTAGGTGTCTGTAATTTCGGCAAAAATAATAAATGAAATAATAATAATAAATGAAATGGTTTTCATTTATGAAATTGTCTGCAAATGTTTGTCAGTGATGTACTTCTTTCACTCATTTTATATATTTTTTTTTACTTTTGCAGTCTCAAATTAAGACATTCATGGACAACACATTTGACAAGATCTACAATGTCCCGCGGGCTCTCCAGCTCATCAAGAAGTTTGAAAGGTAATTTTTTTTTCAAGGCTTGCCTTCCTTGACTAGAATCTTGTCATTACCCATGTTTAGCAAAATATCGACGGGAATACTTAAAATGAAGAATTTTTAGTAATGTTGATATTGATTTTGTTGTCGATAGAATGGAGTTGAATTTTGTGTTGAAAGAATGGAGTTGAATGTTTATGCATCTATTTGGGGTATTTGGAGATTTTTTTTTCTTCTGAATTTTCCTTAGTCTGTCATTTGGCTGCTTCTTAAATCTTTGCAGTGACACCATGCAAAGCTCTCTTTTCAGAACCACACATAATCACAAAAGAGGACTTTGCATGGTGTCACCGCCAACCTATTACTCCTGCTATTTTCTCACCACAAAAACCTTCCAATCTGATCTGAAATCTTTGTTGAAATTAAATTCGGGTCTGCCCTTTCCTCTTTCCTCTTTCCTCCTCTTTCCTCTGAAACAATTTCCGTTAACTCACCTTGGCCTCACCCCACCCCCCCTCCCGCTCCTCCTCCCCCCTTTCCATCCTGTTCCCAGAATAACCGTCTCCGGGCTGGGCATCACGGAGAAGTACGGCCTCATCCTCTCCCGCTTCGGCCGGGAGATCGAGAACACCTCCCGCAACTACCAGCGGCACAAGAACGAACCGCCGGTGGCCCGGGACCTGCCGCCGATCGCCGGCAAGATCACCTGGGCCCGCCAGATGTTCCAGCGCATCCAGGAGCCCATGGAGGTGTTCCAGACCATGCCCCACCTGCTGCAGGGCGCCGAGGCCAAGCGCATCATCAAGAACTACAACAAGCTTGCCAAGGTCCTGATGGAGTTCGAGGTGCTCTACCACCGGGCCTGGCTCCGACAGGTAAGTCCCGTGCGGCTCCCCTCTGCTCCCCTTTTGTGTGTTGTTGTTGTCCGATTTAAATTTGTTTTAAACAAACTGACTGGGAACTTTTTGAACCAATTGAAAAATTGGCAAAGAAAACTTTGACTGGAACGGGAATTGAACCCGAGACCTCTGGATTAACGTACAGTACCAGTGCTCTTCCATCTGAGCTATCCAGCCTTTAGATGGTGGCCTCCCATTTAATCAACTAGTCTTTGCCGGGGTGGGGTGGCAGTCAGAAGCAATTCAACCATTAACTGTCCTATATCTCCAGGGATCACATCCCCCGCATTCATTCAGATGCAAACAACTAATTGTTGTAAAGGTGGCTACGGCAGCTCGGGGATCGCACAAAGTGGATGCAGCTTTTTCACTTCAAGTCAAACAAACCAAGGAAAAACTGACTGGGAGCTTTTTGGAACAAATTGAAAAATTGGCAAAGAGAAACTTTGTTTTATTGATACAGATTCACCCAAAACAAGGCTATAAAGCCACTCAAGGTTTTAAGGCTATGGAAAGAAGGAGATAGGGAGTTACTCAGGAAGGCTGGAGATATGAATTGACATTCCTCTTAAAAAGGGCGAGACCATACAAAGTTGGGAAACATGAACATGGGAGGACATTCCAGAGAGAGGCAGGCTGTGCTTACATCCAGGCTAACATGTAGTATTAGTCACTTCAGTGCATCTTGTCCACCCACAGTTTGTATCATCTGTCCATCAATAAATCAACTGTATATTAGGGGTAATGTCAATAATGTTTAATCAGACAATCCTTTGAGTATGTAGCACTGACATGTGATGACTGTACAGTACATGTGAAACATCCACACTTGTCTTGCCTTCCTTCGAATTAGTGTCAATTTTTCTTTCTCCTCATGCTTACCTTTTCAAATTGTGCTGTCTTTCCCTCCCTGCAAGGTTGAGGCCATCAAGTCGGGCCTGCACGCCTCCCTCCTGGTGCGTCACCCGGAGACCAGCGAGCTCTTTGTGAACTTTGACCCCCAGATCCTGACCCTGATCCGGGAGACGGAGTGCATGAGCCGGCTGGGCCTGGACATCCCGCTGGCTGCCAGGGCCATCCGACAGAAACAGGGCACCTTCAAGGAGCACTTCAACAAGCTGCAGGTGAGCGGGGGATGAGGGGCAAAGGCCAGCCGGAGTGTGACATATAAGGGGGACATAGGTGAATGGAGGGGGACATAGGTAAATGGAGGGGGACATACATAAATGGAAGGGGACATAGGTAAATGAAAGGGGACATACATAAATGGAAGGGGACATAGGTAAATTGAAGGGGACATACGTAAATGGAAGGGGGCATAGGTAAGTGGAGAGGGACATTGGTAAATTAAGAGGGACATGGGTAAATTGAGAAGGACATATTGAAGTGGAGAGGGACATACATGTAGGTAAATTAAGAGGGACATAGGTAAATTGAGAGGGACATAGGTAAATTAAGAGGGACATAAATAAGTGGAGGGGGCATAGGCAAATGGATGGGGACAAGTAAATTATTATAAACAGGAGTGGAGGGGAGCATAGGTAAGTGGAGGGGGAAATAGGTAAGTGGAGAGGGACATAGGTACAAATGGAAGGGGACTTTCAAGGATGAAAGGGGACATAGATGGGGGACATAAATAAATGGCGAGGGGCTTAGATAAACAGAGGTGGACATGCAAAGATAGAATGGCATGAGGATGACATAGATTGTGGTAGACAAATTTTCTTTCAAGAATATTCAAAGGAGCGATTGCCATGAAAATACGTTGAGATGTGTATAGTTGTCTGTTGCTCTACTGTGAACAGAACAAAATTGGATATTTTACAATTTTTTACAATCGTTGCCCCTTTTCCTACCCCTGCCCTGCCCACAGCTGGTGATGGAGGAGAACAAGCGAGTGCGTGCCAAGATCCACCCAGTCTTTGAGCCCCTGATGCAGCCCCACCTGAACAAGCTGGAGAGTGTCATCGAGCCGGGCCTGACCATGCTGTCCTGGACCAGTATGAACATCGACAGCTACGTGGACTCTGTCTACGCCTCCCTCGGTAAGCCAAGCCCCCCCCCCCAGCTTGTGACTAGACCGCATCCCTGTTGCCATCCTACAGCTGTAAACTTCGGGTAGAGTACACACTGCCCGAAACGTTGAGTTACCAGCTCTTTTCGGAGCCACACTCCTCCTCGAAAGAGAAGTGCTACATGGTGTCACCGCAAACCTTCCAGTATTTCCACCATGCAAACTTTTTAAGTCTTATCGTCACCGGCTCTTTTCAGAGCCACACTCCTACTTGGAAAAGAAGTCCTACATGGTGTCACCGCAAAACCTTCCGCTTAGCTCTAACTTTGACTGTTAATGCAGCCTTTTCAAGGACTGCCTATGCCTCAGTGCAGGCAGACATAGGCTCCTTTTCAGAAAACCTAGTCTAGGCTTCGGCTCCGGCTTCCCCCTCTGTTATCCAGGAGCCGAAAACAGAGGTTTGAGTTCTTTACCAAAGAACTTTGTTGAAGCTTAATGGATTCTTCTTTCAAAACATAGTACAGCGGAATGTTGCTATAACGATCGCCGATATACCGAATGTTCAGCTGTAACGAACTTGCCCTTTGGCTCCCAATTTTTGTGTACAAAATACCGTATGTGGCCGCAACTGCTATAACCAACGGCCGCTATACCCAACCATTTTCATGGATCCCGGGATGCTTGTTTTAGCGCCGTTCCACTGTATAACTGGTCTTGTGTAACTTGTAAACTCATGTCTCTGTCCCATGTTTCAGGTGAACTGGAGCTCCTGATGGTCAGGGCCAATGACCTGTGCCAGTTCCGCATCAATGCTGTCCTGTACGACATGAGCACCACCGCACTGTGCGAGCTGCCGGACGAAGAGCCGTGGACTACTGAGCAGTTCCTGCAAAACACCCAGGTGAGTGCGTCGGTTGGCGATCAGGAAACCGTGGCATTTCAATGTATCATTCTAGCCACTCAGGCATATGAATACTTGTGCCATTTTCTTAGCAGTTTTCAGGGATGTAAGACTTCCGGAAATTTCCGGAAATTTTTTTTTTTTTAAATGTCAAACTGGTATCTCAAACTGCTCGTTTTTTTCTGTTAAAACCCTAAAAACTGAAGGGCGCCTGCACCCCTGCCGTGAAACTCGCAATCACATCTCTCAGTCGCGTAAGTGCTCACTCGCAGTCGCACGATTTTTTGGCCTTCGGTGATTTTCAGGAAATGACTTTGTCAGTCACTTACAACCCTGCAGTTGCATAAAAAGATTCATTTCATTCCTGTCCTGATCTAGTTGTATTGAGTCTTTACAGAACAATGAAAAACTGACCGGGAACTTCTGAACAATTTTTTTTTTTTTTAATGGCAATGAAAAAAAAAGACTGGAATTTGAACCCGAAACTTCTTGTTTTACATGCCAGCGCTCTTCCCGTCTGAGCTATCCAGCCTTTAGATGCTGGCCTCCCAAAATAGTCCACTAGTCTTCGCTGGCGTAGGCGTATATTGAATGCCGGCGTATATTGAGTCTACTGGGACCTTGTACACGGGCTCTGGAGAGAGGAACCTGACTGGCATCCCCCGTGTTTAACGCTGGACGAAATTCATCTCTCCCCGAATTCAGGAGCTGTGTAACCGCGGCGCCATCACTGTCCAGATAAAGAGCACCCAGGTGGAAGAGGCGGCCAACGAGCTCATCAATATGCTGATGAGCTACGACGAGGAGAGCGACGAGGAAGAGGATGGGGAGGAGAAAGAGAAGGACGTCACGGAAGAGAGTAAGAGGATTAGCGTCCACAAGTCTGTGGCTGCAGCCAATGCCCATTATTGTATGTGTTATTTACAGAGCTAGCCAATCTAATTCGTGCACAGCCTGATGAGTGGGGAGTTAGGTCGTTGGACTGGTGGGTTGGATTGAGGGACATTGCGGACTTGTTTATTTCAAAAAACTGGGTCACAAATTGTCAACATACATCCCCCTTCCCATATTTGTGTTTGCCATCGCCATTCTGACTTTGAGAGTGGTCCCACACGGATCCAAACCTCAGGCCGACTTCACTTTGAAGATTTCCGTTTTGTTCATTCAAATCGATGTGCAGTTGGATCCCCAGGCCCTCTTAAAAGTTTCAAGACTTGAAGTCAATATGCAGTTCGCCAAAAAATGTGTAGTACCCTTTTAATTGTTGTTGATTGCTTTCAATGAATGAGTAAGGTGTGCCGATACGGCATGTGGAGAGTCTCTTTAGAGGAGGGATCCGGTTCTGAGGGAACCGATGAATGAAACTCACCGGGTGCCAATTTCATAGAGCTGCCTAGGCGCACAAATTTGCTTAAGCACGAAAGGTGAATGCGGCGCATGAAGTGTCAGTTTGTGGGTACACACTATGTTGGAGTGCCTCTTCATGCTAAGTTTGGAATCTTGCCTAGGCACAATGGCGAATGCAGCGCATGAAGTATCGGTTTGTGGGTACACACTATGTTGGAGTGCCTCTTCATGCTAAGTTTGGAATCTTGCCATGGCGCAATGGCGAATGCAGCGCATGAAGTATCGGTTTGTGGGTACACACTATGTTGGAGTACCTCTTCATGCTAAGTTTGGAATCTTGCCTAGGCGCAATGGCGAATGCAGCGCATGAAGTATCGGTTTGTTGGTACACACTATGTTGGAGTGCCTCTTCATGCTAAGTTTGGAATCTTGCCCGGTACGTCCCTAATCCCAGACGGAGAGAAGCGTCACGCCAGCCCCACCCCGTCCCGTCTCAGTGCCCGCAGCCAGGCCCGCAGCCAGGGCAGCGGCGGCCGGTCCCGCGCCCAGTCGGCGGCGGCCGTCAACGTGGCCAAGCGGCGGCGGGAGATGCAGGAGAGCCTGGAGGAGGCGGCCCAGGAGCTGCTGGCCCACTTCAACCACCGCAACCTGGACGCCCTGCTCAAGGTGACCCGTCAGACGCTGGACGCCATCCGTAAGCGGGTCACCAGCAGCTCCCACCTCAACTACATCGGTAGGTAGTTGCCCGAGGCTGCGCCAAAGCAATACAAAGGTGCCCAAGAGTAGCTGGAGAAAGCGCCACTAGCTCAATATTGTGGACTGTACATGGTCTGTCCAGAGTACTGGACATACAGTACTGCGTGGCACATTGAGTTATGGATGTTTGTCAGAGCCACAGTAATTCGCAAGGAAGATTATGGGCACTGCAAGCCTTATTCATTGTGAACCTGCTCTGTACATCTTCAGAACTGCTTCTTTTTAGAATATTTTATTTTATTCAAACCCAAAGTCTGTATTCTCGGCTGTCCTTTCAATAACTCACCCCCCCCCCCCAACAAAAAAAAAATTGAAAAATTAAAAAATGGTTATACAAGGCCGGAGGTTGATGTGGGGCCATCCCCATTCTCTTATCCTTTCCTCAGACATCCAGAGGAACGACAACCAGAAGAAGGAGAGTCCGTTCTTCCGCTGCAACGTCACGCTGTCCATCCCCAACATCATCATGCAGCCAGCCCTGGACGAGGTCCAGCAGGCAGTCAACAAGGCGGCCCAGCTGGTGCTGGGCGTGTCCAGGGGGGTGGCTCAGTGGAACAAGGAGCGCAAATCAAAGGTGGGAGCTCAAAAACGGTCAATAGTCCGATGAAATACTAACCTTCATCATAAAAAATAAATAGATGAATAAAGAATATGACCCCAAAAAAATAAAAGGAAAAAAAATAGAAAAATAAAATTTATTTGTTTTTTAAAATAGGAAAAAAATAAATAAATGAAAAATATGACCAAAAAATAGGGAAAAAATAGAAAATAAATAAACAAAAAATAAATTAATTAATTAAAAATATGACCCAAAAAAATAGAGGGAAAAAAATAGAAAAAAAAAATTAATTTATTTTTAAAAATAGCCAAAAAAAATCAATATATGAAAAATATGACCAAAAAATAGGGGGGGATAAAAAAAATACAAATAATAAAATAAAAAAGAAATTAATTAATAAAAAAAGAAAAACAAATTAAATAAATAAATTCAAAAAAAAATGAAAAATAAGAATTAGTGCCTTCGTAACTTAATTGATGTTGCACATGTGCAGGGAAGGACTGGGCGCTAACGGTTGACTGGATACAATAGTAGCCCTGCTTGATGTAATAAGCACAGAGTTGCCCAGCGTCGAGCAGGGCAAACCCTCATTGAACCCCCCTCTCATTCATTGTCTCAATCCTGAACAGGCCAAGCAGGAGGCGGACCTACGAGCCACAGCCCTGGGGGATCAGGGAAGACGCAGCAGCATCTCCAGCATGGCCGCCTCTGAGAGTTCTCGCAGCGACATTGCCACCCGCAAAGGAGGTGAGGCTGCCCTCTCCGGCCGGCATGCCCCGTCTGGATGCGGCTGCCTTGTCATAGCCCGGAAGTAAATAGGTTTGCGGCGACACCATGTCAAATTCTCTCTTTGTGAGTTCTAATAATCCAGCAGTCTCCTGAAGACGAACAGAGTATACTGTTCGAAAATTTCAGTTCCTTCCGGTTCCTTTCAGAGCCACACTTACTCACAGACGAATTTCACATGGTGTCACCGCAAACCTATTACTCCTGCTATTTGAAAACCTTCAAATCTCTATTCAAAGGAGCTTGGGATCATTCAGAGTCAACGTCAAGACCCTCGTCCATCGACTGAACCTTGTCCATCATTTTGTACCTTCCTCCTGAAAAAAAAAAAACCCATCCACAGGCAAGCCTGAAGATGCGCCTGTCCAGACCGTCACCCCTCAGATCCCCCTCAAGAACTACTTCAAGAGCGTCAGCGAGAACAAGGAGATTGCCAAGCTGGTCTCCCTCCTGTCCACCTGCATCAACTCCACCAAGAAGGAGGTGACCACGGCGCTGGACACCTTCTCCCGCTACCACCCCATCTGGCAGAAGGAGCGCGGCGAGACGCTGGAGGAGTTCCTGGGGGCCGGCCCCAAGCTGAGCGACTTCCAGGCCAAGCTGGTCCACTACCGGGACCTGGAGGCCCAGATCACCGCCGAGCCCGAGTTCTACAATGTCGGGGCCATCGCGCTCTTCACGGGTGAGTTGTTGTCTCGATCGGTGTATCTCACCGGCCCCCCTACCACCTATACCACCATTGGATTCTCATTTGAGGCTCGCAGAATTGTGTGATGAATCACTTATATCTTCCTCTACAATGGAAATATGACTCTTTCACACTATGTGAGAGGCTCAGTGTTTTAAGGAGGCTGTACATCATTTCTTGATTGGCCAGACATAGTCCACAGCTTCATGTATTACAGTTCAGATTTCCCTAGCACATTTCTAGGCATCTTTTTGTAAAGTCCTATTAATGTTGCTGTGCAGGCTCTTTGCCTGTTGTACTTTGATTTTGTGAGATTTTTGAATTCCCTCCAGCGCTGTTAGTCATTCTTGACCGTAGTTGGCAGGATTGGGTTTTGTAAAAAAATAAGAAATAAAAAAAAAGTCGCATCTGGATTCTACCCAGTTTGAGTTAATAATGGCAGCATCTCGGAAGGCATTGTTGCCCTGCCTGGATGTTTCCCTCAGAGATTATCAATCAGATGCTTGGCTTAATTCTCATTTGAGTGTCAGACCAAAATAAGAGGATGCTTGTCGAGAAACAATACAAGCTTGAAATTTGAGGAATGTACCTCAAAAAATATCTATCTTAAACATTTCTGATTTATTTATTTTTTTGGGGGGGGGGAGGTAAATAAACTTATTCAAAATTATTTAATGAATTGTTCCTTTTCGTGGTCCTTGATTCCTTATTTTTTTTACCCTGTGACCCTTTGGCCCTTTGACCCTTTGACCTTTTGACCATTTGGCCCTTTGACCCTTTGGCCCTTTGACGCTTTTGACCCTTTGGCCCTTTGAACCTTTTGACCCTTTGGCCCTTTGACCCTTTTGGCCCTTTGACCCTTTGACCATTTGGCCCTTTGACCATTTGGCCCTTTGACCCTTTTGGCCCTTTGATCCTTTGGCCCTTTGACCCTTTGACCCTTTTGACCCTTTTGACCCTTTGGCCCTTTGACCCTTTTGACCCTTTGACCCTTTTAACCCTTTGGCCCTTTGGCCCTTTGACCCTTTGACCCTTTGACCATTGACCCCCGCCAGAGAATCTGAAGCTGGCCCTGACCACCGAGACGCATGCCTGGCAGCTGGCCTTCAGCCGGGCCTGCAACGACAAGTACCGCTCCATGATGGAGGACATCTTTGACTTCATCGACGAGGTCAACAAGCGCCTGAACCGGCCCGTCAAGGACCTGGACGACATCCGTCTGGTCATGCAGTCCCTCAAGGAGGTGCGGGAGAACGAGATCCGCATCGACATGGAGATCGGTCCCATTGAGGTAGGCCACGGCAGTGACTGGGGTTGCAGAAGCAGTTGAAGGCTCAGTACAACAGTGGGAAGGAAGATCGGAAAACATCAAATGTCCTCAGATTCCCATGCAATTTACACAGTTTATAGGTGGTCATGATAGAATCCCCATGTTTAAATCTTACGGTCTGGGATGCTGCACTTCTCTAGAAATCTTCAACATCGACAAATAGCTTATCACTCACGAGTAATAAGCTTATTCTTACACTACAGAACGGTGCGAAAACGTGACTTTTTTTTGTTGCCTTTTTCTACTTTCTCAGATTATCATTTGAGCTAAAACCTTTGCAGTTTTGCTTTTTTGGAATGTATTAATGGTTTAACAAGCAAACTGTGGCAATCTTTCGACCTTTACTGATGCTGTACGGGGCCTTAAATGTCCAGCCCATCACTCTGTGTGTATCTCCTACCCTATCCCCCCACCAGGAATCCTATGCCCTCCTGAACCGCTTTGAGCTCCTGATGGCGAAGGAGGATGCGGAGAAGGTGGACACCCTGCGCTACTCATGGGAGAGGGTGGCCGCCCAGGCCGTGGAGATGTCCCACTACCTGCTGCAGATCCAGCCCGACTTCCGCGGCAACCTTCTCAGCAACGTGGAAGTGTTTATCGTCGACAGCAACGACTTCTACTCCGACTACAAGGAGGTGAGAGTCGAAATCACGAACTCGACTCCGATGAAATAGCACTTATGGGGTGGGGGGATAATCAGTAGAGGTCTGGGCAGAATGCACATGCATTCTGGCATCTTCTCGCCCCATTGGTCACACTGTCCGGAAAAGATTCTACACGCCCCAGCGCTTTCATCAGGCACATCAACACCCATGATAGTTAGAATCCAGCAGTCTCCTGATGACGAGCAGAGTACACACTGCCCGAAACATTGAGTTACCAGCTCTTTTCGGAGCCGCACTCCTACTCGAAAGAGAAGTGCTACATGGTGTCCCCGCAAAACCTTCCGCTTAGCTCTAACTTTGACTGTTAATGCAGCCTTTTCAAGGACTGCCTATGCCTCAGTGCAGGCAGACATAGGCTCCTTTTCAGAAAACCTGGTCTAGGCTTCGGCTCCAGCTTCCCCCTCTGTTATCCAAGAGCCGAAAACAGAGGTTTGAATGCACACGCCTGGGTGCATTGAGTGGCTCCATTGTCTGCAAGTTGAATGGGTTTATTGTACACACAACTGCTTTGAATGTAAATTGACGGTCTTGACACTAATCATACTCACAAGGATTTCAGTATCCTTGCACCAAGTGGTTAAGTTCTTCAAAAATGTAAACAAAACTACCCTGAATTAATTGGAATTTATTCGTCCGGCTGTGTCCTTACCCCCCACCCAGAGTGGACCCATGGTCTCGGACATCCCTCCCAAGGAGGCCAGCGACCGGCTGGTCATCTACCAGAACCGCTTTGACACGCTCTACCGCAAGTACATCACCTACACGGGCGGCGAGGAGCTGTTCGGCCTGCCGGTCACCGACTACCCGGAGCTGCTGCAGATCAAGAAGGAGCTGAACCTCCTGCAGAAGCTCTACTCGCTCTACAACGACGTCATCGACCGCGTCAACGGCTACTACGACATCCTCTGGGCCGACGTGGACATCGAGAAGATCAACCAGGAGCTGATCGATTTCCAGAACAGGTGGGTCTCCGTCGTCCTCTTCTCCGTTTTCCAAATTGACACAGCTGCATCTTGGAGGATGCTGTGGGTATTAGTTGTGGCAGGGTGCATCTAAAAATATATAGACTCTTAAAATTTAGTGGGCCTGATGTTTCGATCCTAGCAGAAACGTCCTGCTAGGATCGAAACGTCAGGCCCACTAAATTTTGGGGGAAAAAAATAATTTAAAAAAAATGAGAAAGGTCCTGCAAGGATCGAAACGTCAGGCCCACTAAATAAAAAAAAAAAAAAATAAAAAATTAGAAAGGTCCTGCTGGATCAAAACGTCAGGCCCACTAAATTTTGAGATTTGCATTTTGGTAATTTTAGTCAGTAAGCAGTTTGCAACATTTTTGTATATCACTTGAAGTCATATATAGACTCATTATAAACTTGGTTTGTGTCGGTTTCACCATAAATTTCAACGACTGGTCTGCGAGTGTTTTGACTGGCATTCGGCCATCCGGACCAGCGTTATGCTCGAAACAAAAACTCAGAAGGCGCCGAGCAGATATATCAGCGTAAACCACTGAAAGACCGGACATTTTTAAACTTCCCCGCTCGTGTCTTCTGACCAGATGCCGTAAGCTCCCGAGGGCGCTCAAGGAGTGGCCAGCCTTCAACGACCTCAAGAACACCATCGACGACTTCAACGAGACCTGCCCGCTCCTGGAGCTGATGACCAACCGGGCCATGAAGCCCCGGCACTGGCAGCGCATGGCCGACACCACGGGCCACGTCTTTGAGGTGGAGAGCGAGACCTTCTGCCTGCGCAACATCATGGAGGCTCCCCTGCTGCAGTGCAAGGAGGACATCGAGGTTCGTACGGATGGACCGCACTCACAAACTCTAGACGGCTTTGTTCCAAAAAAAACAAAATTCTAGAGAGTTCAATTATGATAAGACTTGAAGGTTTGCATGGTGGAAATACTTAGTGGGAGGTTTGTGGTGACACCATGTACCGGTATCTCTTCTCTTTTAAGAAGTGTGGCTCTGAAAAGAGCCGGTAACTCAACAAAGACTAGTTGACTATTTGGGAAGGTCATCATCTAAGGGCTGTATAGCTCAGATGAAAGGGCACTGGTACGTTAATTCAGAGGTCTCAGATTCAAGTCCCGGTCCTAAAGCGCCATGACCTGATTCCCCTTGACCTGATTCCCCATGACCTGATTCCCCTTGACTTGATTCCCCATGACCTGATTCCCCATGACCTGATTCCCCTTGACCTGATTCCCCTTGACCTGATTCCCCTTGACCTGATTCCCCATGACCTGATTCCCCTTGACCTGATTCCCCATGACCTGATTCCCCACGACCTGATTCCCCATGACCTGATTCCCCTTGACCTGATTCCCCATGACCTGTTTTCCCTTGACCTGATTCCCCATGACCTGATTCCCCTTGACCTGATTCCCCTTGACCTGATTCCCAATGACCTGATTCCCCTTGACCTGATTCCCCTTGACCTGATTCCCTTGACCTGATTCCCCTTGACCTGATTCCCCATGACCTGATTCCCCTTGACCTGATTCCCCTTGACCTGATTCCCCTTGACCTGATTCCCCTTGTCCTGATTCCCTCTTTGACTCCCCTGCCCCATTACCTGAGAAGCCATTCAAATTTCCCCAGCCTAGGGCTATCAGCTGTAACAGAGACGTTGACAATGTGACCTCTGCCTTTGATAATATCCAGGACATCTGCATCTCGGCCGTCAAGGAGAAGGACATCGAGGCCAAGATGAAGGCCACCATTGCCGAGTGGAGCGCCCGGGAGCTCATCTTCGCCAACTTCAAGAACCGCGGGGAGCTCCTCCTGCGCGGCGACAACATCACGGAGATCATCAGCTTCATGGAGGACAGCCTGATGGTGCTGGGATCTCTGCTCAGCAATAGGTGGGGAATTTCCTGACCCTCCCACCCCCCCCCCTTCGTCTCCTCTACCCTCCTCTACCGCCACCCCTCCCTCCTTGCGTCCTTCCCTGCCCCTTCCTCACCCTGCCCCTCTTTCCCTCCAACCTCCCCTAATCAGATTCCCCTCCTCTACCCTCCTTCCCCGTGACCTGATTCTGAACCTCTTTGACTCCCCCGCCTCCCTCTACCCTCCTCTACTGCCACCCCTCCCTCCTTCCATCCTTCCCTGCCCCTACCTCACTCTACCCCTCTTTCTCTCCTTAATTCCAACCTCCCCTCACCAGATTCCCCTCCTCTACCTGCCTTCCCCATGACCTGATTCCCTCTTTGACTTCCCTGCCCCATTACTTGAGAAGCTGTTCAAATTTCCTTAGCCCAAGCAAATTACATCAAGTTTGATGGAAGTACAAGAAGACACATTGGACTCCTATTGAGATCAACCCCGATAATTCAAATTTAGCTCTCCTTGTCAAGGCAGACTTTGTTCTTCGTGTTTATTGCATATCATTACATAAGTATTTGCACTAAATAATTTATAAATAAAATTTTTTTAAAAGAATCCCAGTAAATTGTTCCTTTTCATTTATCATTATTTCCCTGTATAGTCTACTTTTTCATGCTGTGAAATTACCATCATTGTTGAATTCATATTGTCATCAGGTACAGTAGAACGTCGCTCTAACGAACTCCGATATACCGAACATTCGGCTATAACGAACATGCCTCCGATTGGCTCCCGATTTTTGTGTACAAAATCTGTGGCCGCAACTACTATAACTAATGACCGCTTTGCCGAACAATTTCCATGGATCTCGGAATGTTTGTGATAGCGTCGTTCCACTGTATAGAGAGAAGTGGAAAGAGATGCGGAATGAACAAACGGTTGCTCTGATGTCTTTCTGTCAGGTACAATGCCCCCTTCAAGAAGACCATCCAGCAGTGGGTGCAGAACCTGTCCAACACCAGTGAGATCATAGAGCAGTGGATGCAGGTGCAGAACCTGTGGGTCTATCTGGAGGCCGTCTTCGTCGGTGGCGACATCGCCAAGCAGCTACCGAAGGTACGGCCTCGTCGACGATAACAAAATGTAGAGAGCCTCATTCTTGCAGGGGCCTTTCTCAAAGGGCCTTTTCCCGCCTTTGTGAAAGGTCCCCGCTAGGATTGGAAAATAAGGCTGTCTACATTTTTGGGGACTTGAATCTTGGTCGAATAACTCGGCGTCGCAATGGATGATTTGGGCCAGCCAGACCGCGGTTTAGACACAGCCCGGCCAAACAAGTCAAACCGCGGCCAAACCGCGGCCAAACCACAGCCAATCCGCGGCGACGATTTTGGCAGGGTATCTTAAGTCGGTAACCAGTTTGCGGTCCATTCTCTCTGAGAAGAGCTGGCGCACATTCCTAATACCCGTCTGGACTGCGTACTGTTGATAATACGGCTACATGGAATAGATCGATTGCGCGGCGACCAATGTTTACATGCCATCGCGTGACTTACAGTGGGTGTTTTTGCATCTCATTTGTTGCAGAACAGGAGTGGAAACGAGCAAAGAAGACTTATCATATTGTCCACAATCTTCTTTGTCGCTGCTCTGTGCCAAATGAGATGCGAAAACCCCCATTATAAGTCACGCGATGGCATGTAAACAGCGGTCACGCAATCTATCCATTAGACACCACTATTGACGGGTGGTTACGACTCCTGATAGGCCAGCTGTGGGTGGACCGGAGGAGGGGGGCGCATGGCATAGCATTTGAGGAGGCTGAAGTCAAGCTCTACTCTAAGCGAAAAGACTTTATGAAAAACAATGCTCTTGAATAAGACTTAAGGCTTTGCATGGTGGGTGAATCAATATAGGAAGGTTTGCGGTGACACCATGTATAAGGTCACTTAGAGAAGAGGTGTGGTTCTGAATGATGGTTCTCAGGTTCTCCTGATGACGGCCAGAGCATACTGGTCGAAACGTCAAGTTACCATTCAGGTTCTTTTCAGAACCACACCTCTTCTCTAAGAGACCTTATACACGGTGTCACCGCAAACCTTCCTATATCAATGCTCTTATCTTCCTTTTCTTTGTCCTTCATTTACCCGGCAATTGATCGATCTCTCTCTCCTTTGTACCCTCTCCCTTCCAGGAAGCGAAGAGGTTCTCCAACATCGACAAGTCGTGGGTGAAGATCATGGTCCGTGCCCACGAGAACACCAACGTGGTGCAGTGCTGCGTGGGCGACGAGTTCATGGGCCAGCTGCTGCCCCACCTCCTGGAGCAGCTGGAACTCTGCCAGAAGTCCCTGACTGGGTAAGGTCATAGGTCAGAGGTCAGAGGCACCTCACCTCGGTGAGGTGCGGTTCTGCGCGAGGTCAGGCGCCGATTTCACTGACACTTTGCGATCATCGCAAATGCCAAAATCCATGGCTTAGTCTGAAATCCATCACAACTTAGCGATTGGTGTGCCGCTTTAGTTGCGATGGATTTCAAATTTTTTGCTTGGAATTTCACATGTATTCCTATATTTGCTTTGTGATTCCTCTTTTTTAGCTGAAGTATTCCTAATTTCCTTTAACCCATATCCACCGGAAAATGCTGTCAATACTTGGACAGGTCAAAGTCAGTTATATTTGAGTGCCATTTTCTTCATGGTACAAGAAAAAAACACATGACAGGCCGGTCCAGTGCAGCCCCACTCGGCACTAGACCGACGCTGAAATCACTAGACTCGGTCCACGGTCTAGTGGATATATTTCGAGCCCTGGTTTGTAGCTTTTCTGCGTCCTACAGGAAATCCTGTAACTCGGCGGATATGGGTTAAGATAGGAAGCCTCATCACGGTGTACTCTCCATGCGAATTTCCTTTGCATGCAGCTACCTGGAGAAGAAGCGTCTCCTCTTCCCCCGGTTCTTCTTCGTCTCGGACCCAGCCCTCCTGGAGATCCTCGGCCAAGCCTCGGACTCCCACACCATCCAGGCCCACCTGCTCAGCATCTTTGACAACACCAAGAACGTCAAGTTCCACGAGAAGAGCTACGACCAGATCCTGGCCATCATCTCCTCGGAGGGGGAGACCATTGAGGTGAGCCTCGTGGAACAAGCGCACCCCCCCCCCCCATAGAGCTCTATAGAGGGTGCACTCTACGCGCGGTACAGTATTCCCCGGGGAATGTGTAAACGGTGGCCGCACTTTCTGTAGTTCCCACACAAGACGCAAAAAGGTGGGGTAAGCAAAACCATGCCGTCATTCACACTAGTTGCTTTGCCCCGTGGAAATCGTAAAACCCCAGGGTTTCCTCCTTCTACCCTACCCCCGAGCAGGGGTAAAAAAAATCCCCGGGGAAAAGCTGGGATTTCTTCGGTAGCGTCAATAGACCGACCGAATTCCCCGGGGAATTTTCGAGAAATCTCCCGGGGATTTTGTCCAATGTGAAAGCCCCTACACAACATTGGTCGAGATCAAAGAATAGCATCCATACGTTGTCTGTTTCAACATATGCTAAAAATAGCACACCTGTGAAAATTTCACCTCAATCCGCAAACTGAGTCTCAAGAAAATCGTGAAAACCGCTTCATTTGGTACACGAAAATGCAGTATTCAACGCCGTAATGTTACGAAAAATAGTTTAGATCTCGGTGAGACGTAAACAATTTCTTTTACTCTTTTCTCCCAAAATACAACATTTTAGGCAGAAATATTTCAGTGCAAGGTTTCTACTATAACCATCTTCAAACTGTATAAGTTTCATGTAAATCTGTGAACATTTCTGTTTTTCGATCTTACCAATGTTGTGTAGGGGCTTTAATAAGTGTTACGTTCTGCACCGATAATCATTTTTTTATTATCTGCCCGGTGTCTTTGACCGTAGCTTGAGAAGCCGATCAAAGCAGAAGGCAACGTGGAGATCTGGCTGATGAACCTGATGATGATGTCACAGAGGTCAGTGCACGGGGTCATCCGCACCGCTGCCATGGCCGTGCAGGACTCCAGCTTCAACCTCATCGAGTTCCTCAACTCCTACCCGGCGCAGGTGAGTGTGGACCATTCTTTGCCGGCATCTGCCTGCTGAGATGACGGTCAGGACATGCCTCGACCCAGGGACCAGTTTCCTAGGGACCCACCCCATAATTACCCATTCCTTTACCCAGCACTTACCCACTCCTTAACCCATCCCCTACCCAGCGCTGACCCACCCCTTAACCCATCCCTTACCCAGCATTGAGCTCACCCCTTAACCCATCTCTTACCCAGCACTTACCCACCCCTTAACCCACCCCTTAACCCATCCCTTACCCAGCACTGACCCACCCCTTAACCCATCCCTTACCCATCCCTTACCCACCCCTTAACCCATCCCTTACCCAGCACTTACCCACCCCTTAACCCATCCCTTAACCCATCCCTTACCCAGCACTGACCCACCACTTAACCCATCCCTTACCCATCCCTTACCCACCCCTTAACCCATCCCTTACCCAGCACTTACCCACCCCTTAACCCATCCCTTACCCATCCCTTGCCCACCCCTTAACCCATCCCTTACCCAGCACTTACCCACCCCTTAACCCATCCCTTAACCCATCCCTTACTCACCACTTACCCACCACTTAACTCATCCCTTATCCAGCATCGACCCACCCCCTTAACCCATCCAAGACCCCCAGCACCGACCCACCCCTTAAACCCATCCAAGACCCAAACAGTGACCAACCCATCTCTCCTCTGTCTCCCATCAAGGTCGGCCTCCTGGGCATCCAGATGATCTGGACGCGGGACGCCCAGGAGGCGCTGATCAACGCCAAGTACGACCGTAAGGTCATGCAGCAGACCAACCAGGCCTTCCTGGAGCTGCTCAACCTGCTGATTGAGCAGACTACGCGCACCCTGTCCAAGGTGGAGCGCCGCAAGTTTGAGACCCTCATCACCATCCACGTCCACCAGAGGGACATCTTCGATGATCTGGTGAGCTTGGGACTTTTTGTTCTCAAACAACATCCCAGCTTTGTGTCCCTTAAAGGATACGGTTGGAAGACAAAAACACATGGGGGAAGTTCCTTAAAGGCCCAATACAACATTGGGAAAATCTAAAAACATTGATGTCCACAGTGTTCCTTCTAATTTACAGTTTGTAGATGGTCCTGAAAGAATCCTCATGTTGAAATCTTACAGTCTGGGATGCTGTACTTTTCGAGAAATCTTCACTCAAACATCGACAAATAGTTTCAAGTAATATTCGCAAGTAATAAACTATTTTTTACACTACAGAACGGTGCGTAAACCATTGCAAACCATGCATTTTTCTACTTTCTCAGATAACCGTTTTGAGCTAAAACCTTCACAGTATTGCTTTAGTTTTGGGAATTTTTTATGGTTTATCACAAACTGTGGCAATCTTTTGACCTCTACCAATGTTGTATGGGGCCTTAAAGAGCACCTTCAGCCAATTCCAAACAAGTTCCACTCTGAACTGATCATTTTGAGTCAATCAAAGGTGTTGTATTTTTCATGATGAAAATGAGAAATCTCATTGCTGGTCATAATATCATCTCCTGGCTATCGGCCGCAGCAACCTACCGCTAGTCTCTAGGGAAGTGATATACAAAAATGTTGCAAACTGCTTGCTGACTAAAATTACCAAAATGCAAATCTCAAAAGTTAGTAGGCCTGACATTTCGATCCTAGCAGGACCTTTCTCAAAGGCAGAGTCACTCTGCCTTTGAGAAAGGTCCTGCTAGGATCGAAACGTCAGGCCCACTAAATTTTGAGAGTCTCTCGAGAAGTCGCACACCACCTTGCCCCTTTCTAAACCATTTTGTTCTTTCTGGACCGCGTTTCAGGTGAGGATGCACATCAAGTCGCCAACGGACTTTGAGTGGCTGAAGCAGACCCGCTTCTACTTCAATGAGGACAACGACAAGATGCTGGTGTCCATCACCGACGTGGACTTCCTGTACCAGAACGAGTTCCTGGGATGCACAGAGCGTCTGGTCATCACTCCACTCACGGACAGGTGGGCAGAGTTTTATGATCCAATGATGGCAATCCCCTCGCTTAACCTCTTTCCTCCCCTGTTGTTTGGGGGTACAGGTGGTAGAACACCCTGTCCCATGCTGGGGACATTTCATCTTGATGGGTCATCAAATCCCTCTCTTAACCTCTTCCATTCTTCATTGGGGATACAGGTGCTAGAACACCCTGTCCCAGGCTGGGGACATTTCATCTTGATGGGTCATCAAATCCCTCTCTTAACCTCCTCCATTCTTCATTGGGGATACAGGTGCTAGAACACCCTGTCCCAGGCTGGGGACATTTCATCTTGATGGGTCATCAAATCCCTCTCTTAACCTCTTCCATTCTTCATTGGGGATACAGGTGCTTGATCACCCTATCCCAGGCTGGGGGACATTTCATCTTGATGGGTCATCAAATCCCTCTCTTAACCTCTTCCATTCTTCATTGGGGATACAGGTGCTACATCACCCTGTCCCAGGCTCTTGGCATGAGCATGGGCGGGGCTCCGGCGGGTCCCGCCGGCACGGGCAAGACGGAGACCACCAAGGACATGGGCCGCGCCCTGGGCAAGTACGTGGTGGTCTTCAACTGCTCGGACCAGATGGACTACCGCGGTCTGGGCCGCATCTACAAGGGGCTGGCCCAGTCGGGCAGCTGGGGCTGCTTCGACGAGTTTAATCGCATCGACCTGCCCGTGCTGTCCGTGGCCGCCCAGCAGATCGCCATCGTCCTGACAGCCAAGAAGGAGCGCAAGAAGCAGTTTGTCTTCACCGACGGAGACATCGTGGACCTGAACCCGGAGTTTGGCCTCTTCCTGACGATGGTGAGTGATTATAGCCAGCGAAAATTCTTCAATTGTAATTTACTATTATATTTTCTTTTTTTCCATGTATACTTTGTACTGTTTCTGTCATCCAATTCATCCAAATATGTTTAGGTCAAAATAGTATGCCCCACTTTGAAATCTATTTAAATCTAATAGAAATATTGGCAAAGAAAACTTTTACTGAACCGGGACTTGAACCCGAGACCTCTGGATTAACGTACCAGCGCTCTTCCTTCTGAGCTATCCAGCCCTTAGATGGTGGCCTCCCTAAAAGTCAACTAGTCTTTGCCGGGTTGGGGGCGCCAGTCAGAAGCAATTAAACCATTAACTGCCGTATTTCTTTGCCAATTTTTCAATTTGGTCAAAAGTTCCCAGTCCATTTTTTTTTATTAATTTTTTTTTTTTATTAAATCGATTGAACAATCTACTGAACCGTCTTGCCTCCGTTCTTCCACAGAATCCTGGCTATGCCGGCCGCCAGGAACTGCCGGAGAACCTCAAGATCAACTTCCGTACGGTGGCCATGATGGTGCCCGATAGACAGATCATCATCCGCGTCAAGCTGGCCAGCTGTGGTTTCATGGAGAACATCATTCTGGCCCGCAAGTTCTACACACTCTACAAGCTGTGCGAGGAGCAGCTGACCAAGCAGGTTTGGCATTCAGGGGCCACCGTAGATTTTCATTTTGTTATAAAATATCCCTTTAAAAAAGAAATGGGCTCTAATTGGCTCGGAAAACACTCCAACTTTTCCTGTCAACGAATTTTATTGTAGGCATACACAGATTTGTCCTCTCAAAAATCGCAGAGAAAGCCTCTGCTAGGCTTGAAAGTTTTACAGTAGATTCTGGTCGGATTGAAAGGATAAGAATATTCTTTTAAGCCCCCCAACTTGAATTAAAGACTTTGATGTTTAAAAGTTACTTGATAAGACTTGAAGGTTTGCACGGCGGAAATACTATGTGGAAGGTTTGCGGTGACACCGTGTAGCACTTCTCTTTCAAGAAGGAGTGTGGTTTGAAAAGAGCCGGCTTGAGTCAGAATGCAATTGCCAGCAATCAGCATTGATTTGTGTTTGACTTTCTGAATCTAACCGATGCATTTCCTGTTGTCGCTCACCAGGTCCACTACGACTTTGGGCTGCGCAACATCCTGTCCGTACTGCGCACCCTGGGAGCATCCAAGCGAGCCAACCCCACCGACAGCGAGAGCACCATCGTCATGCGTGTGCTGCGCGACATGAACCTGTCCAAGCTGGTGAGTCCCCGGGCCGAAAACCACTGCCGTTGTTTGGATGATTCTCTGCACTTAAAAGGAACCTTGGAAAGAATCTGCCAGAGGGGGGGGGGGGGAAGGGGGGGCATCTGCTCGTCCCGATGCAGGAACAAGACAGGGTTCAATTTTTGTATAGAGTTGCTCAAAGCACCCAAATTTGCTTAAGCGCAATCAAAGTCATGATCAGCTAGGTAGAATCTGAGGATCATCTTTGGATGATTCTCTGCGCTTGAAAAGAACCTTTGAAAGAATCTGCCGGAGGGGGGAGGGGGGGAGGGGGGAGCATCTGCTCGTCCCGATGCAGGAACAAGACAGGGCTCAATTTTATTTATAGAGCTGCTCAAAGCACCCAAATTTGCTTAAGCGCAATCAAAGTCATGATCAGCTAGGTAGAATCTGAGGATCATCTTTGGATGATTCTCTGCGCTTGAAAAGAACCTTCGAAAGAATCTGCCGGAGGGAGGGGGGAGGGGGGGCATCTGCTCGTCCTGATGCAGGAACAAGACAGGGCTCAATTTTTTTATAGAGCTGCTCAAAGCACCCAAATTTGCTTAAGCGCAATCAAAGTCATGATCAGCTAGGTAGAATCTGAGGATCATCTTTGGATGATTCTCTGCGCTTGAAAAGAACCTTCGAATGAATCTGCCGGAGGGGGAGGGAGGGGTGGGGGGCAAGACAGGGCATCAATTTCATAGAGCTGCTTCAGCGCAATCAAAGATTCTGAGGATCAGCTAAACAACCAAAATTTCACTCTCTTTTTCCTGTTCGGAGTGGAATGCATGTCAGAAGCAACTGAGAGTGTATCCTGATGAGCTTTTGTAGGGACGTTCCTCTGTTGTTGATTGACTTAAGTCCGGCATGCAGAGATTCAGATCATGCCGAAGTCAGATCTTGGCTTCACCACTTCTGTCGCGGTCGAACCTTTCATTCAAGGCCTGTTCTTTCCCTCTGTTTGGTTTTTCTTTGTTGCGTACTCTCTGCCATGTCTCCTCACTCCCGGTAGGTGGACGAGGATGAGCCGCTCTTCCTGTCCCTCATCAACGATCTCTTCCCCGGCATCACCCTGGACAAGGCCGGCTACCCCGAACTGGAGTCGGCCATCAACCTGAGAGTGGAGGAGGCAGGCCTGGTCAACCACCCGCCCTGGTGTCTCAAACTCATCCAGGTAACGCGCCCCAGGACAAATGCAGATCTGAGGAAAGCACACCCCAAAAAACGTCCTCCCGTTCCCCTCGCCAAACATCCGAGTAATGTTCCTTGAAGTTATTAATACAAAAACTGTTGTAAACTGCTCACTGACTAAAATGACCTGCAATACATCAATCTCAAAAATTAGAGGGCCTGACGTTTCGATCCTAGCTGGAGCTTTCTCAAAGGCCTTTGGGAAAGGTCCTGCTAGGATTGAAACGTCAGGCAGGACCTTTCTCAAGGACCTTTGAGAAAGGTCCTGCTAGGATCGAAACGTCAGGCCCTCTAATTTTCCTTGAGACTCAAGTCTTGCACTTCAGCCCGCGATTGGCAAGTGACAATTTCCACAGCTCCTCATAACTCCGATAAACTTGAACCACTTCCCGAAGGCGAACAGAGTGTACCGTTCGGAAACATCGAGTTCCCCTCCGGTTCTTGTTCAGAAACCGCACAAAACTCACAAAAAGAGAGAATTTCACATGGCATCACCGCAAGCCTACTTACTCCTGCTATTCTCATCACTATGAACATGTCATTTAGGGTGAAAATGTCATTTAGCCGTGAAAAGAAAATTCACCGTGTTTTCACCCCTATTTCATGGCACACAGTTAGCCAATAGTTTTCAGTGTTTTCACCAGTGGTCTAAGGCCACATTCCTGGTGGTAAATGGCTAGAGGCAATTTAGAAGTATCTGGGAGTGACAGTTACAAGGACACCATACAGTACCTCTATGGGGGCTGGTGGTCCCTACTGGTTATTGAATTAACCATCCCTCAAGGCTGGAACCACTTTAGATATTCAAGGTTTTTTCACAGTCTCTTTAGTGACCAGAAGATGTCCTTATCAGGTCAGAGAGGCGATTTTTTTCACGGTGAATTCACTGTAAAACTTTTTAGTTTCACGGCAAAATGACATTTTCACCCCTTTTTCACGGTTTAGATGTTCATAGTGTGAAGACCTTCCAATCTCACTTGAATCAAATCACGTTTGCCTATCCACCGCCAGCTCTTTGAGACCCAGCGGGTGCGGCACGGCATGATGGCCCTTGGGCCTTCCGGAGCCGGCAAGACCTGCTGCATCCACATGCTGATGAAGGCCATGACAGACTGCGGGGAGCCGCACCGGGAGATGCGCATGAACCCCAAGGCCATCACCGCCCCCCAGATGTTTGGCCGGCTGGACGTGGCCACCAACGACTGGACGGACGGAATCTTCTCCACCCTGTGGCGCCGGACACTGAGAGCCAAGAAAGGTGAGGGGTCTTCGCCGTGGCATCTTGTCGGCCTACGATTTGGGGTCAGGGACTTAAGACTTCTGGAAATTTCCGGAAATGGTGTGATTTTTTTTTTTTTTTTTTTTTTCAAACTGCTCATTTTTATTATCCTAAAAACAGAGGGGCGCCTGCAACCTTGCTGTGAATCTCTTGTGCTCACTCGCAGTCGCACAATTTATTGGCCTAAAAAAAAGAGAAAATTGTCAAGGACAGCTTTTCCAAACACTAAAACCCAAACAAACTATCTACCAGTGGAAAGAGTGTTAAATTTACTTGATTATGATACAAGAAAATATTAGATATCATAAACCATATCAACAGAACAGTGAATGGGATAACACCATCATTTTCACAACCCTAAAAATAGACCACGGAATTTCACGTAGGTCGGCGTTTATAGCTTTTCTGCGTCTTACGAGAAATCCTGTAACTCGGCAGATATGGGTCAACCCTTACCCTAAGTCCTACAACCCTTGAGAAAATTCATTCCTTCGTTGAGCTGGTTTGTGCTTAGAGCTACTTCACGGTTCGTTAGAGGCTTTTGGATCCAATATCCCCACCCTGAGCACAAAACCTCTCCAAACCTCCTTCATCCCTCCGTCACCTCCTTCATGCGCTCATTTCATCTCGTCTGGATTTTTGCAACTCACCACTGTATAAATTACCCAACAAACAACTTGAAAGTCTTCGAAAGCTCCAAAATTCTGCAGCTCGTATTGTTACTTTGTCTCCTGGTAGATCTCATATTTCTCCTATATTACGTTCATTACATTGGCTGCCTGTTGCTGAACGAATTAAGTACAAGATGTTGTTGCTCCCTGTCTTGTGCTGCGCCACAATATAACAGCTGTTTACTAAAGTATTACAAACCCGGTAGATGTCTCAGATCATCGGATACTTATCTGCTTGCAGTCCCACACGTCCATAATTCATGGGGTGAGCGGGCTTTCTCCCATGCTGGTCCTACTCTCTTGAATGCACTTCCTTAGGAAGTCCGTAGTATGTCCTCCATATCGGATTTCAAAACATGTTTGTTCGATCATATTTTTCCTTATAAATGGTATACGTTGTCTTTTTCTTTGATTCTGTATAATGTTGTTAAGCTCCTTGGGCATCTTTGCAGACGGATTCAGGCGCTCTAGAAATGTCCATTATTATTGTTATTATTATTATTATTATCCCCCACCCCCTCAGGCGAGCACGTCTGGCTGGTCCTGGACGGTCCGGTGGACGCCATCTGGATCGAGAACCTCAACTCGGTGCTGGACGACAACAAGACCCTGACCCTGGCCAACGGCGACCGCATCCCCATGGCGCCCAACTGCAAGATCATCTTTGAGCCGCACAACATCGACAACGCCTCGCCGGCCACCGTCTCCCGCAACGGCATGGTGTACATGAGCTCCTCGGGCCTGGACTGGAAGCCCATCCTGGACGTGAGTGATGACCGGCTGCTGTTTTGGGTGGGATCGAGAGGAATCTGCAGGGCCTTTTAATATGTGTCGTGGTGGTTTCGTTACCAGAACCTCACTGGCGTTCATACGCATGAGAACCAGTTTCGATTTTGATACAACCTCAATAATGGAACAAAACATTTTGATACAACCTCAATAATGGAACAAAAAGAGAACAAGGAATTGTATTCCAGGAGGGATGTATTCATATATGTGTATATATGTGCCTATGTGTATAGGCCTGCATGCACAGAGATACAAAAAAAGAAGAAGGAAAAACTGGTTAGGGAAAACAGCATTCAGCATATAAGTGCAACAAGCCTGAAGTACTGCCATTACGCTCCATTGACGACGCACAATTGGTCCTTTTCAAACGAATAATCTCTTGACAAAAGTCACAACGACGTCCGAATTGTGCCAGGTTTTACTCTCTTGTACCCATAGAATACCCTTATCGATTTATTTCACAGAAATATATTGTTCCGAATGATGCATTGTTAAAAAAAAACCTGTATTGCGGTCATGGGCGCTGTAAAACCACCCAGTGGTTAACCACCATGATCCCCAACACCCACCATCGCCCACCCTACCCTATCATTATCCTGAACTCGGTTCCCTTGCTCCTTTCGTCGTCTCTCCCCCTAGGGCTGGCTGATGAAGCGCAACCTTCAGGAGGCGGAGACCATCCGCAATCTCTTCCAGAACTCCTTCACACAGATCTACACCTTTGCCATCCAGAGCCTAGTCTTCAAGATGGACATCCTGGAGTGCATGATCATTGCACAGGTCAGTGCAAATAAGTCCCTCCACACAGCTATCCCCCCAAAAAATAGATGCCCCGGCATTGCGATCCTAGCAGGACCTTTCTCAATGGCAGAATCTCTTACCTCTCCCTTTCATTATTATTTTTTTTTTTCAAAGAATTTAGTGGGCCTGACGTTTCGATCCTAGCAGGACCTTTCTCATTTGTTTTATTTTTTTATTTTTTTTAAATTTAGTCGGCCTGATCCTAGCAGAAAGGTCCTGCTAGGATCGAAATGTCAGGCCCACTAAATTGTTGGGAAAAAAAATGAGAAAGGTCCTGCTAGGATTGAAACGTCAGGACCACTAAATTAAAAACAAAAACAAAACAAAACGTCAGGCCCAAAAAAAAAAAAAAAAAAAAAATGAGAAAGATCCTGCTAGGATCGAAAACGTCAGGCCCACTAAATTTTGAGATTTGCATTTTTGGAAAGTTTAGTCGATGAGCATTCCGCAACATTTTTGTATATATCACTACTTCAATAGAAACGAAGGGGTTGTTCATCGCGGTGGTGTAGATAAGTATAAAGGGTGATCAAAGTCACGTGATGTGTCATTGCTGGTGGCGACGTTTCGGTTGCTAACTGCTAACCTTCATCAGGCAACTGAAGAATGCGCGCTGCAGCGTCTGTTTATGTCCGCTTCGCCGGTTCCTGTGTACCGGTTTGTGGATGTCGTAGTAGTGATTGTGCGGTCTGGCGCGCGATTCTGGCGTCCACTAGCGGCCCCGTCCGTGGTGGGTCGATGGTCGTGGCGTCTGATGGTGGGGAGCCAGAAACCGGGGATGTCAATGCCGCTGTCTCGGTTGATGTTGTTTCGGCGAAGTCAGATGTGGATGGCCTCCTTGACACGCCTGGTGTACCAATGCTAATATCACTTCTTCTTCTTCTTTTTTTCCGGCACGTGTGTCCCCTCCAGGCCATCACCCTCCTGCAGGGACTCATCCCCAACAAGGACGAGAAGGACGGCGGCGGCTGCTCGGCAGAGCACCTGGAGAAGCTCTACGTCTTCGTGGTCATGTGGAGCGTGGGCGCCCTGCTGGAGCTGGAGGACCGCAGCAAGCTGCAGGAGTTTGTCTCCAATCACGAGGACTTCAGTCTGAACCTGCCGGCGCTCAAGCCCGGCAGCGACGAGACCATCTTCGACTACCTCATCGACAACGACGGTGAGTGGGGATTCCTTGAGGAGAGCCGTGTTTGTAGTTGAACTTGACCGGTCGTAGTACACATGCATGACTTATATTCCATATTGTTTCTATTCTTAAGTTGATGATACATTTTTGTATACTGTGTGCATGTATTATTTACTTGATTATTTTATTTATTTATTTTCAATCATTTCTGAATGTTGTTGATTTGATTTGATTTTTATTGTTTTGGATAGGTTGTTATACTTTAGTTAAACATATACCAATATATATATATATAAACACAATTTGTTATGCACATATATTTAATTTTATGTGTCTGGTCAGCTAGTAGGCTACCTTTTTCTTTTCCCGGCATTTGCTGTTGTAAGGGTTGAAAACTATACCTCACCCAAACCTGTGTCGGTAAAAATATTTCTCGGGGTTTTGTCTAAATTCGCCGTCACTGTTCAATTTGAGGTCGTCGACGATCAGCTGCCATTTATTCTGTTGTTGCGTACCGGTATGCAAATTCCTCCGTTATGTGCTGAAATTCCACTCTGGCTCTTTAAGCGCCGTATCCTTGCTTACGCGATCCATGACATGGATTCTGATGTTAACCAGAGCCATGTAACTGGACTTGTTCCCATCCCGTCTGCCCACAGGTCAGTGGCAGCACTGGAACACCAGGGTAGAGGACTGGACCTACCCATCAGACTCCACCCCAGAGTACGGCTCCATCCTTGTCCCCAATGTGGACAACGTGCGGACAGACTTCCTCATTCAGACAGTGGCCAAACAGAGCAAGGTAACCGTGGAAGGAATGCCGACTTGTTGTTTTTTTCCACAGATCTCGCGGTGTTGCCTTCCCATCGATCATATCAGGGCCCTTTTTCCAAAACCCCGGCTTGGGCTTCGGCTCCGGCTTCGTCTCTGTTATCCAAAATCTAGAAAACACGGCTTGGAGTTCTTTGTTGAAGTTGAAGCTTTGGATTCTTTTTCAAAAAAATGCAGTATAACATTCAAAGCCAAAGCCAAAGGCCTCTCATTTTCATGCCTTGTACCTGAAAATGGACGAATTTCCAGGCCCCTTTCATTCAAATTGGAATCCTTGACACGTCCCTGAACACGAACACCTATTAAATAAGTGGTCAACGTCTGCCCTAGAAAAGCAGAATCAGAATCATTCTTGCGAAAGGTGTGTAAGCGCTTTCGACGAGTCCTTGTACGCTGCCATCTGAACGGATGAGCTTGAAGCTATCAGTTGAACTTTGTTGTGGAGTACGTACCTCTGGTAAGCTTCAGATGGAAAGCCTCTTTTAAAGGCCTTCATATGAAGAATTCATCCCCCTGACGACAGGCAGAGTACACACTACCCGAAACGTTGAATAACCGGCTCTTTTCAGACCCACACTCCTTGTGTTTAATACAATGGTGTCACCGCAAACTTTCCACTTAAGAATTCACGGCTCAGGCTTCAGTTCTATCGTTGATTCAGAACCCATCGTTCATTCATTCATCAGCCAAGTGCAGAAATTGTTGCCGTAGGACATTTGAGCCATTCATTCCTTCAGAGAGGTTCGCCGGTGGAAGTTCCATTTTGTTTTCCTTCTGGTTTTATCCGCCAGGCTGTGCTGCTGATCGGCGAGCAAGGAACGGCCAAGACGGTCATGATCAAGGGCTACATGTCCAAGTACAACCCCGAGGAGCACATGAGCAAGAGCTTCAACTTCTCCTCGGCCACCACGCCCCTCATGTTCCAGGTATGGGTAGACGGCCGGGTTGGGAACGTCGAGTCATCACTCAGGTTCTTTTCAGAACCACACCTCCTATCTTGAAGAGACCTTAAACACGGTGTCACCGCAAACCCTCCTGTATTGAGTCAGACCAAGTCCGAGGAATCTGAGACCAAGCCCAAGACTGCCGACAAAAGTTTGTTAGCCCTAAACTGAGACCAAGCTTTTGAGATCTGCCGAAACTTGTGTGGGGACACACAATCGCTCGTGAAGAGCTTGAATCTGTTTTGACTCTGGCGTTGGTGTTGTCTTTTGGTCATTTTTTTTTGCAGCGTACCATCGAGAGCTACGTGGACAAGCGCATGGGTAACACCTTCGGTCCGCCAGCCGGCAAGAAGATGACCGTCTTCGTGGACGACATCAACATGCCCATCATCAATGAATGGGGAGACCAGGTAGAGTGAGAGGGCAGTGGGTGGATTAGATGCTGGCTTGGATGGATGAGAAACTTGAAATCTGTAACGGCTGAATATGATGGGAGAAGACCTCAGATAGATGCCCTTCATACTGCCCATGAATCTTGTCGAACTACCTTGCCTCAGAAACTTAGAGGGCCTGTCATTCTTATCATAGCAGGACTATCAATCTAGTATCTGTCTTCCATGACTCAGGTGTAGAATCGTGGAAATGCGCTCTCTAAAATTCTCGAAACTATCTTCCCGATTTAAAACCTCCAATCTTACAAAGTTTAATTCCGACTGGAAACCTTGACCCACAAATCCAGACTGAGACCCAAGAGATTGAAACATTTGTTTGCACCTTCGATAAAAAAATAGTCAAACCCGCCATGTGACCTCGACCAGCTCGGTGGTCGGGCGGTGGAGGCGTCTGCTCTAGAAAGCGGGAGTCGCGGGTTCAAAACCCGCCCAGTCTGCCTGAAATTGTTTCATCCGGCATCGGGCAAAGCACTGAGCACTGATCACGTCAAACAGGGCAAACCCTCGTTGAATTACAATATCCTCGACGCAAACATGATGTTATATCTGTGGTGATTCCGACGAGATTGTGCGGCGGATGACGGAGTTTAGCGGCAATCCAAAGACCTTAAACCTCCACAATTTGATTCGGTTATATTCCTGACTTTGATTTCTGAAAATCAAAATATCTGACTCTGAATCTCGCCCCCCCCCCCCCCCCCCCCGAATGATTCCGATCAGATCACCAACGAGATCTTGCACCAGATGAAGGAGTTTGGTGGCAATCTTAAACCTCTTCAATTTGATTCGGTTATTCCTGACTTTAATCTCTGTCCCCCCCCCCCCTCCCCCCCCCGACTGATTCCGATCAGATCACCAACGAGATCGTGCGGCAGATGATGGAGTTTGGCGGCTTCTACAACCTGGAGAAGCCGGGCGACTTCACCATCATCGCCGACATCCAGATGATGGCCGCCATGATCCAGCCGGGCGGCGGCCGCAACGACATCCCCCAGCGCCTCAAGAGGCAGTTCAACGTCTTCAACTGCACCCTGCCCTCCAACACCTCCATCGACAAGATCTTCGGTCAGTCCGACGCCACGGAAAACCGGTGTCCTGCCAAAAAGTGTCCCTGCCAAATACTGTCCACTCATTAGCATACTGATCGCTGATTGGTTAGCGTTAGGACTAGGATTAGGGTTGTTAGGGTTAGGGTTTGGATTAGAATTAGGATTGGGATTAGGATTAGGTTTAGGATTAGGGTTGTTTGGGTTAGGGTTAGCGTTACGGTTACAGTTAGGGTCCAACGGTACCAAAGTGCCCAACGTTGCGTGTGTTAGGCCAGCAACCATACACAATGCGTGTGTAGTGCGCAACCATACCCCAACCACGGTGGTTGAATGTCATACGTATTGGACCAATCAGCGATCAGTATGCTAATGAGTGGACACTATTTGGCAGGGGACACTATTTGGGATGACACCGGGCTTGTCCCCCAACTCCAGATTTCTAGCCACTTCAGGCATCCAAAAAATTTTCTTGAAAGCAATTTGTAGAGTGAATACTTTGCCAAAGTTTAAATGTTCCCAGTACCTGTATCCCCATACAAACCGGCACAGACGATGACAGAGCTGTGCATTCTTTAATACCATCTTGATCTGTTGTTCCCCCATTCATACAGGTGTGATCGGCACAGGTCACTACTGTTCAGAGCGGGGCTTTTCGGATGAAGTCAGGGAACTAGCCAAGACACTGGTGCCCATCACACGACGGTTGTGGCAACTCACTAAGGTCAGTAGCACCCCAGGTTTCAATCAGGCTCACTAAGGCAATGATCAGGAGCACTGTGGCACCCAAACAATGACAAGAGGAACCAAGGCAATGACCAGAGGCACTAAGGCAATGACCATGGGCACCAAAGCTTTAAGTAGGGGCCCTGAGACAATGACCAGGGGCACTAAGGCAATGACTATGGGCACCAAGGCTTCAACTAGGGGCCCTGAGGCAATGACCAGGGGCACTAAGGCAATGACCATGGGCGCCAAGGCTTTAACTAGGGGCACCAAGGCAATGACCATGGACACAGAGGCTTTAACTAGGGGCCCTGAGGCAATGACCAGGGGCGCCAAGGCAATGACCAGGGGCACCAAGGCAATGACCAGGGGCACCAAGGCTTTAACTAGGGGCCCTGAGGCAATGACCAGGGGCACTAAGGCAATGACTATGGGCACCAAGGCTTCAACTAGGGGCCCTGAGGCAATGACCAGGGGCACTAAGGCAATGACCATGGGCGCCAAGGCTTTAACTAGGGGCACCAAGGCAGTGACCATGGGCACCGAGGCTTTAACTAGGGACCCTGAGGCAATGACCAGGGGCACTAAGGCAATGACCATGGGCACCAAAGCTTTAAGTAGGGGCCCTGAGACAATGACCAGGGGCACTAAGGCAATGACTATGGGCACCAAGGCTTCAACTAGGGGCCCTGAGGCAATGACCAGGGGCACTAAGGCAATGACCATGGGCGCCAAGGCTTTAACTAGGGGCACCAAGGCAGTGACCATGGGCACCGAGGCTTTAACTAGGGACCCTGAGGCAATGACCAGGGGCACTAAGGCAATGACCATGGGCGCCAAGGCTTTAACTAGGGGCCCTGAGGCAATGACCAGGGGTACCAAGGCTTTAACTAGGGGCACCAAGGCAGTGACCATGGGCACCGAGGCTTTAACTAGGGGCCCTGAGGCAATGACCAGGGGTACCGAGGCTTTAACTAGGGACCCTGAGGCAATGACCAGGGGTACCAAGGCTTTAAGTAGGGGCACCAAGGCAGTGACCATGGGCACCGAGGCTTTAACTAGGGGCCCTGAGGCAATGACCAGGGGTACCAAGGCTTTAAGTAGGGGCACCAAGGCAGTGACCATGGGCACCGAGGCTTTAACTAGGGACCCTGAGGCAATGACCAGGGGTACCAAGGCTTTAAGTAGGGGCACCAAGGCAGTGACCATGGGCACCGAGGCTTTAACTAGGGGCCCTGAGGCAATGACCAGGGGCGCCAAGGCTTTAACTAGGGGCCCTGAGGCAATGACAAGGGGCACCAAGGCAGTGACCATGGGCACCAAGGCTTTAACTAGGGGCCCTGAGGCAATGACCAGGGGCACCAAGGCTTTAACTAGGGGCCCTGAGGCAATGACCAGGGGCGCCAAGGCTTTAACTAGGGGCCCTGAGGCAATGACCAGGGGCACCAAGGCAGTGACCATGGGCACCGAGGCTTTAACTAGGGGCCCTGAGGCAATGACCAGGGGTACCAAGGCTTTAAGTAGGGGCCCTTAGGCAATGACCAGGGGCGCCAAGGCTTTAACTAGTGGCCCTGAGGCAATGACCAGGGACACCAAGGCAATGGCCATTGGCCCTGTGGCAAAAACCAGAATCCAACTAGGCAATAAAGAGACCCTTTTTGTAAGTGTAAGGGGTAGAGGGTGGAGGGGTGGGACTATCAGTACACAAGCCTGGCAAATCCATTCACCATTTAATCCACCACCACGGTCCTACCCGACTGTGCACACACCACAGATCAAGATGCTGCCCACGCCGGCCAAGTTCCACTACATCTTCAACCTGCGCGATCTCTCCCGCATCTGGCAAGGGATGATCAACACGCAGTCGGACGTCATCACCAGCCAGGACATCCTGATGAGTCTCTGGAAGCACGAGTGCATGCGCGTCATTGCTGACCGCTTCACCAACCCACAGGTATAGGGTGCTGGCAGGGATGCAAGACTTCCGGAAATTTCCGTATTTCCGGGAATGGCGTGATTTTTTTTTTTTATTAATTTTTTTTTTATTTAAAAACAGGTATCTCAAACTGCTCATTCTTATCTATTAAAACCCTAAAAACTGAAGGGCGCCTGCACCCCTGCCGTGAATCTCTGCCGAGATCATCTTGCGATTGATCGCAAGTTTACGATTAGATTCAGTTCTTCTTTTTTGGATGGGTTTGGGGTTTATGTGTTTTTTTTTATTCCTCTCTCCGCCAGGACTCTGAGTGGTTCCAGAAGACGATCAACAGAGTGATCGGGGAGGAGCTTGGGGAGCAGCTGCAGAGTTACGTGGAGCCCAGCCACTACTTTGTGGACTTCATGAGGTGAGACAGTCAGGACTTCCTCCCACGTCTTTGTCGGCTCTGGGGTTTTGTGGTCTTTGGGGGGATTTTTTAATGAAAAATTTCCCAAAACAAGGCTGAAAAGCCACTCAAGGCTAAGGGCTAGAGAAAGATGGAGATAAAGAGGGACTCAGGAGATAGGAATTAACATTTCTTTTTAAAAAAAGGGCAAGATCGCAGGCAGGGTGAAAGTAAGAATCAGGAAGGGAATTCCAGAGAGAGGCTGAAAGAGGGAAGAAGCTGTTCCGATACCTCTCCGTGCTACATCCGTCCTTGTGAAGGACAGATAGGGCATGATGTGGGTGGATTGGCAGAACCTGCAAAAGAGGGAGAGGGTGTCGTTCAACAGAAAACAGAGTGTGAGGGTGAGATGAGGCAAACAGCCTGGTTGCTCGCTGAAATGTCCTAACTGGGGGGGGGGACCAGGTCGGCAACAGCCGAGAAACACCTTCCTTTGTTACTGAGATGACTCATTTTGCGTACCAACGCTCTTAGCCTGGATGGTAGGAGCGCTGGTACGCACAACTGAAGGTCTCAGGTTCAAGTCCCGGTCCAGTCAAAGTTTTCTTTGCCGTTTTTTTTTTTTTTTTTTAAACCGTCCGATTCTCTTTGGTTCGCCAGGGATGCGGCGGAGGCGACGGGAGAGGAACCGGACGATGCGGACTTTGACATGCCCAAGATCTACGAGCCGGTGGAGTCCTTGGAGGTCCTGGAGGAGCGGCTGCAGATGTTCATGGGCCTATACAACGAGGCCATCCGCGGCGCCAACATGGACCTGGTGTTCTTCAAGGATGCCATGGTCCACCTGGTCAAGGTAAGGGGTGGGGGATGCGATGGGGGGGGGGGGCTGGCTCCCTGCCACCTCGGGCAAAGCGGACTCCGTTCAGCAAATGGCCACTCTGTCTGGCCAATGATGACCCGAGGATTGAGGAACAAACTAAAACAAAGGGAAGGAGAACTCTCTTGATTTTTTCTTTTTTTATGCAAAATCGCCCAAAACAAGGCTAAAAAGCCACTCAAGGTTAAGGGCTAGGGTAAGAAGAAGATAGAGAGGGACTCGGGAAGGCCGGAGATAGGAATTAACATTCCTTTTTAAAAAAAGGGCAAGATCGTAGGCAGGGGAAAAACAAGAACCAGGGAGGGAATTCCAGACGGAGGCAGAACGAGGGAAGAAGCTGTTCTGATACCTCTCTGTTCTACACCTTGGGACAGATAAAGTGTGCATGGATAGATTGAGTGCGACCACTCGGAGAGGAGAAGACAGTAGTCGGGTGATGACATCATTTGAAGGTGAATTCCAGTGGTGGGAAGTTGGCTTGGAAGACTCATCAAGGACTTGATAGATCAGTCCGAATATCAGAATGTGGGTCTCCAAGATGCGAGGGCGACTATCTAAGGGCGCACTCAGGCTAAGGCATTGATCAAGCCAGTAAGGGGCTGTTCATGGGGCTGCTGAGAGCTGAGTAGTCTGGTGCCACACTCCACGTGTTCTGGTTTATTAGCAAGTGGATTGTGGACTCAAGTCTGGCCGCGGACTCTGCGGGGTCCGTCCTCCACTGTCGGTGGTTTCACGGTGTGCTCGCAGCAGCTGCTTACTGTTTCACCTCAACCTCCCCCTCTCGGTTCCTCCGCACAGATTTCCAGAGTGATTCGCACCCCGCGAGGCAACTCCCTCCTGGTCGGTGTCGGCGGCTCGGGCAAGCAGAGCCTGACCAAGATTGCCTCCTACATCGCTGGCTACAAGACCTTCCAGATAACCCTCACGAGGTGCGTTTCCATGTCCCTACAAGCTTGCCCCCCTCCCCCCCCTTCCATCTGAGCTATCCAGCCCTTAGATGGTGGCCTCCCAAATAGTCAACTAGTCTTTGCCGGGGCGGGGGCACCAGTCAGAAGCAATACAGCCATTAACTGCCATAAGTTTTTCCTTGGTTTGTTTAATAATGATACATAGCATTTCATACGGCTGTTTCTAAGCGCAGCATTGATTTACTCTGTTGGCTTGAAGGTGTACTTCTTGATTTTCATGGTTTTGATTTATTTTCCCCTGTTTTGATAAAAAACCAAAACACTCCAGGTCTTATAATCAGTCCAACCTGATGGAAGATCTGAAGGTTCTGTACCGCACAGCGGGCCAGCAGGGCAAAGGCATCACGTTCATCTTCACCGACAATGAGATCAAGGAGGAGAGCTTCCTGGAGTACCTGAACAACGTGCTGTCCTCGGGAGAGGTGAGTGACAGTGACAATGACCAAAAAACAGTCACAGTGACAATGACCCCAAAAAACAGTTACAGTGACAATGACCAAAAAAACAGTCACAGTGACAATGACCAAAAAACAGTCACAGTGACAATGACCCCAAAAAAACAGTCACAGTGACAATGACCAAAAACAGTCACAGTGACAATGAAAAACAAAACAGTCACAGTGACAATGACCAAAAAAACAGTCACAGTGACAATGACCCCCCCAAAAAACAGTCACAGTGACAATGACGTTCGAGAAGGTACTGGTCAGGAGTATGGCTGGCACAGGATCTCACAGCAGGAGGCCTTCCTGAGTCCCTCTCTATCTCCTTTCCTTAGCCCTTACCCTTGAGTGGCTGTTTTAGATTTTCTTTATTGTCATGCTGCAAACAGCATATACAATTGTTTTCCCAGTTTACAGTTAAAAAAAATTTATTCATACGATAATTTAAGAAATACACAAACACATGACACAAGACAAAAACAAATATCGTAACATGCACATATACAAAAACACAGTTATTGCTATACATTCATAAAAACTTTATGAGAGGGTGGGATAAGGGAAATCATTGTAATAGGGTAGGGTAGGGTAGGGAGGGCCTGAATAGAGTTGGGTATGAAATAACTTAGAGTAAGACACGGCTAAAAGCAACTTGTTTTGGCCTTGTTTGGGGTGAATTTGCATAATAAAAATAATAATAAAAAAATTAAAAATATGCTGTGGACGGGTGATAATGACAGCCGACAAGACGATGGTGACAACTTCACTTTTCCTCTCCACACTAACTAAATTTCTTCTGATGGTGTTACCCCCCCCCCTGCAAAATGAAGGCTTTAATGGAGCATTGCCTGATATCTCCACATAAGTAGCTGCTGAACTCAAGACGTGGTCAGGGTAAGACCCCAAGACCTTCTTTGTTCCATAGAGGATTGTGGATGATCTATTTTTGGTTTGTCCCTTTTACTCCCCCCCCCCTCACCCGATGATGATCAACAGGTGTCCAACCTGTTTGCTCGGGACGAGATTGACGAGATCCAGCAGGAGCTCATCCCCATCATGAAGAAGGAGTACCCTCGACGCCCGCCCACCACCGAGAACCTCTACGACTACTTCATCACCCGCTCGCGCCAGAACCTCCACGTCGTGCTCTGCTTCTCACCCGTAAGTGGAGGCGTGGACTCATTCAAATCCAATGTATTCCAATTAAATTCCAATCTGACCCCCATCAGATTCACTGCGATCTGTTCCAGTCCAAAACAATGCAATCTGATCCAATCCAATGCAATATTTTCCATTCCAATCCAATTCAATACAGGCCATTTCAATCCAATCCAATTCAATTCCACCCAATCCAATTCTCTCTAATACAGCTCAATTCAATCCAGTCCAATTGGACCAATTCAATCCTATTCCATCTAATTCCATCGTAATTCCATCTAATTCCATCTAATTCCATTAATCCTTTTCAATGAAATTAACTCAACCCTCTTTAAAAAAAAAATTTAAGGAAAATACTGACTGGGAACTTTTTAACAAATGAAAAAAATTGGTAAAGAAAACTTATATTAGCATATTTTTCAATTCAACCCTTTTCAATCAAAACCAATCCAATCCAATGCAATTCCATCTAATTCAATTAATCCAATTCAATCAAATGAACTCAACCCTATTCAATCAAAACCAATCCGATCCAATCATCCAAGCCAAGTCCCATCCGATCAAGTCCGATCCTAATGCTTATTTTTGTGGGGGGGGTCCCGCACTTTGCACGATAGGTGGGCGAGAAGTTCCGCAACCGCGCCCTGAAGTTCCCCGGACTGATCTCGGGCTGCACCATCGACTGGTTCAGCCGTTGGCCCAAGGACGCCCTGGTGGCCGTGGCCGACCACTTCCTGGCCTCCTTTGACATCTCCTGCACGGAGCAGGTCAAGAAGCAGGTGGTGCAGACCATGGGCACCATCCAGGATGGCGTGGCCGAGTCCTGCGTGGAGTACTTCGAGAGGTGATGCCCATTTCCACAGATATACTACTGTACTAATAATAATGATAATGATAATAGGATTATCACAAGATAATTAGAAACTTAGACATATCAAAGGGAAACAGGATACAAGTAAGTTTTCATGTGCTTTTTTAAAGGACGAAATGGTGTCCAGCGATCTGATGTTGGTGGGTGTAGTGTTCCAAACTTTCGGGCCAGCAATTGTGAAGGCTTTGTCTTATGAATATACTCTCTTTTATTCTCAGGAGAGAAAACAAAAATGACGAAATTCAAGGGGCTCGAAATTCAAGGGTCTGCCTATGCAGATTCAGAATGATTCAATGAGTTTTTTCCCCTGCTCGACGTGATAAACACTGAGTGTTCAGTGCTTTGCCTGATGCCTGATGAAGTCAAATTTCAGGCAGCTCGGGCGGGAGTTGAACCCGTGTCTCCCGCTTTTCTAGTCTAGTCTTAACCTCTTGACCTCCGAGCTGGTCAGATTCAGAATGTCGTGTGTCAATTTCGTGATGGATTTTCAGTGGCTACGGCCATTGGAATGCCCACTTTTGTCCAATCCCTGTACCCAAGCTGACCTTACGACACTCGCGCCTAATGGGGTCGCCTGCATCCAGTATCTGTTAGGTCAAGTTTAATTGAAAGGACCCGAGAAGAAGAATGGCCACGGCAGAGTATTTCTCTATTGGGTTTGTGTTTCAATAGAAACCAACAGCTGTAGCCTTAGCCATAAGCTCAGACATGTCAGAGAGAATGATTTCTGTTGAACGGCGCCCTCTCCCTCTCGCAGGTTCCGCCGGTCCACCCACGTCACGCCCAAGTCCTACCTGTCCTTCATCGCCGGCTACAAGAACATCTACTCGCTGAAGTTCGGCGAGATCAACGAGCTGTCCACCCGCATGACCACCGGCCTGGACAAGCTGGTGGAGGCCTCACAGTCGGTGGCCGAGCTGAGCAAGGAGTTGGCCGTCAAGGAGAAGGAGCTGGCCGTGGCCTCCAAAGAAGCCGAGCAGGTCAGGAGAGAGAGGGACGACTTCACTCTGGCGACGTGACCTGAGATTTGGAGGGGCAGCGGCCGATTTTACACTAAACTTCAAATGTTGCGTACGCACCATTTTGTTGCGTGACTTTACGCAAAAATTGATGCTGCCTTTTCCTAAATAGTGCACAGTAGAGCCATTGTGGCACAAGACGTACGCAACATTTGTACGTTTCGTAACTTACGCAACTTTTCTTGAAATCGGGAGCAGATCTTTACCACTGGTGCTGCTGCGCACCGGGCCCCTCCAGATCCAGGAACCGCTATTGTCCGATTCTTTTTTAACAAACTATTTTTTTCAGATGTAAGTTGCCGCATGAATTGCCAGATTGATGCCAACTTATTGCGCTACTGTACATGCACTTGGTGCAACGAAGCTCCCTATTATTGGCTAATGCTAAAGTCAGCGTGACCATGTTGCTCGCGGTGCAGACCATACCATTATGCAAAAAGGGGTGGTATAATAAACCAACAGTCTTTTTTTCTTCTGAGGGACTCACCTCAAGCGTATCATAACAATAGTTTGGGGAGGGTGTTGATAATTGATAAAACCAGAGATATCGCTACAGAACAGATATCTCATTGTTACGACCGAGATTTGCAAAGTCCATATCTCAGGTCTGCCCACTTTGCCTGTGCAAGAAAGCATTCATTTAGACTTTGAGAGTGATTCTACCAGAGTGAAAAAAACGTCACGCCCTAAGTTTTGTGATTCTTCTCTTTTTCCTCTTCCTGCTGTAGGTGCTGTTAGCTGTCACCCAGAAGGCTCAGGCGGCCGAAAAGGTCAAAGCTCAGGTGCAGAAGGTCAAGGACAAAGCCCAGGCCATTGTGGACGACATCAATGTGAGTCTGACCCCTGACCTCTGACCCCTACGCTAGCCACTCAAGATCTAAGTCTTTTCCCCCATACCAATGTGTACATATCTATAATGTGACAATGCTTTATTAGCAGTTGCTTTAGAATTGATATTGTCATTAACTTGTTTCTATGTTCTGTGATATCTTCTTCTTTATTCTGCATGATCTTTTTCATGTTCCATTTTCCTCCCTGTGAAATTATAAATGAAATGAAATGGATGGTATACAAAATGCCATCTTGATGTGGGAAAATTCCTACCTTGAGTTAATCATTTCAGAAGAGGTTGTTCATCTTGGCGAATGTCAAAAAGACGAGCCGTTTGTTGGCCCACAATGTCGGTTGAAGGTAGCAACATTTCGACTGCGGGTCTGCCAGCCTTTGTCGATTCAATGAGGGTTTGCCTTTGCTCGACGTGATAAGCACCGAGTGCTTTTCTCCTCAGCCTTTGTCAAGCTTGACTAAAGCTTGGCAGTCAACAACCAAAACGTCAATACCTTTTTCACATAGCTGCCAACCATTCCTATTTTTAAGGAATCATTCCTCTTTTGGGGGTTAAAATGTATCACTTTTTACAAGCTCTTGACAACAGAGTCGGATTTTTGGCTTGGAAATACACATGTATTCCTGTGCAGTTTCCTCTGTGATTACTTTTTTTTTTAAAGCAGAAGAATTCCTAATTCCCAATTAAGATTGGTTGGCAGCTATGCTTTCAATTCAATTCAGTTCAATTTGATATGAGCTGAACCTGATCGAGATGCTGGTGGACAACCCCACCGTAATTCGATATTAGATATTGGTTAAATACTGGAACAAGTTCACAAATTAATTTCAGACGACATTGAAAGTCAATGAGTAGAATTGGTTGTTAATGTCCAATTCTATTTTTTTTTTAACTGGGAATTTTTGAACAAATTGAATAAAATTGGCAAAGAAAAAAAAAATTGACTGGACCGAGACTTGACCCCAAGACCTCTGGATTGATGTACCAGTGCTCTTCTCACCTGAGCTATCCAGCCCACAGATGTAGATGGTGGCCTTCCCTAATAGTCAACTAGTCTTTTCCCAGGGTGTGGACGCCAATCAGACTGTAATTAAAAACATCAACTTTTGTTCAACGTCTAATTGTGATGTGTAATTCTGTGGTTTCTGGCACACACACACACACACATGCAGGCCGATAAGACGGTGGCCCTGACCAAGCTGGAGGCCGCCAAGCCGGCCCTGGAGGAGGCCGAGGCGGCCCTGAACACCATCAAGCCGTCCGACATTGCCACCGTGCGCAAGCTGGGCAAGCCCCCCTCCCTCATCCAGCGCATCATGGACTGCGTGATACTCCTCTTCCAGGTCAAGATCGAACCCACCTCCCTGGACCCCGACAGGCCCAGCCCCAAAGCCTCCTGGGGCAGTTCCCTCAAGGTAAGAGGCAAATCCGCAAGACTCGGGGGGGTGGGCCAGACCAAAGAGTGCCCGATAGCCATCAAGTGGCATTCTTGAAACAGCGCCCTCTACAGCCCGTTCAAGTTGAGCTCGATCTTGGCGTCATTCAAATCTATGGCGTCTCTATGGTTGTGACGTACTCCCAACAGCACCCTCTAGGGACAATCAGATGCATAAGATCAGATTGTCAAGCAGCGGCGGTGGGTTTAACTGGGCATTTGCCACCTTATCACATTGCAGCTAATGGGTGGCATTGGGTTTAACTGGGCACTTTTTGTCTTATCGCATTGCAGCTAATGGGTGGCAGTGGGTTTAACTGGGCACTTGTTGTCTTATCACATTGCAGCTAATGGGTGCCAGTGGGTTTAACTGGGCACTTGTTGTCTTATCGCTTTGCAGCTATTGGGTGGCAGTGGGTTTAACTGGGCACTTGCCACCTTATCACATTGCATCTAATGGGTGCCAGTGGGTTTAACTGGGCACTTGTCGTCTTATCACATTGCAGCTAATGGGTGGCGGTGGGTTCCTGGGCACCCTGCTGAAGTTCCCCAAGGACACCATCAACGGGGAGACGGTGGAGCTGCTGGCACCCTACCTGGACAGCGAGGACTACAACCTGGAAACAGCCAAGAAGGTAGGGAGGCTCATAGGTCACCGTCCCACTGGATGTGTGGTCAGTCAAATCGTACTCAATCTTCCACAATGTTGGATGTAAACCTCATTGCCTTTTTGCTGTCTTGTACACTGACGAAAAAGACCCAAATTGCAAGAGGAAAAATCTGTCTTGAGCCTAGCGGGACCTTTCTCAAAGGCAGAATTTTGAATTTAGCTTAGTCAATGTGCAAAGTGAGCGGGTTCTTTCTCATCCTATTTTTTCTAAATTGTTTTATTTGGCATCTCCAAAGTTACAGGGCCTGACGTTTTGATCCTAGCAGGACCTTTCTCAAAGGTCCTGCTAGGATTTAAACGTCAGGCCCTCAAACTTTTTAAGATTTACGTATTGCAGGTCATTTGAGTCAATGAGCAGTTTGCAACAGTTTTTTTTTTTTGTATTTACTTCTTGTTCTATTTTAGCAAGTTTGTGCTTCAGTGAATGTTGGCGCATTAATATCTCAGTCCGGTGCAAGTCAAGCCTTTTTTTTAGCACAGTGGGTTTGTTTTTTCTTGGTTGATATTTGACAGGTCTGCGGTAATGTCGCTGGTCTGTGCTCCTGGACCAAAGCCATGGCCTTCTTCTACACCATCAACAAAGAGGTCCTGCCACTCAAGGTATGCGATGATGACTTGTCCTCCACTTGTCTTAGTCCCGTCTAATCTCTGGCTTTTAAAATTTGTAGGAAGAGAATCAATAAGATAAGCTCACAGAAGAGATCAATTTCTTCAAATTTTTTTTAATTGTTTTTTTTTTATGAAGCCAATTTTTTTGGGGGGAGGCCACAAGAATGGCCGAGAACAAAGGAGGGATAGAGAGAGCTGGTTGCTTTGTCATCCGTGGCACGCTTCCAGACGTATGGATGGGATAGGGGGAGGGGTGAAACTTCCTGAATCATCAGAGAGCCTTGTCCAGTGTTATAGGACTCAAGACTTGGTCTCAGTCACGGGATGGTCTTGAGACCTTGTTTTCTGTTGCGGTCTTGGTCTAGGTCTCGGCTTGCCAAAAAGTCTCGGTCACAGGAGGCCTGGGTCTCAGTTTGCAGTCTTGGTCTTTGTCTTGGTCTCAAAAGTCTTGGTCTCGGGTAGATCTTGGTCTCGGTCTCGAAAGCTCTAGTCTCGGTCTGGGTCTCGGATCCCGCGGTCTCGGACATGAAGGTCTCGACTGCAACACTGGCCTTGTCACACTGACTTGCCACTTCTTGGTCAGTCTCCGGCAACGGTGTTTTGTCTGACTCTCCTCCTCTTCCGTCTCTCTCTCTCTCTCTCTCTCCCTCTCTCTCCCTCGCTCTCGGATCCCATTCCCCGGGCCAGGCTAACCTGGTGGTGCAGGAGGCCAGGCTGGAGTTGGCCATGAAGGACTTGTCCAAGGCTCAGGCGCAGCTGGACGAGAAGCAGAAGGAGCTGGACGCTGCCCAGGCCGAGTACGATGCCGCAATGAAGAAGAAACAGGTCAGGCACTAGTGCAGGGATGTAAGACTTCACCCGGCACAGCGACATGAGGAATTTCCCACCAAAACACTTTTCGAGAAAACAACGCCTAAAGTCAAAGTATCTTCTCAATTCGATTAAAAATCTATTTTCTTTTCTTTTTGTATTTTCGGTAAGTTAATGTATTAGAGGAAATTTTGATATCATTTGAAAGCTAATGGTTCCCTCTTTCACATCATTAGAAAATCTCAAAATCTCAAAAGTGGGGGTTATTCCTTATTATGGGTCACAAATGGCATGATATATATATATTTTTTTTTTTTTTTTTTTTTGGTTGTATGTTTCATTTATTGACTGAGTCGGTGTCTTTGACCCTAAACTGCCCCCTTCTCCTCCCCTTCCCCCTCCTTGCAGGATCTTCTTGACGATGCGGATAATTGCCGTCGCAAGATGAACTCGGCCTCCGCCCTCATCAACGGCCTGGGCGGGGAGAAGGAACGCTGGACCCAGCAGAACAAGGAGTTCAAGGCAGCCATCGGCAGGTAAAGGGGTGGCGGGGGTGGGGGGGGGCTCTGCCCAAAGACTCATTGGCCACCGCTTGTAGTCCTACCCAAGACTCTGAGACTTTTTAACGCAGTGGCTGTACTTTAGCAGACTGTGAGTTATGAGCTGGCTGGACATGATCCTTAAATTGCCGGAGAACAGTGCAGTAAGACCTGGTTCTGTTTCCTTTTTCTTTTTTCCTCCAGCAGGGCTTAGTTCTTCATGTGGGTTTCCAGCCATGTGTGCTTCCTCCACCTCTTCTCGTGTTTTTAATTTATATTAAGAATCCTTTGTTTTTTGTTTTTCTTTCTGAGCAGCAGCGAACTATTTGATTGGACTAATTTGGAACTCTTCTAAGCAGGGATACCTGAATTAGCTATTGTTCGCTTTTGCACAATATGAAAAATAAGTGGGCCTGACGTTTCGATCCAACACAGATACATGTACACGAAGGAAGGGGGAAGAGAGTGAATAGGACACGGATGAGAAACAAAGGACAAAGAGTGAAGCTGGTAGGGTGAGATCAAAGGGAAGGGCAAGGAGTAGGGTAGAGATTAGTGAGAAGAGGGGGAAAGATCAAAGAGAGAAGTGTGAAGGACTGAACACAAAAGAAGGATTATCAGAAAGCTGCATGGTGTTAGTCATTACCCTCCTGGATGTTGAGACCATGTGGTTGAATAGTCCGAAGACGCTTCATCCACATTTTCTCACGGCTTAGACGGACAGCATTACTACGGTGACCTTGGTCTACCCTACTCCTTGCCCTTCCCTTTGATCTCACCCTACCAGCTTTTAATACTCTTTGTCCTTTGTTTCTCATCCGTGTCCTATTCACTCTCTTCCCCCTTCCTTCGTGTACATGTCTCTGTGTTGTCCTTGTCACTCTGCCTTTGAGAAAGGTCCTGCTAGGATGGAAACGTCAGGCCCACTAAATTTTAAGATTTGCATTTTGGTTATTTTAGTCAGTAAGCAGTGTGCAACATTTTTGTATATCAATATAAAAAATGAATAAAAATAATCTTCTACTCCTTCTGTAACCTCCCAGAGACACAAATTTACACTCTTTTGCACCATTGTATGGGTGATGCTCGGAGCGTGATGACTTGGAGCGTTGCATTTCTTTCTTTCATATAATAGAAATATTTAAACTGTCGAATCTGAGCTCTGCTCACTATGCTAGTTCGGAGCAATTTGTTTTTCTTTTCGGGTGACATTCTCATCGGCCTTCCCCTCGCCCGTCCCCTCGCCCGTCCCTCGCACTCAGGTTGGTCGGCGACGTCCTGCTGGCCACAGGCTTCCTGTCGTACGAGGGGCCCTTCAACCAGGAGTTCCGCACCCGCCTGATCACCGAGTGGAAGAAGGAGATGAAGGCCCGCAAGATCCCCTTCAGCACCAGCCTGAACCTGATCGAGATGCTGGTGGACAACCCCACCGTAAGTCCTTACCCCCCCCCCCTTAACCCCCCCCCCCTCCTCCCTTACAATGTGTTTAACAGTGCCTGAGGTAGACTGTGACAATCCAAACTGGGTTGTGAAGACAGGATGAGATTTGGTTCTGATATTCTTACATGTGCTTTTCTTTTTTCCCCTCTCTCTCTCTCTGTCTGTCTGTCTCTCTCTCTCTCTTTCTCTCTCTCTCTCTCTCCCTCTCCCTCTCCCTCTCCCTCTCCCTCTCCCTCTCCCTCTCTCTC